>OZ026623.1:36080649-36258149 GCA_964020975.1 Hermodice carunculata
TACATGCATCTACAATACTATAATACCTCTATGCTACCACATATACACTGATTACCGGTCAATGTAGACAAAAACCTTCATGTAGATTTAGTCAAGCGCTTTATTGAAAAAAAAAAATAAAACACATAAAACTACAATTTTATATAGAATCTGGCTGATGAATTTGGAGCAGTTGAAAATTTGAATTGTGGATGGAAGATGGATGACTGATCCTTCTAAAGCTCAGCTGACTGACAGGTCAGCTGAGCTGCAAAAATGTATAATTACAGATCTATCTGTCCTGCATCACAGATGAAGCTTCTGAAAAAAGCACATTTTAATTCAAACTTTTTTTAGTCACATATTGAAAATAAGAGGACTGTGACAGTCCTGTGCTCAGCTGACCTAGGATATACAGACTGAAGTGGTCCTGTGATCTTTGGAGTATCAGGGTTACCATTCTTTAAAACCATGATCACAGTTTAAATATCAGACTTCACTCGTGCAGCTCAGGAGTTTTTTTTTTTCAAACACAAACAGAAGACAGCTGTCAGTTTGACCTTTTGAGGTCAATCAGGACCTGCTCCGAGAACACATCCAAAAGTGCTTTTTCATTTCAGAGACAACAATATGCAAATTGTAAGTAAAGTACTCTGCTGAAAAGTCTCCAATAAAAAAAATGCAGAATTGAGAAAAAAGAGATTGTGGGCGCCTAGGATAATCAGTTCTCTGAACGCTATTTTCTGGTCATGCACTATTGCAAAATAGTAATTGCTTAACAGAGGGCCTTCGGCAAATCACAGAAGAAGCTCCACCTAATTATGATACATTTAAGTCTATATTATAATGAAGAGTGGGACCTGCGAGTGGCTACACTAGTGGCCCTCCAGATTTTCATAGCAAAACTTTCAAGTGGTACATGTACTGTATATTTCAATGTACTATCAAAACAATTTGCCATGCAGTTTTGCAGCAGAAGATTTTTTACCAAACCTTGACCAAAAATAAGAATCATTTAGAAAATCCAGAAAAATTACTGCAGCATGACCATTTGCATAAACTTGGTAGAGATCTATCAAGCGCATCTCCTCACCAAGTTTGACATGGTTCTAGCCAACATCTTTGGAGAAGAAGTAAAAAATGTTCACGTAACTGTGGATAGATGATGGATTACAGACGGATGAATGACAAACAACAGACACAAACCCATCTTACATGTGTATAAGCTGGGCTGACTGACAAGTCACCTGAGCTAAAAAAAGTAATTTAATAACCAGCAGTTTTTTAACCAATAAAAGGCATATGTTTTTACTCATAAGCCTGATACATGTATATTTCAGAATCACAGTAAATTACAAACATGAACTCATGTCAGGCTGCTGCAGTTATTATATACAAACAAATTTCTTCAAGAAAAACATAAGTGGTAGAACTGGAACAATAAGTACACAAACATGTAAGTACATGAACAATGCGATAAGTATCACAGCATTAACCCTCCCCCCCCCCCAGGTTGGTGATAAAGTGTCTTTCCTTTAATAATTTTTCATTGACTATAGTGTCAATGAAAACAAATTGAAGGAGAATGATAGAGGATCCCTCTCAGAAAAGTACACCCCAGGGCAACAGCTTTGAATTCCTGGGGGCGGGATGGGTACTTTGCACCCAGCCTGGTCAAAAGAAAGCTGCTGATTCTGTCTTACTTCAAGGGGGAGAGGGTTAATTAGCTGTAAGACTCCAAATGGTAAAATGACATAAATTCAGCAGTACTAAACCGCCAGATGGCAACACTCGGTATGTTTTCCTGTTCAAACTTCTTGGCCTGTGGGAGTAACCACTGACACAATGGTTACAAGATGACATCATTTCCTATCTATTCATTGAAATTAACACATGCCCTTTTTTCTCTGTCTTTTGTTTTATTAAATACATGTACATGTTGGAACAGTTTACACATAGATAACAATTATAACTAAAAGATAAATTTCCCACAATATAAAAACAAATGATTACAATCTTTAAGAACTACTTTCTGAACACTCTAACTCACTTGAATATCCTTCTGCACTGCATTCTTTATCCAAGTCCTCGGGGATGAGGTCTTTTGTGAGGTTGATCAGCTGATCCAGGGGACACATTCCATCTAATGGACAACCTAGTGTAATATAGACAAACAAAAGGTCTATGTAAGTAACTCTGTCCGCTCTACAAAGTGTTGCCAGTCTGGCCAAACAGAAACCTGGGAGATGGAAACTTGAAGTAAATTTAGAGAGTGATAATTTTGATATCAAATATTGAAGAAAAACATTGAGGAAATTCTGGATGGTGGTTCAACAATTCTCACAAATGCTGTAAATTTAGAGGCTGAAATTCTCAGAGTCTCTTGGCAATTTAGGAAATGTTGGCAACATGTATAGTAAGATGTAGATGTGGTCAGCCTGATACAGTACCATGGAACATCAGAGTCCAGACCAGTTATAGTTGCACCTAAAACTAGTCTATATGTGCATGTGGTTTTAATTCTAAAAAAATGTGTGAAAAAGCAAAGTAGGCTTTTCAGCTAAGCATGCCCAGTGAAGCCCAGCATATAATGTACATGTTTCTGGGCCACATGTCATTAGGCATAACTTTCTCTCACTGAACATAGAAATGTACAGAGGCCAAACTTGAAATAATGCACAGGGAAGAACTGCCATGGTCCAAACTTGGCTTATTAAATGGGGGAGAAGCCACTTCCTGTCCCTAATTATGTTGAGGCCAAGCTTTACTGGGCATGCCCAGCTGAGATGTCACCTGGACTTTTTATTAAAAATAAACTAATTAAAACTATGTTTCTTTGTTACTTTTACTTTCAAAAGAAATAGTACCACAGCTATGAATATTAGATATAGGTAAACCTAGCTATGTCAGAAATACAAGAGGTCAGATCCTCAGTCCTGGTGTTAATTACTCCTCGTGCAAGAACTTGGAGTGATCCACCCATGAATAACCCATGTGCGAGTATACAAGAACGATGGTTTTATTGGCCTGCTAATAATTGAATACACAAGTCACGCCCCAGTGGTCTTGCCTGATGTCCAGCAAGGGTGTGGGTATTTTACAAAGAAATACACTAGGAAGATGTACATTTTCCCTAAAAACTGCCCACAGATACCAGGGATACTTTTTGTATGAAAAATGTTGAAAAAAAAATTTTTCATTCGCACTTTAATAGTGCTTTACGTACTTTAATTCTGAAATGCTCAGTCAATAGTGGAATATACATTTTATTCAAATTTATCAAAGTTTGCCAGACTTTCTATTGTTCTAAGTATTCACTGATGCATTTCACGCACATACAGATGTACACTATTCAGCAAGTCTGACTTCTTGGTTTCCGACTTGGCTAGTTGTAATATTATCTAGTCACCCAGGATCATCATACGTGGTGACAGGAGCTCACCTGGAATATGTACCAGTATTGGCTCAGCCTTCTTTGTGTCATTTCTGTAGTATAGCCTCACTGCATACTCCCCTGGCTCTGTCTCGTGCAACTCAAACAGCATAGCAGCCAGGTAGGGTGGTGGGATCAAGTTATACACATTCAGGGCACACAACAATGACACGATGTTGTCATCATGCTGCAAAGATTAGAGTTATACAGGTTAAGGTAGGGTGGTGGGATCAAGTTATACACATTCAGGGCACACAACAATAACACGATGTTGTCATCATGCTGCAAAGATTAGAGTTATACAGGTTAAGGTAGGGTGGTGGGATCAAGTTATACACATTCAGGGCACACAACAATGACACGATGTTGTCATCATGCTGCAAAGATTAGAGTTATACAGGTTAAGGTAGGGTGGTGGGATCAAGTTATACACATTCAGGGCACACAACAATAACACGATGTTGTCATCATGCTGCAAAGATTAGAGTTATACAGGTTAACAACAAGACCATAGTCGTGATATTGACAGAATGATGAAAGGGCATCATGCGGACGACTGACCACAAAATGTGACGTAGTAATAGAAAGCTACGCATTTGGAGTAGATTGGACTTTCAGTCTTATATATTGTAGTAAATGGACCTGTCAAATCAAATTGAGCACTTTGTGGCATTTCGTGCATGAAATATTGCTCATTCGCCATGCTGATTGGGGAAGAACTTGGACATGTACATGTTCATATACATATTTCAGAGATTAGGAAAAATGTGCCAATTTAGGCCAAATTTCTGTCTAAGATAGCAAGTTACCACTAAACGCCTAACACTCACTTGATGAGGCAGACCTGACATTCATAATTTTATTCCATTTTTTGTGTCTGTTTTCTAAAGCATGCAAACATATATATCTTGTTATTAAATGCATTGTTTATGTTGCAATGGAGGACTATAAAGTGTTCAAAGCTCTTAAGCCAACTTTCTGTGAAGTACAGCATTCTCTCTCTCTCTCTCTCTCTCTCTCTCTCTCTCTCTCTCTCTCTCTCTCTCTCTCTCTCTCTCTCTCTCTCTCTGTTGATGTAGGCCATTCTTATTGTCTCTGCAAATGCAGGCATATTTAGTACATGTACTTCTACTTAGTAAAGAATATGAATTTAGTATTGGTAAGTCAATTGACAGCATGTCGAAAGAGTTACAATGTTCAATAAACAAGCACAATGAGAATACAAAACTATTATTTAAAATAGAATCAAATTATACTGTACTTACACCTGAGTATAAGTGTACATCTTTGGCCTCAGCACTGTTGGAACTCTTCTTCTGCATATTATTCAATATATCTCCCAACAGCAACCCTGCATGGAAAATCATCCTTGGTAAATAAAATTTATTTAACCCAGTGCTTTGTCTCTGTTTTTGTTCCATTCTGGACTGAAAGAGTGTGTTCATCAGTACAGTTCTGGTCACAAGATGTTTGGACTACAAGCTCAATGATTTGTACAATGCTTCACCTCCTCTCAAATGCCAGAATTTCTTAGTCTTGTACCTTATAAAATGGTTAGATGTATTAGCAACAGATGGCACTACCATGGAGACAAAAATTCAATTATGCAGCCTTCATCACAGCATTTGACAAGGTGTACTTGACAACAGCATAATGGTTACCTGTTGTGGCACTGGGCAATAGCATCCTGGTTACCTATCACACTTCACACACAAAAAAAATATAATTATCACCTGCCACGCTTAACAACAGCACCATAGTAACCTATCACACTTGACAAAAGCATTATAATTACTAGCACAGACTGATTTCCAACAGAAGATCAAATGTCTCCCGGTGGAACACTTACGTCTCTGAATAAGCTACAGGTGATAACAAATTACAAATGACCAAGTTTGCTTGAAAATTACAATCCTATTTTAGCTCACCTAGATACATTACTCTAGCAATTTTCATCAAGTTGTTCAAGACTTATTGCAGAAAAACCAATTTCACATAAATGACCCTGTGACCTTGAAAATTAGGTCAAGCTCACCCAAATACAATCCCAACCTTGGTCTTACCTTGATACATAATCCTACCAAGTTTCATCAAATTCCATCGAGTTCTTCATGACTTATCGAACGGAAACCAATTTCACATAAGTGACCCTGTGACCTTGAGAATTCGCTCAAGGTCATCCAAATACACTCCCAACCTAGGTCTTGCCTAGATACATAATGCTACCAAGTTTCATCAAATTCCATCAAGTTCTTCATGACTTATCGTACAGAAACCAATTTCACATAAGTGACCCTGTTACCTAGAGAATTCGCTCAAGGTCATCCAAATACAATTCCAACCTAGGTCTTGCCAAGATACATAATCCTACTATGTTTCATCAAATTCCATCAAGTTCTTCATGACTTATCGAACGGAAACCAATTTCACATAAGTAATCCTGTGACCTTGAGAATTCACTCAAGGTCATCCAAATACAATTCCAACCTAGGTCTTGCCTAGATACATAATCCTACCAAGTTTCATCAAATTCCATCAAGTTCTTCATGACTTATCGTACAGAAACCAATTTCACATAAGTGACCCTGTGACCTTGAAAATTCACTCAAGGTCATCCAAATACAATCCCAACCTAGGTCTTACCTTGATACATAATCCTACCAAGTTTCATCAAATTCCATCCTGTTCTTCATGACTTATCGCACGGAAACCAATTTCACATAAGTGACCCTGTGACCTTGAGAATTCGCTCAAGGTCATCCAAATACAAACCCAACTTAGGTCTTGCCTAGATACATAATCCTACCAAGTTTCATCAAATTCTGTCAAGTCCTTCAAGACTTATCGCACGGAAACCAAGTGTTGAAGAACCTGAACAACAACAAGCGGAAGAAACGGGCACTAAAACAATGTCCCCCGGCTTCCACCGGGAGACATAATTACCTGTCACAGGGACCACTGCATCACCCTACATGTACCTATTAACTAATTCCATACTATGGCCACAAGCCTTGGTCAGCAGTTCTGGCACTGTCTGGCAAGTCATGCTGCAGCTGCCCTTGCAGCAGCTGCAGCATGAGTTGCCAGGAAGTGCCAGAACCACTGACTTAAGACTATAGGCATGTTGGTACTTGAAAGAAAGCTCTTTTTATGAAAAATTTAAATATGCAATTGTCATCTTAAATCTAGGTAAATATAAGAAAAATTCAAGGACTGATATGGAATGAGTTAACTTGACAAAAGCATACGAATCATTACCTGTTGCACTTGTTACAGTTATAAAGGTTAGTACCTGTTATAGTGGATAGCAGCATATACCTGTCACACTTGACCACAAAACTAAATATGGCGTCCTGTCACACATGACCATGGTATCACAGTTACCTGTCACACTGGACAACAGAATCATAATACATGTTGTTACCTGTCCTACTTGACACAGTATTAAAACAGTTACCTGTCACACTTGACAACAACATTATACTGGTTACCTGTCACACTTGACAACAGCATAATAGTTAAGTGTCACACTTGACAAAGTTACCTGTTAAAGTTACATATCACACCTGACAACAGCATTATAATAGTAACCTGTCACAATTGACAACAGCATTACAAAGTTACCTGTCACACAGGACAACAGCAATGTAATCATTACATGTACCTGTCACACAGCATTGTGCAATTTGATAACCTGTCACACTTGACAACATGTACCTGCTGTATGTGAGCACTGCCATGACAGACCACCTAATGTTTGCAGTCAATTTTCTCAGGCCACAATAGTCAATTTCTTTTATAATTTACCTGCAATGACAGACCACCTGCTGTATATGATCACCTTTTTTTTTTGGTAGAAGGGTTTGTCACATGCAGCAGGTAACACTTGTACTGTAGCTGTTCTCTATCACAGTTGACAACAGCATTATCATGCTTCCCTGACTATTTAAAGGGTAAGAACGCATGCATGAACATAAGGTCATAGCTTGTTGAGCTGGAATTGACAGGACTGCTGTATGTGACCACCCCTTTTTTTTGGTAGAAGGGTTTGTCAGTCAGCACTGTTATATAAATGTAATTTGGATACAAAATAGTACATACCAGCTCTCAGTTTTGCTTCTTCCCTGTCCCCATATTCCATATAGTACTCCCACCCGACAATCCCCCGGAGTTTTTCTACCACGTTATTGGTCGCCCAAGATGGCAACGTCAGGTTATGACTACGCTGAAAAATGATAATAAAAAATAACAATGACCACATACATGCAATAACATGATCATCATCAGTGTATTGTTTATCAATGTTTTTCTCCTAGAATGTTTGGGCCAAAGGTGTAATGCACAAATATAATTTCAATTATGTAATTTATGTCACTTTCCTAAAAAAAAAAAAAAAGACCCATATTTTTATAACGACAGACCTGAAAATATTATGAAATGTGATGATAAACTGTTAAACAGCTGCTCACAAGAGGATGGAATAAACTAGAAGTGGAAATTTGCTCACAGCAGATCCATCTCTATGTCTGTGATGCCTGAATTTCAAGTGCATGTTGGGCTGGCATATCTGTCTTTTATACTTTTGAAGATACTCAAGATTAAAATTTGAAGTGCCGCTAATTAACATAGTTTTCAATTCAATTTTCGTTAATATTCACCAGCTGCTTTATGGCAATAATGTGTGTATGTTAGAATGGCATATCTACATTTTTGTTAACATTAGATGCTCCATGACGATATACATCTACAAATATATATATATATATATATATATATATATATACAGTGGTCCCCCTCTCATAAGGCCACCCCAAGTGTGCTGTAAATGTAGCCTTTATACAGGGGGGTGGCCTCTTGTTGGGGTGGGGGTGGGGTGGGGGATGGGGGGTATAAGAGGGGGCCACTGTGCAAACACATACAATTTTAAATGGCATGTCCACCTGCTATACATGTACTTTTAAAGATAGAATTTATTTTCACAATCCTTCTGAACAGCATAATTTTACATGTCACAAATATTGTTCAATATTAATTTGATGTACAATGGTCAATAATTTGTGACAGTAGGATTAACATCTCTCTGTGCTACAATTTTGAAGATAATTCAAGATTAAGAATTTGAAAACCTAATTAGCATGATTTTAAATACTACTGGATGATCCAAAGGGTGAATCCCCCCCCCCCCCCATCATGAGTTGTGAAGAAACAACAGTTACTGGATCAAATAGACATAAGTGATAATAAAAGGCAAATGGCTGTTCATATGAAAGCATGATAAAAAATTATATCACCAAGTTACATTAGAATTTCCAATTAATACCATGTTCTTAAAATATTTTTACATATGAAGAGGTTTAATGTTCATTTTTTTTTAGAGAGCAAGGCAGTGCATTTCGTAGTAGCAGCTGGAGTGCATCATGTTGCCCGGTGCCATGACGTAGATGTGGGCCATTATTTCAAAGCATGTACGTTTTGTAAAATATAAATGCGATAAGGATCATAAATGAAAGAATTTAAGATTTTATTAAAAACATGAACGAAAAAAATCCATTAAACAATAAAAAAAATGCTGGAGCATAACCGTTTGAACAAGCCCGGTACAGACCCACCCAAGGTGCATGTATATCCCCACTTAGTTTGAAGAAACTCCAGCCAGGGGTTTTGGAGAAGTCAAAAAGGTCACTTTACCATTGCAAGCCCCATTGACTTACATAGTTATCAATATGAATGTGAACATTAACCGATAAGTACCCGAACTAAAAAATTCGTAAAAAATCAGGCATCCATGGACCACCTTATATAAGCTTTCTTTGACCCTACCACAAAGAACATTTCCATCAAGTTTAAGCATAATGTGAATGATGATTTTAGAGTAGATATCTAAAATAGCAAATAAACACAAAAATTAATTTAAAAAATAAAAAAAGTAATTGCAGTGCCTCCTCTTGAACAAATTAATGTAAGGTCTGGGGTTCCCAGAAGTGTGCCGATGCAATTTCAAAGCCAAGCAATTTTGGAAAAGATTGTTGTAAGATCTGTCCCAAAAATGAACAAAAAAAAAAATTCATGAACTAGACACATCTTTAATGCAAGCATTGACTGAAGGGTCTGCCATTTGCTCAAATTAGGTCACAGTGACACCAAAATCTAACCAGTTCATCTTGGCATGCTAGATAAGCATACTGCCAAATTTGAGCAAAATACATTCAAGCATTCTGGAGATATTGTGGTAATGAGCATGTAATAAGGCTACCATTTGCTCAAATAAGGTTATGGTGACATCAAAATCTAATTGGTTCATTTAGCCAGGTAAATTAAGTATATTGCCACATTTGAGCAAAATACATGGAGGCATTCTGTAGATATCACGGTGACGAGAATGTGCACATCTGGACGGACAGATGGACAACCCAAAAACAGAAAGGGTCCTCCCTATGGGACAGAAAAATAAACAAATCACTGGAGCATGACTATTTGAATAAACTTGACAGAGAGCCTCCCAAGGCACATCCCACCAAGTTTGAAGTGAATCTGCCCAGCAGCTTTGGAGAAGTTGAAACAGCCCAGATGGACAGACAGACTCAAGCCCCTATCCCTACTACATGTATTTCTACGTCCCTAGAGTATACCATCTTCGGTGGCGGGGGACAAGTCTTTTTTTTTCTTTATTCAATAGGCATTAGACACGTATTGGTAAATAACACACAGCTAGAGACTGGAAACTAAGGTAGCTCCATCTGTTATACATGTACATGAACTTCAAACACATTTAAGACTTAAGATTTTAAACCCTCTAATTAGCATAATTCAAAATATTACTACTTCTGCCAAATACTTACAGGCTGTATAATGGTCAATATACATAGACATCCATAAACCATTTCTGATATAGTCTTGAGGATGTTCAAGATTGAAAATTTCAACAGCTGCCAATTTGCATAATTTTCAACATCTTTCATTATACATGTATGTTGCTTCCATATGAAAAAGCAAAGGCCATGTGTAGAGAACTCCAGTAGTCCCTGCTAAGCAGGCTGAAAACTGGTCACATAAAGCAGGTAATCTTTCAATGGAAGTAACATGGAAAAGCCCAGCACTAGGAACCTGATAAATGTGGTCTTAAAAGGTAGGCGGTCTGTCAATGGAGTTTTTAGGTATTATGGCGTCTGAGAAAAAAAATCTGGACAAGATTTGCTTTTAAAGGAAAGAAGAAAGGAACTATGGACAGGAGGGAAGTCACACAAACAGGTAGGCATAAAACATGTTTCCCACCTCACACTCAAGAACTTCATATATATCCCATGCTTTCTTGGCTGTGTGCACGTCCGTCTGGCCAGTCTTGTCGTTGAGAAGGGCATAAAAATCCTGAAAGGCAGCAGCGACAACTGCATGTACATCATGTAGTTAGCAAAACATTTATTTTCTCCAGCTCTGCAAAAAATTGTATGTTTAGGTTACATGCAGAAAACTTAAAAAGGTTAAAGGGCTAATTATTGCAAGTTGAAGTTACATGACTTCTCTCAGGAATTTTGAATTGAATCTTTCTAAAGTTAATGCAACATTTTGGTGTACATGTATCTTTAACATTTCCTATTTTCCTCACATAAATTTTCATGGCTTTTCAAAGACCGTATCGTTTTCTCAGATCTGAAAGCTTCAATCATAACAGACTTCAACAGTTACAATTTTCTGTAACTTGATATCAAGGCAAAGGTACTCTTTCACCCACCTCCTACAAGGCTCATGTCCTTCCATTAATTGTTCACTGTTTTTTACGCTGGTACAGGTAATGATAATATTTTGCCCTAGTACAAGCATGGACATACACTGCATGACAGGGGCTGACAGTACAAAGAACAGAAATTAAGAAATTTTCGAAATAGTGGCTGGTACAAAGTACAGCAAATAAAGCTGCTTCCAGTATACAAGTACAGTAAATAAAAATGCTCAGTACACTTGCATGCAAAACCCCTTTACCCCCTCTTACCTGCCTGCTGGCCTCCACTACTTTTGCGCTCTCAGAGTTGAGCATTTCGTACCAAACCTGGTCATACCTGGGACATGGAGCATCGTGGCGCATCATCTGTAAAGAAAAGTCAGAAAATATTGTTAAGCCTTATCCCTTTAATTAAGACTGACTCAGAGGCACCAGCTTTCATTGGCACGGGTTGGCCAAGTGCTTAGCCCATGCCAAGGAAAGCTGTTGACCTCGGGCATGTGACCTTGATACATGTAGGTATCATCTATAATTCTCATTCAAATTGCTTTTCATTACTGTCAAAATTAATGGAAAACACTGAAGCAGACAACATATATGAACACCTGCTGGTTTTGACCTGTGTAAAGGGGAAAGGGTTCAAAGATCATGAGGATTCCAATTGCCTCCATAGGAGCCCCTAGATTGCTATTGTTTCTGATGTGCTTTTGCCTGACAAGTGCCCAAAAGATAAAGGAAAGGATTCCAAGGTTTTACACTTTCATGCATGCAAAATGAAGCTCAGTCATGTAGCTGAACATTACTTGCCTTGGTGCATTATACCACAATTGTCTTTACAGGCACATAGAAGTTTGATATTTTGGACCTCTTTGACTGATTTCGACACAGACAAAGATTGAAGTTGTCTGGGTGAAAAATACATAGAATTGGGCTTGTTCAGCAAGGCCTCCCAAATTTTGTGAGATGGTGCTAGGCCAACAAACAATGTAAACACCACATCCTGCTGGGTCTGTGCAACAGGCAAATGGTAGCTTTCTGACACAACTATATGCTTTTATTATCCAATAAAACTGTAAATTTATCAATCACTTAACTCTTTCAGTGCCACATTTTGGGCTGAGTCAACAGGATTCCTTGGCACACTTTGGGTGCTCAGAGGAAAGCTGTTGATGTGGACTGTATTTTATGCAACTTCAGGCATCTTGGTAAATACAATTAAGGTCTTATTACAAGGGATATGAATCTAGCACCCTTATTATAATTTAGGGCTGTTCATTTAAATTTGTTCCACTTAAGCGCAGTAGGCACTGAAAGAGTTAATTAGATTGCTGGAACCTGGTTATGACAGTAGTCAAATTTATCTGAAGTATAATGATTCCATCTTAAGTTTGAGTTCTTTGTGAGATAGGGTTTTGCCAGATGTAATATAATCTCCTTCATGCACAAAAAGGCCAAAGGGACTCCCAAACATAATGTCTTTGCATCCCATGGGACTAATAAAACTGTTACTTGAGTTGGCAAAACAGTCTTGTACCAGTGCACCCAGTTCAAATTACAAGACAGCAGTATTCTCATAACTGGCCGGGGAATAAAGCGGTATTCTCGCTGTATCTCCCTATCTGGTTAGTGCATCGATCAGCCACCAGAAGTCTCTGTCATGCGATACAAGCCTTGACGCGCTGCAGACGACAACATGATGGCGGACTGTGAAGTGAACTGCAGCAGCAGCTGGTCGAACAGTGAAGAGCAAAAATTGGATAAAATCGTCATTCACTGTTTTAGTGTGAAATACAGGAAGTATCTCCCCCAAGACAGCTGTATTACCCTCGGCTCCGCCTCGGGTAATATAGCTGTCTTTGGGGGAGATACTTCTTGTATTTCACACTAAAACAGTGAATAACTAATAGTATATGCATGTCGCCTCACAAGTCAGAATGCATGTGTATTATTTTACCTTATCAAGCATTAAGGGTATTGTATGCACCGGGATAGGTTGCCATGGAAATGAACTGTTCCATTTTTGAATGCCCACTGGTGGGAACAGACCTGCCAGTACACACTCGGCTGTCATGAGGGTTCGGTCTTTGTCGGTACTTCTAATGTACACCTAGGACACACACACAAAAGAAGGTTTACAAAATTGTATTATGCCCTTTACATTGATGGTTCTCATTAGCACTATGTGCACAAGGTTTTCATACTGTAAAAATAACATTTAATTTAAGTTTTAACCCAGTCACTGCAGAGTTCACTTTTGACCCCTTCAGGGCAAAGCTAATTTTACAATGTTTGAGCTTGGCGAAAGTCAAGGCTGCAAAAGAAAAAAAAAAGCTGAGTTTTAACTCCTGTGTAAAGTTCAGTTTAAACCCCTTCGGTGCAAAGTTAAGTTTTAACCCTTCAGTGCAAAGTTGAAAACTGAGTCAACAGCTTTATTATTTTTCAATACTAAATATAGATGTGCTGGCACATTTCTTCTATTCAAACTTATTAAGATCACGTTTACACAGCACTCTGTGAAATTTTTCAGGTAGTTTCATCCATGGAGCACAGAGGCTCAGGATTTAAAGATCCCATTAGGCATACCTGTGATGGAAGGTAGGTTTCGTTGATGAATCCATTGTATCTTGTCCTTAAATATTGGCCAAACTGAAATCCTTGCTTCATACCAAGCTGAAACACACAACAATATGCAATATAATCAGTTGTCCCCAAATTGCATGTTCCCTAGCCCAGGACAACTCAAGATCCCTTCAGCATGTGTTAAGGGTACGTTAACCTTTAAAGTGCTAATCATGGTTACACAGTAGTCCCTGTCTTGAGTGGCCACCCCAAGGGCAGGCCCAAAAGTGGCCTCTCAAGACAGGTGGTGTCTCATTACAGGTACAATAACATGGAAAAGATAGCAGCAGGGATCTGCCAAGAGTGGTCTTTAAAGCCAGGTGGCCTCTCATTGGAGTGGCCTCTCAAGACAGGGACCACTGTAGTCATTTTCTCATTAGCCTAAAACATACTTTGGTTAAAAATTCAAATTCCTTATGAAGATAGTACCTTTCATTCAAATACCAGGAAGTCTAGTCTAAAGCAAAAAGTATATAGTCTTAGTTAACAGCTTTCCTTGGGGCACTTTGCATGCATTGTGCACAAAGTGCCCCGAGGAAAGCTGTTGACTCAGTCTTAAATCAGCACTTTAAGGGTTAAAATCACAAAGCACTAGCTCTGGAGGCAGTCAGAAATCTTGTTCTTTTATATACATTATGTAAATGAAATCTGTGCCAATTGACAACCAAGCTTGAATGGGTGGCTAGTAAAATTCCCAAACTACATGTACATGAAACACCTGAAGACTATTATAGCAGGTAAAAGAATAATTGCAGAACCCTGTTAATAAATTGAGCAAAAAGGTTTTAATGCCCTACTTGACACCCTGCCAAAAATTATGAAGTGGAGATGTCATTGATTTTGGAAGCAAACTTGACATTTCCGAAATGTTAATAAACAAGAAGACTGTGACAGTCCTTTGCTCAGCTGACCTTGCATGCACATGTGGTCCTGTGAACTGCAGAATGATATCAAGGTCACCTCTGTTACCACCACTATCACTGTTGCTAACCTGAACATATCCCCTCACCATTTTTTCCAAATTTGACAATTTGTTAGAAAGCAGAAAATCACAGCACCAACATGTCAGGAATTTGGTGGAGCTCAAGTCTACTTACATTCCCAAAACATCTGGAAGATGATCCAACTTTCAGTTTGGGAGAAAAAGTAAAAAAAAAATGAAAATGCACAAAAATTCTTAAAACAGTGAAAAATAATTGCAGCAGCCACCTGTTGAACAAATTATGGTTTACAGGTCCCTAAAAGTATTCCAATGCAATTTCAAAGCAACTGGCAGGGTGGTTTCAAAGAAGATTTTTCCAGTTTTTTCTGTTTTTGCAAAATGCACATGAAAATTTGTAAAAATAAAATATTTAATCATTAAAGCATAACCCTTCCAAAAAATTTCACAGAGACCTACATCTCCACTAAGTTTGAATTGAATGTGATTTACAGGTTCGGAGCAGAAGTTGAAAATGTCAGTTTCCATTCCAAGCCCCATTGATTTGCACTGTGACAGTAATCAATCGGTATGCATGCATTAACTGACAGGTACCCAAACTGAAAATCATGGATCCAGAGTATCACCATCTAGTGAACAAAAACCAAAAAAAAAAAAAAAAAAAAAAAGCAATGGAGCATGAACCAATTGGCTGAGACCCACTAGAGGAACATTGCAAACAAGTATGAGATGAATCTGCCGGACAGTTTCAGAGAACAAGTCAAAAATGTGCATACATGTATGCATTAGATGCCTACTGGTTCACATACATATAGTATTAGTTATGCCAGGGATTTGCATGTAGTTACTGATAAGTGCCCAAAATAAAAAATTTGTCAAAAATCAGAATCTCATAGTAACACTGCCTAGTGAACAAACTTGTTTGGCCCTTCTACAAGGAACATTCCTGCAGCATTTCAGCATAAAATTCTGAATGATGGCTTTGGAGAGAAAGTTAAAAATGATAAAACTACACAAAAATTCATTGAAAAAATAGAAACTAATTTGCAGCACCACCTGGTGAACAAATTAGGAGCTATAGTTCCCCAGAAGTGTCCATGTGTGATTTTGAAGCAATGTGGTGAATAGTTTCGGAGAAGAAGAGTTTTTAAGACCTGGCCGAAAACAAAGAACAAACTAGAAGATCAGGAATGATCCTGCGCTTGAGTGAGTCATTAGCCAAGTCTGGCTTAGTGCAAATTAGGGTCTGGGAGGTACACAGAAGCACCCCAATACCATTTCAAATCAATTGGCTGAGCAGTTTCAGAAAAAAAAAAAAAAGATTTTTTAGGATTTTGCCAAAAAATTCAAGAACAAAAAATCATTACAAATCTCACAATCACTGGAGCAAAACTATTTACATATATTTGGTAGAGACTCACACAAGGTACACCCCCACCAAGTTTCAACTGAAAAGAATCTGGCTGACAGTTTTGGTGAGGAAGTCTAAAAGGTGAATTTCCATTGCAACTCCGATTGACTAACATGGTAATCAATAGGAATGCATGCATTTACCAAGTACCAGAAAATTTGTTTTTAAAATCAGGGATCTGCAGTATCATTCACTGTTGAATTTTGTTGGTGGCGAAAGCAGCATTTGGGCAGCAGACTGCGGCAGAGAATGGCAGCCAGCGGCGGTCAGCAGCATCCAGTAGCATACAGAGGCGGTCGGCTTTCGCCGCTGTATGCCACTGTCTGCCACTGTCTGCCGCCCACCACCGCTGGCTGCCCTCTGAACTGACCACTGCATTGTATAAAATGTAAAATATGATTCCAGGTGAATAGAAAGGAAAGGAAACTGCTTATTTATGGTACATAATACTTCAGTTTAGCTCCATTCACTTATATTGGTCAGTTCATTCACTTACATAGTACATGTATACACATCAGTTATCTTTATTTTCATTCACCCATGCCTGTCAGTTAAATTGCATTCAAATAAATCTTCCATTTAAACAGAATTTAGAGGCAAACAATTCTGTTTTCACATTATGTATTTATTGAGTTAAAGGTGTATAGCTTTTATCATATGCATATATATCACATCATAACAGAGCTCTGTGCACATGCATTCACTGAATAAAAGTAAAGTATACATAATCTGTCATCATCATCAGAACAGACATTGGCTACATCATGTACATGGAAAGGTATATACACATTTAATGGAAATAAATGAAATTATTTACTTTTGCTTTGTACTTCAAAGATAAAACAATAAAATAAAATTTGTCAAAGTGAATAAATATCAAGAAAAGTTGGAAATTTCTGATTCTGTCCATTAAGGACCAATTTATTTGACACTTTTTTAATGAGTGTCACTGTCTGATATGTTCTGGTCATACAGTTGTCAAATAAAGCCATTTGAGTCCTTGAGTCCATTTGAGTATGAAAAATCTTGCAAACTATGGCAGAAAACCTTTCCAGTGATCATTTTGGGTGTAGAATTTAAAACGCTAATTATATAATTAATTCATATACAGGGAAAACCCGTTATAATGACACCATCTGTTCCCTAAAAAAAGTGTCAGATAACTGAATATGTCAGATAAATGAACCAAATAACAAAAGAAAATGAACTTTTCCCATGAAAATTTGTGTCATTATATTGAATATGTCGGTTATCCGAGTGTCGTTATAATGAGGTTTCACTGTAATTCACTTTTTTTTTTTTTTTTTTTTGCAAAACTATAAGCAGTACATGTTAAGAAGTAGGCCTAATTGTTTCTTCTGGTGTCCTGACCATGTGTTTGAGGTGTTGGCATAATGAAAGATCGTAGAAATACAAAGGAAGCCAATCAAGTCACAGTTCATAATCAAGTTTCAGAACTTGTAGCATTTAAATATCCTCAATTTTAAGTAAATTTTGAGATTTAAGATATACATGTAGGGTCAGTATGAGCATTGCATTATTTACAGTGGATATCAGTCTCCATAGGAGATATTCGTATTTAACTGTGATCCTGCTCAGTGCCTGTGTTGCCGGGGCAACAGACTGGTGCTTCCACCATGATCAGGGCAGATTTGTTTCATATACTACATGAACATCCATAAATAACACCTTTTCAACCAAAAGAGAGCCAATTTCTAATCAATTTAGGCATCCTTTATGTTTCAAATGCATGTTAATACATTTTCTTAAGATTATTTTGTGTTCGTGTTGTTTATTTTATTCAGAAAGTACTTTTGACCATCCTAAACAGATGGATCTGCCCTGATGCAGGTGGCTCCCTCTTTTGCTCAATAGGTGTTAGAGTAGGACCGCATTCAAATATGAATACATCCTATTTTGTTGAATTCACTAATAAATAAACCTTTTTCTTTACTGTTATCCAGGACAACTTGTCTGGAAGGTGACAGCAAACCTGTATACATGGACATGGTTTGCCTACACTGTAAACCAGTCCCCAGCAGGGTCACCTGACAGTCTCAATCAGTGCTTACAACTATGTAATGCTTCTGCAACAAACAGCATATAATAAGCCAGGTATATTGTGTCACATGGATACGATGAACGACATTTTTCAGTCTAGAGATGGATTTCAGTAAAACAGAGACAGTGTCATTTCAAAAGCAGACTGTGGTACATGTAGTTCATGGCAGAATTGACTACGACATGCAAGACTGCCGCAGTGACACAGCTTAAATTACACACACGTACTCCCTCTTTCGGACCATCCCCTGTGACAAATAATTATGAAAGCAGTATAAAACTTCAGATTTCCCTATTGATGACCTGTTTTGCAGTTTTCAGACCTGAATATTTAGGGTGTATGCACTGGGGAAATCAGCTGCATTACTTTTAATATTTACTGCCAATGAAATGTCATCATGTGCCAATAATTTGTGTGGCCTTTTGCACTGTGCGCACCTTGTAGTATGGCACTGCATGCCATTTAAATGACTCGCAAGAGCACTGGTCTGAACTTGTGAAGGGCTACAGATTACTAGACTCACAGTATTAAGGTGCTGCCACCCAGTTATCACTACCCAACATATATATGCAAATACATCAATTTAACTATCACTGACTGTGAGTAAAAAAAAAAAAATTATGTAGCTGTGGTAATATGATTTTTGTGAGGTATTTAGTTATGAGTTTAGATTTACTGTCTAAAATTTGCTGTTTCTATGTGCAGCAATTTCCAAGTTATTAAGTTGCAAATTACAATGTAAAGTAATGGGAATACGCAACCCTAGCCCTCCAATAACTGCAGTGCTCTCTTTTTCGCAGTTCTTGAACCTTCTGTTCTTGCCCTTGCCTATTGAAACAGCATATTTAGAGTTAACTGGTGTTTTACCATCAGCATAGAGAATAGCACTAAATTTTTCAGAGGAGAGAAGAATGTCATTCATATTTAAATTATAAAAAAGAGAGGGCCCAGGACTGACCCTGAGGAATGAAAGTTGTAATGGGTAAGGACTGTGAGCAATCTTCTTCCAATTCCACATATTGTAACCAGAACATATTTAATTTATTTGCAAAATAATTTAGGGCATTTCCACATGTTCCATGTATTCTGTAATAACTCAATTTATAAGTAAACTGTCATGATCTAGATTGTCAAAAGCTTTCAACAAATCAAGGTAGATGGTTATTGGGATGTCTACTGAGTTGAGAAGTTGATAAACACCATAAACTCAGGTGTTGCAGTTACAGTGAAGTGTACATGTAATTGTTGAAGACCATGTTGGCAACTATATAATAAATCGATGTACGCAAAAACCCATGCAACTGAGGATAGACCACTTTCTTAAACACTTTAGAGAAGGCACGGAGAAGCTAAAATGGGTCTGCAAATTTATGTCAAAGGGAGTGTTAAACACTGCCCTTTTTATAAATGACCGATATGTTTACTTGCTTGGTTTGTTAGCTAGCCTGGGTCCTGTCCCAGTGAAAAGCATTAAAGCATTTCATGATTTAAATTCTGTTTGAAGAATTCATTCTATCAATGTAGGGAAAATTATAGAAATTTCTGTTTCTTTTAATTTAATATAAAGATTTATTCTGATAGTGTCCCAAGTGTCTATTGATCTCAAAATACATTCAGTTACCCATGGTGATAATTCATGTTTATATTGCTTTACACTGTACCAGACAAATGGAGCAACAGTAAGCCTCATGTCACAGGTCAATTTCATGCACTGATACAATATAAGAATGAGATTTTCTGGGCCAAGAGATTCCAAGTGATAACTATATACATATTAAATCTGCCCCCCCCTAAACAGGCCAAAACTGGCTGGTGGAAATTTGAGAGTACTTCAGTGCTTTCAACCAATTTCAGCAGTAACGAAACACAATTTGATTGAGAATTGTGGATGAGACCTATCAAGATAACATGGCCCGGGTCGACAGCTTTCCTTGGCATGGGTTGGGCATTTTGTGCACAACCCATGACAAGGAAAGCTGTTGACTCAGTCTTAATTCCAGGGAAAATGTTAAACAATTTTAATTGTCACAATGGTATTGAAAATATATGAGTGACTAAAATATGGTGTATGTATGTATGTATGTATGTATGTATGTATGTATGTATGTATGTATGTATGTATGTATGAATGTATGTATGTATGTATGTATTAACAGAACTGCTATATGTGCATATCCAGCATCCAAGTCCATTAGACTGATCAATAAAACTTTAATTGTTGTGGTGTCATATACATGCAGTCTGTTGGATTGATCAATTCAACTTTTATCAATCTGGTACATACATGTACGTTTATATCTTTTTCCAAGTTTCTAGGATACTTGTATTCTTCCAGTAAATTTGATGCTCTTATGCCAGTTACTTCTGGACCATACATTATTTTAGCTTACAGTTGTCAGCTGTCTGCTTCCCATCCACCAGTAGTCTGGGTAAGGATCAGTTGGAAATGTTGGTAATTGTGGACTTCGGTCTCCATGGCGATGTACCTACAGTGCAAAAATAAACTATTCAGTCAAGACGTATACACATGATATCTTATATTCATACCATACTTTCACTTCCACACAATTGCAAACAATCATCCCTTTCAAACTCATAACAACAACTCTGTACTTTCATGTGCACTGTACAACATATACCCCGTGGTACCCTAGCTCCTGTCTCTGATCAAAGGTTAAACTGATGAGGCATATAACAACAAGAATTGAAAAGAACACTGGTTTTTAATTGTGCACCAGACAGGTCACAACAATCATGAAGCTCCAAACTGAGCAAATGACTCTCATTATCATATTGATACATGGACACTAGGGAATAGAACAAAGATGTTATCAAGACCACAATTGGCCTTGAACTTCTGTATAATACATTACATGTCCCTGTAAATGCTGAACCCATCTTGATTAATATTTAATCCCCTGGCTGTCACACCATCAGAAGGTATATACATCTTGCAGGACATCCATTTTAAGAGCAAGCAAGGGACTGGAAAAAATGGTAGCAAGATGGTTGTACACCTTGCAGGTTATCAACTGGGCAACTTTCCTCACACACATGCTCTGTCCCACTCCATGAAGCCATGACCATGCCTCATGTCTGCCACATTCAATAAAATTATGATCATGCCCCATGTCTGTCCCATAAATAAAGTCATGGTCATGCCCTGTGTCTGTCCCATAATGTCATGATCATGCCCAGTGTCTGTTCCATTCAATGACGCCATGATCATGCTCTGTGTCTTTCCCATCAATAAAGTCATGACCATGCATGTCTGTCCCATTCAATATAATCATGATCATCTTCAAAGCCTGCCCCATTAATAAAGTCAGGATCATGCCATAAGTCTGTTCCATTCAATAAGGTCATGATCGCGTTCTGTATTTGTCCCATTCAATGAATTTTGGAGCATGTAAGCCTATAATAATAATAATAATAATAATAATAATAAGCTGCCGTTTTGACTCCATCTTGTTCCCTTTCAACATTTCATTGCTAAGGTACGTCACTCAAGAAAGAACTTTCAGTTACTCTTTTCTATGTTACGTAATCTGATTGGCTTACTAATAAAACAATAACCAATAGGAATCTCTCTTTTATTTCATTTTGGTCATAAAATCGTTCCACATGGGTAACTTTGGGAGAAACAGTAAAACCTGTCTCATAAGGACACGACTGGTTCTCAGAAAAAAAAACCGTCCCCACTAGCCAGACACAGTAATTTTACGTGGTAATTGAACATGTATCAAACTAAAGAAACTTAGAAAAATAGTTTAGATAAACAAATTCATTTTTGTAAATTTTAGCTTGAATTGAATTACCATTAAAAGATATTTAAGTAAAAAGTTAGTCGAACATTTGTGGCAAAATTTGAGACCAAGTTCACTTGCATTGATGAATCCAGTACTCTTGTTAGCTTAATAAGTGGTACTCCATATACAGTGTTCAATCGTGCCTTAGCATGACATGTTCAGCCAGGCATTATGGCTGAGTCCCAAGATATATTGAGCTAACACTGCAAGTCGCTGATCCTATATACAATGTATTCAGGGGCCTGTGACTGGGGATGAACATATACCTTTCAGCAGGAAGGCTGCTCCGTACACAAATAACTGAAACAGGAAACTGACAGGGTTAGTATGCAGGTTGCTCAATATACAGGTATTTTTTTTATTGGGTGCTAGAAAATATTATCACTAAAACACAGACAATACAGACATGTCCCCTTTAAAGAGGTGTTGATATTTTGATAACTTAAAACATCCAATTCTTCAAACAAACACAAAAAAACAAAAACAAAAAAAAAACAAAAAAACAAAAAAAAACAAATAAAAACCCTGCCCCAGTTAAGCAGAGGCATCCTTATTGGCAGGTTTCACTCTACAGTTGATGATTGGCCTCTCTGTGTATTGTGTTGTGAGACTTTTTATATCTCCCTGCTTACAGGTACATGTACCTAACCAACCGATGCAAAAGCAAAATTTTAAGCCAAAAAGTGTGGACCATTCACATTACATGTATCAACAATCGGTATTTTAATTTACATGTGTTTCAGTCGTATAGAGTCCACTCAGGTGAGTGGTACCAAATGTGATAGAGGTATGAACAGTTACCTCAGAATACAGTTACAGCGATCCCCCTCTCATAAGTTCCCCCCTCCCCTGATGAGAGGCCATCTCTTCTACAAAGGTCGCTTCCCCCATGCATGAAGTATGGTATTTTCAGTTTATTTTCCACCTTAAAAGGGGTGGTCCCTCAGAAGAGCAACTACTGTAAATTGTCATCTGCCTTAATGTGTTCACATAAATTTTTTGTTACGAGAAAGCATTTTGGATGAGATTTGTATCATTATTCCTGATGGCATGCCATATTAAGTCAATAGGTCTCTTTAGTGTGGATGTGATGCCGTGTGCCTGACCAGTGCCAAATACAGCTATTGATTCAGTCATATTCTGGCCAGGAATAGGTTAACAGAACTCACGTGCCTATGAGGTGTCCAGGTATATATGAGACTGGTCACTAGCATTTTGGCACAATTTATGTATCTTTCGTCAACGCTTGTCTCGTCTTTCTATTGATTATGCTCTCACATTTATCAGTTGCCCCAGCATGCACTGTACTTGATGACCAATTAATCAACTGACATCACTGCTATTGATCCAGCAAAGGAGTCTTTTCCAAAGACCATCAACATTCAGACCAGAAGGCTCTTAAACTTGAACAGGTTAATGAGGTACTTTGGCAAATAAATCTTGCATTTCCTCCTAATCTGTGGCCAAAGGTTTAAATTTATTATGAATGTAATGAAATTACATTCTTTTCCCACATGCCCATAACATGTTAAAGATCTGAAACAACAAAGACTAAAAAATACAATTTGCTTTAAAATGGAAATCTAGCCATCTGTGTGCTTTCAAAGCTTAATTGAACACATTTTTATCACAAACCTAAGAATTTAAAGAATTTAGAACACATCTACCTCATTTAACTTGTTCAGGTGTCCCTAATTAGCATAAATAAAAATTCTAAAATGTTTGTTTGTGGTCCATTGGATGTGCCTACAGCATGAAACATATGAATATAAGTTTGAATGGCACCTATACCTTTAATAGTTTTGAAGATATATTCAACCACCATTTCAACTTTTCAAGTGCCCTTAACTTGCATAAATTAAAATCCTATAACTTTTGGTTGGGGCTCATTGGGTGTTCCTATAATCCTATAACTTTTGGTTGGGGCTCATTGGATGTTCCTACATGTATAGCATGGACCTATGAATAATTTCATGGAATGGTACCTCCACCTTTAACAGTTTTTTAAGATTTTAAACATTTAAAATTTCAAATGGTTGAAATGGTCATTATGTGCAAAATTTAGTATTGCTTGGCGATATATGGAGTCTGAAAAAATCCCCAGACAAAACTGGATGTCAGAAGGTTATAAGTAACCTGGAAAAGAAGATCTGCTTCAAAGGTAAATTTCTCTGTGTGCTTTAAAAGCTTTATACCACATTTAGGAACTCATAGTACCTGCCTCTACCACCAGGATTGAACAATATGATCCTTACTACTTTGCAGGAATTAGGACACTTGCTGGACTGGCCAGAACACAGCATCACGCAAAGTGAACGGGTTGAGAGTGGACACAAGAAAACATAGTTATTTCTGCAGTTGTTGACAAAATATCACCTTGAAATGCCGGTGTACAATTGCAAGGTGCCAGGCTGTTTCATATGCCAACACAAAGAACTTTACAAACAGCTCACAAACATGGAAAAGTACCCATGGATAAAAGGGGTTACAAGTTCGGGGGGGGGGGGGGGGAGGGAGGAGGAGGTAGCATGACCAACCTGGGCAGCAAGACCAAAGTGCAAGTAGGCCATCAGTCATGCAAGCGATTGTCGTGCCTTACTCTGGGAAAGTTTTGCACTACATTGTAAACGTATTAAGCTCAGTATTGGATGCTACTGTAGCACAAACTTAGGAATTTCAGGAATGATGGACAAGTCTACTTCACTTAACTTGTTTAAGTGTCCCTTATTGGCATAAAATAAAATTTGTAACTTTCACTTGTGTTCAGGTGGACCTAGAGCACACAAACCTACAAATTAAGTTTAAATTTCACCTCTACCTCTAACGTTTTTGAAGTGTCTCCAATACACATAAATTACAAATTTTACTTTTGGTTGTGGCTCATGAATTGCATGTGCCTATAGCACAAGCCCATGAATTAAAGTTGGAACGGTACCTTCATCTGTACTAGTTTAGAAGATATTGAGATTTTACAATTATTTTGATTGCCCCTAATTTGCATAACAATGAACACAATGAATATTTCAAACCAGGTAAAACAACTCCACTACTGGGTCAACCACCATGACAAGTTTTGTGCTTTTACAAACAATAGTATCCAAGAAGAACTGCACAGAAAATAAATGAATAAAATATAAAAATTTCTAAATTCTTGGAAAACAATTTTTACTAGAAAAGATTATTTGCTGCATGACAAAAGAGTGTGTGTCTTCAATAGTGTGTGTTGACACACACACTTTAACTATTCCCCTGGACAGGGGACATGTTCAATTATTATACCTCAGAGGGAAATCCGTACACGTGATTGGTTAATTGGGCATGGGACAGTTTTGCCTGTCCACTTCTGTGAAAGTACTGTCCACCGCTCACTGTAGCGCTAGATGGCGCTGCACCTCTGATGTCGTATGACCGCAGCCTTGACCCCACACAGCAGTGCCTTGTGTGCCAAATGTATAGAATGTGTGTTATTAAAATCTATTAAATGGAAGCTTTGATGTTTTATTGTTCTTCGGTATAATAAAACAAATGGTGCCCTTGGCCTTGGGGGACAGGAAGAATTGTGAACCTTCGGGATGGACTGTCCACCCTCCGCTTCGCGTCGGGTGGACAGACCATCCCTCAGGTTCACAATTCTTCCTGTCCCCCTCAGCCAAGGGCACCATTTGTATACTGTCCTCCCTCCCCCCTCAGCTGTTCCAGGGCTATAAACTGATAACAGCCAGACCTATGTAGAGTAAAAACTCGTTATGATGACCCCATCTGTTCCCTTAAAAATATGTCAGATATAACTGAATATGTCAGTTGACTGAATCAAACAACAAAGAAACTGAACTTTTTCCATTCAAAACTTGTATCATTATAGCAAATATGTTGGATATCTGAGTGTCATTATAGTGAGTTTTCACTGTACAGTAAAACCTCCCTTACCGAACACCTCTATATACCGAACACCCCCTTATACCGAACACTTTTTCTCGGTCCCAATTTTTTCCCCATATGCTTCCATTATAAGCAAACCTCCCTATACTGAACACCTCTCTATAGTGAACACGAACACCCAAAATGAACACCATTTTCCCAAAAAAACTCCATATACTGAACACACATTCAGCATATTTTTGTGTATTTGCAGGGAGTAATTACTGATAAGGCTGAGACTAACCAGATTAACTTCATAGACAGGCTTAATTATTGCTTATACCAGCAGCTATAGAAACAATCCACTGGCAAGCTGTTAAACACCTGTTGTCACTTCTATAGATGGCAACAACAGGGTGGAGGGTGAAAGTGTCAATGTCACTTAGCACCTTGGTCCTATCCTCTCTGGGATAATTGGACCAGTTTTGGGTGTTTTACTTAATCATTCTAGCGAACAATAACTTACAAATTAAGTCATTATGTTTGTCTCACCAAAGCCAGGGGATTTAATTTCAAGGAGTACCAGAAATGAGCAACAGCTCTGCTAAAATAGGTGCTAGGTCATAAGCATATTATTTCAATATTAACATACACTAGATGTTATAATATTCTTTAATAATTATATATACATATGCATGTACACATCTGAACTTTGCTCTATCATAGTCAGTACATCTTTCCCAACTAATAAAACAATCAAAAATTACTCCTTTGTGAAATGATGTACATGTAGTTAACATGAGTATCTCCCACCATAATGATCTCAGCAGGTATCTGTATAGTATGGTTGGTAAGACATGAGGCCACAATGTGGAAACCTCCCTAAACCGAACACCTCCCTATACCGAACACTTTTGTTCGGTCCCAAGGGCGTTCGGTATAGGGAGGTTTCACTGTACATGTATATACACTGATTGGCCTATCATAGCCAATAATCTTGTTTTGCATATTTGGAAAATAATGTTCTCCTGTAACACAGTTCAATGGGAATCTACTGGAATTATGATATGATTTACAGTTCAGCTACAAACTAATGTAAACACTGGAATGTATGCATGTTAGCAATGTCACAGCAACACTGGTACATGTTACTGGATAGCATGAGCATTGGTATAGAGTTGCTCATAAACCTGGGTTCTTGAAGAGTGTAAGGATACACCTGGATGTGGCAGAGCCTGTAGCAATTTTGTGGGTCCCTATGCTGACTGTTGTCCATTTTAAACAGTAATGGAAAACAATTTGAATCAGAATTGTAGATGAGACCTATCACTTTACATGTAACATGACCCACATCACAGAAAGCTGTTGATTCAGCCTTAAGCAGAGGGGGAAGGATTAATCCATCAATAGTCATTGAAGCTTGACCTCACCTGCAGCAAAATTTTTCTGCCCTGCTAAGTCCATGCAGATTCCCAGGCAAGAGCCACATAACATAGGTTTGGGAACATTGATCCACATCATCTTGGTGCACACGTACATCATGTACATGCTCAAATGTAAAGTACAAATTTCTCATAAACATGATAAAGGACAAGGGGGTTAAATCAGAGCCTCTGCAAGTCTGATTTAACATCCCATAGGGCAGCAATGAAAAAGATCAGCATTGATTTAGTGTCATTTTGACCACTCTTGTTTTCTGTGGTTTACAGTTCTGACGATAAAAAAAATCAGAATAAAACTTCAGTTAACACTGTTTTGATTTTTATCGAAATATCAATATGTTTGTAATCAATTGAACTGTTATATTTGTCAAAATAGTAATGTTTAGTATCACTTATTGGTATCATTATTTTTCTTGTGTCTACCACCCAAATGCAGAAAAATTAATGATAAGTCATATATGTATACTTATAAGACATTTGTATAGGCTGTAAATACCATCTGGAAATTCTGTACAATAGTGTTATACTCTTCTGGATGGCTCCCATGCAGATTAGCGGCTTAAAGCCTTCATGGGAGTCTCCCCACCAAAGAAAATATAATTATTGGTATTATACATGTAATATTACAATTCTATGTATTGTTTTCCAGTGTTAATAAAAGAATCTTGAGTCTCGAGTCTAGGGCAGTAATTTAGGAGCATTCTTGTTCTATATTTTAAATGATAAAACTACTTTACAGACATACAGTATCTCTTAAGCAGAAGACAAAAACAATGAAAAAGATCAGCATTGATTTAGTGTCATTTTGACCACTCTTGTTCTTCGTGGTTTCCAGTTAAGACAAAAACAAAAAAACAAAAAAAATCAGAATAAAACTTCAGTTAACAGAACAAAATGGTGCAGTTTATTTTGAACAGAGAGCAGCCAGACTCTGTTGGGCAGATGCACTGAAAAATATTGGCTCACTTAAAATCTAAGATTGAGTTTGTCAATTTTTTAAAATTATCAAATCATGTTTTACAAATTCTCAATGGGACAGCACCAGTGTACAGTGTACATGCAGAATGACTTCTCTAAAGCTGTGTATCGTCTAAGGTGTCTATGACTGATACTGGATAAAGTGAAGTTAAATCATCACTTAGCAGCAAAGAGCTCTTCATGGAGTAACTTAACTTTGTTTGGATTCACCATCTGGGCACTTGCACTGTTCTGCAGGTCAAAAGATGTGAACAAAACTGCACTGCTACAAACAGTGCAATCCCACCAACTTGTGACCAAGCTAGGTCAGAAACCCTATTTCTTTGTAAAACATGCCTGATATTGATTGATTGATAATCTTTTATTCACAGATAATGGTGTGCATAAAATTGCATCATACATCATGATTATTAAAATATTAAAAAGTATAAAAATAATCACAATATGCATATACATGTAACTTGACACCAGCAGCTGACATGAAAAGTAATAGCATGATTTGCCACATAACTTGGATACTTGGAAATTCTGGCCTAGTTGAACTCTAGGGGACCCGAGCCCCTATAGTATAGGTGAAATCCAATTATGATGTCTGTAAAGCTTTGGATGGTGCCCTCAAAGTTGTCTTCCTCAAATCCCATAAAGTACAGGGAGAATATTATGCTGGGAACATCAAACTTACGCAACAACCTCCTACCCAGAACTGTTAGTGTTAAGTCAAGAGACTCTTTTTTAATCCTTGGCTTAATTCTGAACATAGTTTGCTAGAATATATAATTTTAATCTTGAAGATTTCATATTTTTGCACCATGTTACGCATGTACCCATAAAATGGGTACACAAAAAGCCAGAGCCTAGACTACCAGAGTTAAAAGTAAATAAATGATAAAAAAAAAAAAAAAAAGTACAATGGATCTCCCATTCTCCATATCCCTAGCCCAGGTGGAACTCTTCGAGGGTGCCATTGTCATTTCGCATTGGGTATAAATCTGCGGTTTGAAAACCGGAAATTTAACACGTATCAAGTAAGTGTACACTGAACAAGCTTTGTTTTCAACGAGCTCTGCCCCGGGTTATGACATCACATTATCATTGAAACCAACAATCATCTCAAACGATTCGCACTAGTTAGCTTGGAGGCTCTTTGTGTGGAGCTTTCTCAGCCCCTGATACTGCCCCAACACTCATCATGATCTGAGCAGTGAGCTGGCTCAGTACGCACCAGCAACACTATCACTGTCGCAGTACCAATGCCAATGAATGGCAGTGCAACTTACAGGTTCAGTATCCAATCTTTTATCATGCTATAACAAGGGCTGAAGTTGAACTCTTCTAAACACATTCCAGGTTTTACTTACAATGTTTATCTGTCGCAAAGTGGTGAGATTTGTTCCTTGGCCACCAGACAGTGTAAAAAATATAGCTAAATACAACAGACGTAGCATATTGGAATGTCGTCCATGTATCAATTTTTTCTTGAAGTCATGAGTGTTTCCCGACCGTAGCGGACGACCGGAAAAGAATAAATTACTGGAGAAAAAGCCAACCCGCTGCAGCTACCATGGAAAAGTGTGTAGTTAATGCTGCATATATTTATTTTTTTTTTCTTTTGAATGTGAAGATTAATGCATCATAATTATCACTTAAATGTAAAAAAATAAAGTCTGATAATGATTTAATGAGATTAAACTCGATAATAAAATTATGATTCCGTCTTAGCATCTTTTATCAGCGACAAAATCCTTCCTCTTTGGAACATAGAGTAAATGTATTGTATTTATTAATGGCAAAATAGTCAACCGCAACAACTAGTCAGTCTGCATGATCTGTCACATTTGTACTAGGCTTGTTAACATTTGGAGCCTAAGTCTAAGACAAGGAAGCATGACATCATTGTCATTTATTCCAAAAATTGAACAGCTTTCAGCGCGTGTAATTAGGATACTGGGGTGTAACCCAGGGCCTATGACACTCCAGGGAACTAATACATATCTACTTGGGACAGGAGATAGGTATGTTATATATAATATAACTTATTATGACTTATGTGCAGTACAAAACTCAGTCAGCACGCTGTCAAATTCGAAATACACGCGCTGGTCTTTCAACAGATCACAGTTGACACTTGAATGAACCCACGCACTTGTCGGATTTACTATGTAATGTAAAGTTCATATACAACTCACACAAAATAATGATATTGTGATTCATACGTGCTTGTCGGATTTACTATATAAATTATAATGTAAAATTCATATACAACTCACACAAAATAATGATATTGTGATTCATACGAGATAAAAAAAAAAAATAAAATAGTGACATGACTGAATAATAAAATTGGTTATTATAGCAAGAAAGTGGGTTTCATTTGCTGAACTGAACCAATCATTAAAATCTTGTGGACGTTGGACTTTGGCCTTTTCACATGTCTTTCCCAGTCTGTGAGTGTGTGAACAGTACCCTAAGGCCAAAGTCAAATACTGAATGTTTTGATCATGAAGCATTTTGCATGTTTCATGTTGGACAAATTTTTAGGAGGACCAGTTTGGAGAAACCAGTGCATTTGTGTGGTTATTATTAGTTTTATTTCAGACCAGTACAGTTCAACATCCATTACATGCAAAAGAAAAACAAAAAAAACAAAAACAAAAAAACAACATACAAAACCTAGAGAGATGTTCTGATGATGAAACATTCCAAATTGTTCATGTTGGACAAATTCTTGGGAGGATCGGTTTGGAGAACATCCGTGCATTCATGTTATTATGGGTTACCAATACATGCCGACATCCATCCACTGAAAGAAAAGAAAGAAAAACAAACAAACAAATACTGAATTTAGCAATGGATAATTGATGTGTCCCAAGTAGAAACACATGTATAGAGCCCTGGTTGCCAGGGTACTAAAAGTGAAACATTTTGATTTGCTAATGCACTCACACAGAATCTTATTACGTCTTGTAGTTGTCGCAAGGAAGTCACGCAGAGACTGTTTCCCCCCACCTTCTAGCAACTTGTCAGTTGACAGTAATATTCTAATTTAAGTTCAGTCAGGGACTGCTTCCCTGAGGCAGGCAAATTTGACTTACTTTTCCCTCAGCCATTTGGCACACACTTTTTATATTCCCTTATAAGATATAGGGACTCCACATAAGGAAGTCAGACAAGGACTGCTTCTTGAAGTGCCACAATATAGGTTTTTTTTCTCAAAACCATGCATATTTCATTTTACTCACAAGATGATGTATTGCAGCAGTTGTTACAGCACTGGTTCAGGTTTAATAGCTGCGTCGTCCACTATAGGCATAGACAAATTACTTATTAGTTAGTGTCTGGTGCGCAGAAAGACAGGCATAGCCTGCTTCTGCTTTAATTGTCTGTAATGACAGCTTTTCTATGTTTTGGGGGGATGCCTCTCAACTACTGTGCAGTTGGTTGGTGAGTGGCGTTCCGTCCCCCGAAAACTGTTAATGTAAAGATACTTAAGTCTTAGCCATCCAGGCAGGTGGGTGTGATTTCTCATTCTATGCCCTGGTTGGTGCAGGGCTGGATTGAGTATGTTATTAACCCTTAAAGTGCTGATTTAAGATTGAGTCAACAGCTTTCCTCAGGACACTTTGGGCACAAAGTGTCCCGAGGAAAGCTGTTGACTAAGACTACTTTTTGCTTCAGACAAGGCTTGCTTGTATTTGAATGAAAGGTATCTTCATGAGGAATTTGATTCTTTTAACCATTATATGTTTAATGGTAATGAGAAAGCAACTATGGCAGTGATTAGCACTTTAAGGGTTAAAAGTGGTTAGTACAATGATTAGAGTAATAACAATAAACTTCTAGTCACACTTTAGCGTGACATATACAACCTTACAAATCTCTTGATCAAGGTTTTGGCATGAAAGTGTGTGTGGATGCATAAAGGAAAATCACGTGCAAAGTACGTGATGGATTTTATGCATCAACACGTGCTTTGATTTCACTGATTGGCCATGATGACAGTAGGGTCAAAAGGCCAATCAGTGTTTACAGATTACAGTACTTGAATAATTAATGAGTGTCACTCCCGGTCTCTGTACCCGACAGAAAAGTTCCTGGAAGCTGAAGTCTTGGAAAAGTTTCTTCTTGGTGGAATTTTAAAGAATTTCCCTCCTCCTCCTCCCTCAACTCCACCTGTTTGGGAAAATAAGGCCATGGAGGTGTAATGTAGCAGTGATATAACTTGTTGTAATAGTTAAGCTACGCTTTTTTTATCCCAAGTGGGTTTTTTAGTGCGGAGGCAGAAGTAGCAAGTGCCTGGGTCGGCGTTCCGTCCCCCCAAATCTGTTAATGTAAAGATACTTTAAAAGTCTTAGCCATCCAGGCAGGTGGGGGCAATTTCTCATTCTATGCCCTGGTTAGTGCAGGGCTGGTTTGAGTATGTTATTAAGAGTGGTTTGTACAATAATTACAGCAATAACAATAAACTTCTAGTCACACATTAGTGTGACATATACAACCTTACAAATCTCTTGATCAAGTTCTTGGCATGAAAGTGTGTGTGGATGCATAAATGTACATTTAGAATACATGACTGTGCTATATCTGATAAAATGTAGCAGGATGAGTATATGATTGATGATGCATTTATGCTACCCTGTGTCTGGAAAATTGATGCGAAACTGAGCTCCTCATATCAATTATGTTATGTACAGTGCATATGAATTTTACATATATTTTACTGATGGACAGTCAGAATATAGACAATGATGTGAGTGTCTGATACTGATTAATCCAAGCTTGCTGGGCTGTCATCTGCAAACAGAAAATGGCTGACAGCAGGGAAAAAAAGGTTGTACATATGTGCTGTAGTTTAAAATACATGTAATGCAAATTATTTTCATGGTGGTTTCAGGAGGATCTTGGTTGACACTGGAAGTCCTGGATATCCAGAGTATATCAAGAACCTTCAGCAGGTACTGAAAGACAAGAATGCAAGAATCCAGCATGTCATTGTCACACACTGGCATGAGGACCACACGGGAGGACTTCTGGATGTGTTAAAATTTGTGGCAACAGGTAGAAACATTTAATTGAGTCTACAGGGAGTTCTAGAACATTTGTTGGCTCTTTTGTCGGCTGATTAAAAATGACAGTCATACTCATAAATCAAAATTAAAACTGTAATGATCACATAAATTATTCAGATTCTTCATGAAGATATATTTCATTCAAATAACATTAAGCATAATTGCCTGCTGGTCTAGAGAAAGACAACAATCCAGGGTAACACTTCTTCAGAGCATTGTGGCTGCTTTTAACCCACTGGGCAGACATTTTGCACTCACAGACCACAGTAGTCCGGATTTGAAAATTGAAATGCTGGAACACATCCACACACCACCAACATTAACCAAGACTGATTGAGACTTGACAAGAAAATAAATGGATCCATCAATTGTGTACTACAGAATCAGTCTGAAATAGTCTCAACATTATGGGCGGATAAGCTTGCTTGCTTATGTCATAAGTTATATTTTTCAATGTCTAAGTTTATCTGCCTACTAACACCACCCACTACTTACATACATGTGAAAACTGCATACTTCACAAATTAACTGCTATGAAATACACAAGGCTGCCAAGGGTACCTACCTTGATTTTTCACAATCAAATGAAATGTATTTATATAGCACAGCCAGAGCCCAAGATGGCAGAGTCAATGTACTTTTATCATACTGACTTATGGGGACCTGATCCATGACATGTTCCAAGCACTGTTGTACTCGTGCCAGCAAGTGCGTGAACATGACATGTGCCAAAATGCTGGTTACCATATTGTCCACCTGGGACTGTTTGCACCCAGGAAAAAAAAAGCCTGCATAAATGGCACTTGCACTCATTCCCCGAAGAGCTACAGATGAAGCGAAATGTGTCGGAATGCGCTAGCAAATCAGTTGGCAGCCTTGACTCTTTCCAAGATCAAACACTGCTTTTAACCTAAAGTGTGCTGAGGAAAATTGTTGTCTCAGTGTGTGATCTTGTGCACTGAAAAGTTGAGCTAGATCGTGCTGTTGACAGCATACTTTAATCCAAGCACCAGGGAGGATCTCATTTTGGTGTGATTGCTATCCCCGTCAGGCTTCCTAAACCTGTTCAAAAGTAATAATATTTATGCAAATGATTTGAGAGATGAGACAAGAAAGGAAACTACTTTCTCTTTGGAACAAGAATAACTAAGGCCTTCAGTCGCCACCCTGCTCTGGGAGAAGCCAGAATTATCTGATGAATTAGCACATGTGCACAGCAGACAGCACATTAAGCCTGCATTTCTACCCTGGAGTTGCCTTGAAACCCCAAGTAAAGAGTCACCACTACATGTAAATCAGGGACTGAAATCATCAGGTGATGATAAGTGCATCAATTGATGAATGTTTAGACAGAAATAATTCTAAAACAGAACAAGGGTATACATGTATTAACAAATGCCAAGTTATGACTGTTTCCTTAGCAGTAAAGGGAGAGATGTCCATTTAGGTCCTGAATACACTTCATTATGTATTTCTTTTTTAATTTGCAGAATAATTCACTTTTGAATACTATGACTGTGTGTTTTTGAAAAAGAGATACGCTGCCAGCTACAGAGCTTAACATTAAGATTGCTTTGTTTATATCCCCCAGGTGTCTCCACCTGCAGCAAGTGGATACCGGGGCATGTCGGTTAACCTTTGGTCCATTGTCCCAGCTGAAATTTTACTTGTCATGGGCAATTAGTCAATCCCTTAGCTTATAGCTAAATTTTGAAGGGAGGAATTGAATGAGCATTCATAGTTGGGATCAATATCTGAAAAATTGAAGTGTACTGTGCAGGAACTTTTTCTTCAAGAAGTTTGCCTTCAAAGAAGAGTGTGTTTTTGTTGGTTCTGAGTTTTACTCAGGTCAGGTTCATTCAAGGTAAATATGGCAGAGAAGAAAATAATGACTGTATCCATATGAAATGTTGGCTGCACAGAATATTCAGGAACTGATATACACAGAAGGCAATTCAGTGATCTGTCTCTTCCAAGATGGTTAATTGCATGTATTAGTATAACATTTTGTTGTTGTTTTTATGAGGTACCTGCCATAGAAAAAAAATAATATGTACCAAAGCGTCACTGCCTGCTTGTGTATAAAACTCTGTTGAAATTAATACTTATAGCACTGATCTGCTGATTTTATAAAATATGCGTACAGTGGTACCTCTTTTGAGATACCCCTTCAATGAGAGACCACCCTCTCTTGAAAGACCATTTTGTAAAATCTCAAGTCCTATTCTTCCGATGTTATACCTCTAATGAGAGACCACCTGTCTTGAAAGACCACTTTTATGAGGCCCCTAAGGGTGGTCTCCCAAGAGAGGTACTACCGTACATCTTTTGTGTCAAAAAATGGAATCTTTTATAACATACAGTGGGGTTGTGTTAACCGATTTCTAGCGGAACATGTGTCTTTGTCACTTGTAGCTGACAACCTTAACGTCTTCAAGTTTAAAAGGCACAATGGACCAGAAACAGATCATGAGGGGAAAATCAAGTACACTTATGTCAAAGACAATCATAAATTTGCAACAGAGGGAGCCACTTTACAGTAAGTAAATTTTGTTTGTAGTCTGATGATTGGTCAAGTGAATCCCTGAAATGGGCTCCAGCATAATTTTTTGGTTATTCAAAACATTCAGTATCAGATTGTACATGTTGTAATTCAAGCTATATTTGACAGTCGCATATGTAATGACTCAACCCACTGATTGAAATTAAAGCATGCAGTTTCAAGCAAAACTATGGGGACTCCCATCAAAGAGGTTTGGATCACAATCATGGTTCATTCATGAAGGGTATAACTGCACTTTTGTGGTGAACATGTTGCAGTAAATTACAATAATGATTCATACTGAGAAAAAATGCAGTCCTTTGTCGGGTTATCAAAAAGACAGCATTTCATGGTTCGATGAAAACAATACTTGACTTTTAAAACTCATCACACAAACACATGTACCTCTTCCTTGTTTTATAATGGTGGTTTACTAATGTAAATGCTGATTCACTGGTGAGTTGATGTCCTCCTCTAAGAGATAATGAGTGGTCCCACAGCCTGTACAGTCCTGCTCCCAACCCCTCTACTGTCACTCCACAAAAAGAAGATATCATATTTGCATAATGCCTACAAAGCTCCCACAATACCTCATAAAGGCATGGTGTTATACATTTATTTTCAGCTTTTGTTAAGGAATTGAGTATGGTGTAGCATTGGCTGTCATATATTAATATTGACCGCAGTTTTACCAAATTTTGTCAGGTATATATCTTATGATGGACCAGGTTCCTACTTAAAACCAGCTTTGTCTGATTATTTTAAAACTTTTAATGAAACTTTAACTGTATTTATTTGAAGGCCATCTGAGTGGCATCAACCCTGATGACATTACCGTGATATCTCAAAAATATTGATGTAGCTTTATTAAACTTTTGTCAGAGATGTATCTTATGATGGACCAGGTTCCTATGTAAAACCAGGTTCCTCTTTGTATTTAAAAACTTTTTATGAAACTTTAAATTATTCACTTCAAAGCTATCAGAGTGGTGAACAAGGGGACAATGTTACTATAGTATCTCAACAAGGATCCAATGCAGCTTCACAAAATTTTTATATATGATAGATGCACATTATAGTGGACAATATTCCTATTGAAAACCAGCTTCCTCTAATTATTTTTTTAAAAACATTTTATGAAACTTTGGAGGTACATGTATTTATTTGATGGCTGTCTGAGTGATGCACAGTACAGTGGTCTCTGTCACCAGAACTTACCCAAACAACACATCCAAAACTGCTATTTCATTTCATAGATAACAATATGGACATTTTATTGAAAGTGTCCTATTTTGAAGTCTCCCCCCCCCCCCCCCCCCCGCAGAATTGGGGGAAAAAGATTGTGGCACCAAGAGTAATCCATTCTGTGAATGCTGTTTTATGTCCATGTGTTTGCTTATATAACCAACAGATCTAGAGCAGTATATACACCTGGCGACACTGATAATGAGATGAGTTTGATTGTACATGTATATGTTTGTTTACATCACTGACAGGGTAGCGTATACCTGGCACACAATGAGGGTCACAAGTCTTTTATGCATATGTTTGTTTGTGTCACTGACAGGGCAGTGCATACACCTGGCCACACTGATGATCACATGAGTCTTTACCTGGAGGAAGAGAATGTACTGTTCTCTGGAGACACAGTGCTGGGTGAGGGCACATGTGTAAGTGTTGACACTTTTTCCCTTGAGATAAACACCTGGAATTCAGAAACTCCAGTTGTGAGGAGAGAGATTTGAGAAGATTGGTGTAACAGATGCGAGCTCCATCAATTTACTATGGAAGGGACTGACAAGTAGGCAGAAGAAAGTGAAATTTTAGGGAATAACCTACAAGGTGGAGTCTCCACATCATTTAGGAGTCTAGAGTTGGAGTTTCTGTGAAATGTAACTGTGCAACATAGTTTTAGATGAGCCATTTCTCACATAAGCTTCCACACTGTTGGTTGCTTGTCTACATTATAATTACACAGTGTTCAGCTGCCATGATCATTCTGATATAGCTCACCTATGATTGAATTAAACATCTACTTAAAACAGCCAAAACTGGCTGGTGGTCAAATCTCTTCTGCTTCAGTGTTTTCAACAAAATTTCAACAGTAATGAAACAAAGTTTGACTGACAATTGCAGATGGGACCTATCAAGATCACATGCCCCAAGTCAACAGCTTTCCTTAGATTGGGATGAGCACTTTGTGCCCAACCCATGACAAGAAAAGCTGTTGACACAGTCTTAGTTTGAAGGGGAAAGAGCTAAGGGACTGTAAGCATCCCACGTGATTTTCTCTTTACACCGCCTGACATTGATCACCATACAGTGAAACCTGTTTTGAGACACCACTGTAATGAAAGACCACCTGCCTTTTAAGACCATATTTCCAAAGTCCCTTTTGCTATCTTTCCCATGCTACTGCACCTCCATTGACAGACCACCTGCCTTGTGTGACCACTTTTTAGCTTGCCCTAGCGGTGGTCTCTCAAAATAGGTTTCACTGTACTCAAGAAGGGGTCTGCACTCCCTTGAGAGAAACCTCTGGGACTGCGATCGGACATGAAAGAAGTTTAGTGCGTTTGTGTTTCTGTTGTTCACCGAATTAATGTGAAACCAGGCATATCATTATAAATGTAAACTGTCACGGTCTTGCTTGTGGTACTTATAAAATGAAAAATTAATATTTCTGTAGTCTGGTAGCAAGTAGTATTTTTGTAACTTTCAAGTTGAAGTGGAAAGAATGAAATCAACATTTATATAAGGCAAAATTTCATTTTGAAAACATTAATTTCTCACAAGGTATTAACAGAAACAGCTAGCTTTCCAGAAAGTCAACCCCAATCTGCCACAGTGATTCAGAATCTTGAGGTAAAGAAGAGCTAGTGTGTTGATACATGAATGAAACCTTTTAATTTGGATGTAAAGTTCATATTAAATCTAGTGATTAATGTAAAATTTGAAGAAAATAATATGGAATGATTGATTAGTTGCAACTGTTCCATAATGATTTGGTCACTGGAAGGGAAACCATCAAAAGTTCAATGTTCACCACAAAAGAACCATTTGTATTTTAGATTTGGCCCAGAGTGCGCCCCTCCCCCTCCCCCCCCTCCAAAAAAAAAAAAAAAAAAGAAAGAAACATATTGACTTTTACATTGAACTTTAAACACATTCAATTTAATAGTGTTCTCTTGTGTTATTTTGAACCGAATGTCAACAATGGTTGTGTTCACAAACATTTTGAACAACATGCAGCTGCTTTGCCATTTCACATTTCAAGGCAAATACAGAAGTACAGTGTATCTGTTCTAATGAGCGCCTCTCATGAGAGACCATATATTAACCATGTAATAACTACATGTAAAATACAACTTTTTGTGACTACCCCTTGAGCCACTTGACTTTATTTCTGTGTATATTAACCATGTTAACTACATGTAATATATAACTTTTTAAACCACCCCCTGGAGCCACTTGACTCTATTTCTGTGTATATTAACCATGTTAACTACATGTAATATATAACTTTTTAAACCACCCCCTGGAGCCACTTGACTCTATTTCTGTGCATATTAACCATGTCAACTACATGTAATATATAACTTTTTAAACCACCCCCTGAAGCCACTTGACTCTATTTCTGTGTAAATTTACTTATACATGTATGTAATTAAAGACTATATGCTATACAAAATAATTTTCACTTGCTATTAGTTAGGGTCTTAAATAGTAGCCTAGATAACAATGTATACATGTATCTAGTGACTGTCCCTATTTTTCTCCTTTGCAGGTTTTTGAGAATCTGTACGATTATATGAGGTCTTTAGAGAAGATACTATCATTTAAGGCATCTACAATTTACCCAGCACATGGTGCAGTCATCAAGGACCCGCAGGCTCATGTCACACACTACATTGACCACAGGAAAGAGCGCGAACAGCAAATTATTCAAGCACTGAAGCAAAGCATCGAGAATGGGCAAACTGCCTTTGATATTGTCAAAGTTGTGTACACGGTAATAAGAACTCAATACCTTATTTAACTAGATGCATCAGTGCTGCATCCCCTGTTTAGTTCTGAAAAAGAAGAGATCAAATAAAATCATTTTTAAAAAAAAAAAAGCAGATGACACCTCTAACATTGTTGCCTGCTAAACATCCGTTCTTGGCGGTCTACTACCCCCCAGCGAACGTCTGCCTTTCTTTGGCAGCGTCACTGTCTGGAAGCAGGCAGCGCCGTCTTGGCATCGCAGCCAGCGAGTGGCCAGGTGTGGGGATGCGCGCAGTGGATTGTGGGATAGTGACTCTGTGAGCGCCATTTTGTTTCTAGGCTATTACACGGCCCAGTGGGTATTGACCACACGCCGCTCAATTGACTGTTTGGGTTCACCTGCTGGGAAGGTGCGAACAACATAATGGGGGTAACGGGATGAACATCTCTGCTGTGCGATATCCAGCAGGGGTCACATTAAGGATTTTTCAGTGTGGGTCCGTTGGACCCATCTTTCTCCATTTTCAGAAAAAATAGTGGGTCCATGAACTGAATCTATGCGTCCAGTCTGAAATTGTGCAAACTGGACTTCATTTGATGTAATTTGATTAATTGATTTTATTTGGTATAATTAACATATATCACAATGATAAATATATAAAACATGCACGTAACTTAAGCCTAGAAACGAACATAACATAGGGTCTGTATGCTCACGTAGGTAATTAACTCATTATTATAAAATTTAAGATTGAATAAAAAGTTACCAATATACAAACTTGATGTAAAAGGGTCTAAAAGTTGTTGACGGTACCAAGGATGGATTCAATCTACCCAGGAACCTGCTATTACGACTAAGTCTGTATAGCACATCCCTGGTCTACCAAAAAATTGGTTGTGAATGGGGCTTAAGCCCTAGCACGCTGCCACTGTGCCAGTATCTGTTGTTGTACACCGTGTGCCACCGGACAGTTTTTTTAACTCGCTTGCACAACAAGCGGCATGCTTGATTGAACATTCCTGGGCTCTGTTATTTTTGCAATTGATTCCACGTGACGAAATTGTCAGAAATTATATGATTTATATTTCTGTGCACTCTCTATTTCAATATACCTGAAAAATTTGATACCGTAGGCGGTGTTAAGAGTCTGATCTTAATTGCGGTCAATTAATTCACCAAGCAACACGGCAGGCCCACAAGCCGTGCAACACACAACTTCACAAGCGAGTGTACACAGCCTGTCACGGGCATGCACCCAGGCATGGTTTTCCACTACACATTTTTCCGGCCTTCGATCATAATTCTTTTAAATTCCAACAGATTTGTTCCATTCAAACATTTCAATGAAATCAAAACAACCAAATTTTGTTTCAAAAACACCAATAACCACGTGAACCAACGGAGACAGTGATGAACAACATCGTGTTACGCTGTTGGGCCGTCTAATGCAAAATTTCGCTTCGTCCACGTGTAACCTTGCGATGACTAATCTGCGTATTTTCCTTGCCGTCCGTAATGAATTTTCACTCGTGCCTTTATCAGGGTCTAGATTTTTTCGATGGAACTCTTCTTGGTGAAAATGTGATTTGAAAATTTAACATCTTAGTCTAATAATCTTTGCGTGATACGACTTGTACCTTCCCAACATTGCGGACATGAGACAAGCACATGGGGAACAACGAATTTGATTGGACAGTGAGCGGCACGTGATCAAATCCACACAATGAGGAGCCTGGAAGTGCTCTCAGCATTTATAATGAGGTGAAGTGACGTCCATCCATTCCCATTCTGACAAATTTTTGGAGGGATACCCCACGAATATTTTTTCTTAACAAATAAGAGAGCTTGTTACATAGAAAGACGAACATCAGATGATTCCATCAGTATAATAAATAATCACGAGATTGATAATAGTCGATACAAAACACCGTGACCGCTTGGGGTAATTTTTGCAGTTGTATCTTTCAAAAATGCATCGCGTTTTTTTGCGCACGTCCATAGAGACGCAAAATGACAATGTTTTATTAATTTCCAGGCGTCATTTCTTTATTTTTAGCGTCTATGACGCAGGACGCAAGCTTAATGTGACCCCTGATCCAGCAACTGTTCTGCCATGTACGGCAACTGTGTTACGAACTCATCCCAGTTGTAATTACTAAATTAGCTGCCTACGAACAGCGTCAGTGTCACGGGAAAAAAGAAAAAAATGGATGAGAAAAAATTTCGGGAAGTTCTTGAGGATTGTTGGCAAGAGATGGGAGTAAATTATCAGGCGACCAAACACCCGGAGCAAGCATTATTTAATGTTATTGTTGAGAAGAAAGACACTTTTGTAATTTTACCAACAGGCAGTGGAAAAAGCCGAATATTCCAACTAATACCTGACCTGGTGAAACGGAAAACGCCTATTCCAGCCAAACCTGTAGTAATCTTAGTTTGCCCGCTCATAAGTCTTATGAAATCTCATCAGCAAGAATTTGTCGTCTTGTATTCTGGGTGAAGGTGACAACGGGAACATTTCCCGATCGCAATACACAGCACCCTGTTCCATTCTGACATCTTTTACTCCAGTAAGTCACAGATACACAAGCAGGTAAACTACGTTTGAGAAGGTGTCAATTGGATTACTCCCTTGGGTCCTCGACCTCGTGGAGTTATTTCGCTGGGGGCCAACATAGTGTATCGCCCCAAGAAAGTCTGCTTAGGAGGCAACTAACATTGACACTGTCTAGCAATTGTTAATGGAAAGAAAAGTCGCATGCCAATACATGAGCACAGGAATATGCTGCCCTATGTAGTAAACCTATATACTTGATTAACCACAATACACTAGTAACTTGTTTCGGCGTTTTAGGGCGGTTCCCGGCATTACACAGCGTTTGCCGGCGTTACAAATGCCGGCAAACGCCGACTTACGCTGGCAAACGCCATAATCCAATTAAGCCTTTTGGGGCTCGGCGTTTGCCGGCGTTAGTTGGCGTTTGCCAGCTTTAGTTGGCGTTTGCCAGCGTTTGACACCCTTTCAAGGCCGGCAAACGCTGTGAAACGCGGTCTAACGCTGGCTACCACTGGCAAACGCTCTGTAGTCCTCTCAACTAGCAAACTCAATGGGATACATGTAAAATTTGAAATCAGTTGAACTGGGTTTAGAAGGATCCATGGAAATTTGTGTCTTGTACTTGTACTAATCATTAATGTACTTTTATTTTTTATACTCATGGGCAATATAACATAATTATCTTTAATATTATGATGATGATTTATCCATTGAGGTGTATGTGTATTGAATAACTTTGCTCATGATCACTGATATATATATATATATTTTGGTCACTCCAATCTTGGTTGCAAAGTAAAGACAAACAAACAACCCTGTTTTCAACTTTATTTAAACACAGCACAGCAATTATTTATTGTTTGTACCGCACAAGTCAGCAATGCATAGCTTTGTGCTAGCATAGATGTGAATCCCTGTGAATATAATACATGGAATTTATTATTAAATCCCATTGCCAGCGGTAGGCGGCGTTAGTCGGCGTTTCACAGCGTTTGCCAGCGTTGAAAGGGTGTCAAACACTGACTAACGCCGCCAAACGCCGAGCCCCAAAAGGCTTAATTGGATTTTGGTGTTTGCCAGCGTTAGTCGGCGTTTGCCGGCGTTTGTAACGCTGGCAAACGCCGTCTCACGCTGGCAAACGCTGTGTAACGCCGGGAACCGCCGAAACAAGTTACTAGTGATATATATAATAAACCTATATACTTAATTGACCTTAAAGTGCTAATCAGTGCTAAAGTTGTTTTGGCATTACTGGCAATAGGCATCTGTTCTAAAATATCCATTTCACGTAGGGATTTCTCAAAAATGAATGCTCAGATTTTAATCAAATAAAAATGGATATACTTTAAAATTCTCTACAGCTAAAATATGTCAGGGATTTTGTAAGAAATGAAGAGTTCTTTTTGAAATGTATGTCAAAAATGAAGATTTCCACAAACTTTATTCAATTTTACTAAAGCAATTATTTTCCAATTTTTGTATCAGCATTGTAAACAAACAGACACAGTTATGAAAAATCCCTGATATGTTTTTGCATGTATATTTGTTGAGATTGTTTTTGCACAAATTTGACCTATTTCATTTTGATTTTTTTTTTTGGAAAAATAACAAAAATTTTACAAAAAACAAACAAGTTTTTGAGTTCCATCTTTAGTGCAGACAAATTCTGCAAAACTTGTTGTCAATTTAGTATGCAGGTTTATCATCCCCCCACCCCCACCCGCAAAGTGGGGCCAATCTTTGAAACTATAAATGCTAGCCCTTTGAAAATTCCACGGTTAGTAAATCTTAGGTAGGAAATGTGCATGAAATCAAATTTAGTTGGCTGATTACTTTCTTGTACTTATTAATTAACAAAGATCATAAAGCACCTCAAAATCACGTCCACTCAAAACAAAGTTTGGGTTCACCTGACATTACTGTCTATTTTTTTTATTTGCTTGATTTATGACTACTGGGAAAAACAAAGTCAGAAAATGCCAGATGACTGTTTGTCACCCTTCAGCATTTTAAAATATTGATGGTTATTCATTTAGCCCTCCCCCTACCCCATATTTGCTTTTTTCTCACCATACACTGACAACATATTTCAAAATAATCATTCGAATTAATAATTAGATGACTTCGTACCTCCAAATAGATGGCACAAAACAAAATACATGTGTTCCATACTGTGACCTTGAAGTGACCTTGACCTTCACATGACTTTCACCTTTGAACTGTAATATAAGTTTGTCCACACATTTTCTTGGAAAGTATAATAAATGACCCTTCAAAATTTGGAATGTGGGTACTAATTCTTTTATTGAAGATGTGCATATTAAGCATAGTCTTACATGGCTAATCATCCTCCATTATTAATGAATCAATAAAGATCAACAAGCCTCAAGATCACAGGACTTTTCAAATGGAATTCTGTTCCATGTAATATCTACAGGTATGACCTCACTGTGGAATCATATATGTTAAAGAAGGTACGAGATAAGATAGCTAACACAACCCTCGTCTTTATTGGTTCCTCCTCAAAACAGGGACCCATAATGTGTGTAAGTTCTCTGTCTTTGTTTCCATATTACCACCAACAGAAACTTTTCACACTTTACTTACTATAATATACGAATGACATCATGTGTATTTACCACCATGATTATTGTGGGCGGGGGATATGGCTAGCATCAGCAGCTACTTGTTATGTCAGAGGTGGATGTTTCTGTCATATTTAGCCCGAAAGTGAACTGAAGTCACTTTTCCAGGTTGGACATCACCTTACACCAAGGAAATGGTCTTTTTTTATGTGCATAGTAATTGAGGACGTATAGGAACATACCAGTGGGTGTTCTGACCTTCGACCCTGATTAAACTTGAAGGGTCAGATTGTGGTCAATAAGTTGTGAAAGTCATTGTGTTCATCTTTTACTGAAAATTATTTACTGGATTTAATTCAAATTTGGTATGGATGTAAGTGGCACTGTGTAAAATTAAAAAAATGAGTAATCTGTTTCCAACTATACAGAGCAAGTTTGTGCTTCTTTTTGGCAAATCCGTTATTCAGATTGAGCTGAAAATTGGTACTTTCAGTGATCCAGTCTGAGAGCCAAGAAAGTTATTCACAATATGTTGTTGCTTCGACATGCAGATTTTTAACCGATTGTTCATTTTGGAACTTTTCATTAAATTTTATGCATATAGTCCCATTGATTATCATATAAGTCTTGAACAATTTTATAATACATTTAATTAAAAAAATTTTTTTCTGTTGAGAGGCCACTGTATACATTGTCAGCTTAAGCTTAATACTGCATAGATCAGGGACAATTTACTTTTTGTAGGTAAATGTGGGTCAGCTGAGCACAGGCTCTTCACACAGCCTCTTGCTTCTGATGTACACATGTGAAAACATCTGTATATGTTGCAAAATTTTACTCGTATTAGCAGTTGTGTAGTATGGGATAAAAAACCAATGTATAAAAAATCTGAGGGTACATTTGTGCATTTGATTTTTGTTGTTGTTCTTGTTGTTGAAAAAAGGGCACACTGGCAATTATCTGTTGAATGTGGTTCAAGACAATTGTAAATGTAAAACAGTCTCAGGGCCTATTCAGATTTTTTGTTTTCACAGGAGGGGGGCTGTATTTTCTGCATCAGCATCTTCCTCCCTCTCCCTCCAAATTTACTAATTCTACTATTAATCCTGTGGATCTAGCCCCCCACATACATTTTGTTAACTTACATGTACGTGGTGCAGCACACATATGACAGGGATATACATGCATATTGGGCAGCCATGACATAACTGCACAGTGATTTATTTACAGGACCTTCCGGACAGACTTGTATTTGCTGCTGCAGGAAATGTAACACATCACCTGGAAAAGTTACTTCAAGAGAAAGTTGTTCGTGAGTACTTAATGTTGATGTACTCACCAGTGTTACCATGGGCGACTTATGTTATGCCAACTTAACATCACCATGCATTCTGCATTTCAGAGCAGTTGCTGGCTGTACACAGTGGTTAACCCTTTCCCCCTTGAATTAAGACTGAGTCAACAGCTTTCCTTGGCATGTTATCTTGATAGGTCTCATCTTCGATTCTCAATCAAATTGCTTTTCATTACTGTTGAAATTAGCTGAAAACATGGAAGCAGACAACATTTGACCAGAAGCCAGTTTTGGCCGGTTTAAGGGGGAAAGGGTTAATTGCCAGTGCTGCAAATGCTGAGGACACAGACGGAGCATTGCCCAGTAGTGGACAATGGAAACCAGTGTTTCCCAGCATTTCACTGCCTTCTGCTGCTGGAAATCACTGGCTAGTGCTTGAACTGCTAAGCAAATTGCTTTTACATATAAGGGCACACTACTAACAAACTGACTGAAATACATGTGGATGTTGTATTTGTGTCTTTTTGTCTGGAAGCAGTTCCTAGTAGTCATTACCCTTCAGCAGTCTGAACTCTGTACTCGCCATAAGCTAACCTATCACTGTCTAACCTATATACACATGGAAGTTCTATTGTCTGTATTGCACATGCTTCTCTGTAGAATTTTGACATAGGCTGTATTTTCCCAAATAAATTAAAGGGTCTTCAGCTGGTAACTACTCAGAACATATTTCAGAGCCTACCCGTATGTGTCTCTCTGAGTTTGGGCTCCTTGTCTGAGCTAAATACTCAGCAAAGACAACCCACATAACGTGTAACATATGAACTCTGTTGAACTGGAATGAAAAGAATCCATCCAAATCTGTCGTGTGCTTATGCTGAAACCTTCAGTACACTTTCGTTTTTTTGTATTCATGGCAAAATTCAAATGAAACAGAACATGCAATGCATGTATAGTTACGTTTACCTGTTAACCATGAGTAAATATTATACATGTATAGTATATTTGGTGTGATAGACCTTGCCCTTGATCACTTGATTCTACTATATTTTATTCACCTACCTAAACCTTAATGATAAAGTGTAGACAACACTATTATCAAACTATGTATTATTCTTCGTTGTCATGATGCGAAGCTCAATGTCCTTTGCTTGAGACATGTTCCAGTTCAGGACCTTTCTTGTGCAGGGAGCTATAGATTGAAAGCAGTACATGTCACCTTAAAAATTATAAAATATAGTGCAATTTTTGACATACTGGCATAAATAGTCATTTAAATGGTTTTTTCAATAAGAATGGAAATGGAATCTATGCTCCAAAAAGGATCATATATTTAAATGTGGAGGTACTTGGTCAAAGCGTACCCCATTCAAACCATACCCTCGTCAAAGCGTACCCTGCTCAAATCATCCTCCTGTCAAACCATATCCCCTCCTCCGCTGCCCAATGCCATGGTTGGGCAATGAGTATTGACCACATCTAAACATAAACTTCAAAGAGCTGGAAAGTTTGGCCTTCAGTCAGAATTTGTTTCTAATGTACAACTCCATTTTGATTTGTTTTTTACTGCTATTTGTGATATGCCAATTCTAGGGGTGTCCTTCGCTCAGCAGTTTGCCTGTGATGTGGTAAGTTCCTAAACTTTGGCTCCAATTTAAGTTATTGACCTAGCTCCATTCTTTAATCAAGGCATTTTATAATATATTACATGCCTGTAACTTCCTGTACATGGACCAAAAAGTTGTTTTGCAGGGTATCTGGTCCCCCCTCCTGTTTTCTGAGGAGGGATGAGAGACAAGAACCATTACTAATCAAATTTACCTCACAAATAAAGAAGTGACTTAATGTGATATAGTTTGTGTTTATCTTTCTGTTTGTATATAGACGCGAGAGATGGTAAAAGTATGCTGGCACAGAATTCATAAAGTGGTTGAGAATATAGACCTGTGTTTGTTGGAACGACAAACAAAACAGGGTTAATCGTGACAAAAATGAAATAAAACCTCAAAGGATACGTGAAATTGCAGGGTATTATGAATTAAGTAGAGATAAAGTATGGAGTGATATGAACTCTGAAATGTGAAATGAAAAATGAAAGATATATGATGAATGAAATGATGCCGCATGAAGTACAGAAGTGAATCTTTAATGTAAATATGATGTTAAATGATATAGGCCTATGGCATGAAATGGATTAATAAATTGATATTAAATGAATAAATTGATATCTGAAATGAAATGATCAATGTGCTGTATGAAATGAAATAGGCCTATGAGGTGTGAAGTAAAAGAAATGAACTCAGTCCATGTTTCAGTCATTATTGTTTTACAGGAAAATCTGCCTATTAAGACCTATTCATGAAGAAAGTAGCCTATTACGAATTGCAAAGACACAATTTTTACCCCTCAGCCCATATGGGCCCGGATGGGGGGGGGGGGGGTATTGCTATCGGCTGCATCTGTGTGTGAATCCCTGCGTGCCTCCCTCTGTGTGTCCCTTCTTCTTGCGCACGATTTCAGAAGAACCAGATAAGCTGGGATCATGACACTTTTTAGTTGATCGCCCTTTTTAAAGTCTATATCAAGTTCAAAGGACAATGACCTTGACCCAATTTTAAGGTCACCCAGGTCAATCCTATGTGAATTTCTTGCATCCAATATCAGCAGAACTAGAATCGCTAGGATCATCAAACATTTACAGATAATCCTCCTTGTAAGGGTCTTCATCAAGTTTGAAGGACAGTGACCTTGGCCTACTTTGAAAGCCACCAAAGGCAATTTTTGTCTTTAATAAATGTCTTGTTCTTGATTTGATTAAGAACTGGAGAAAATATGATCATAAGACTTTTACAGTTAATCACTCTTGTAAGAGTCTAGATCAGGTTTGAAGGACATTGACCTGATTTCAAGGTCACCAGGGCCAATTCATTTGAAAAAAAAATGCAAGGAATATCAGGAGAACCAGATAAGCTAGGATCACAAAACAATGAACAGTTTGTATCCCCTTTGAAAGTTGAACACATTGATAATATATTGTTTATTCCCTCTTCTGGGCAGTCAAGGGGTTTTCAGGCATAAGTCCTTATGTTGTTACATGTCTTTTGCAGAGTGGCAACTATGGCCTACACTTTTTAACATAATCTAACCTCTTTGATTGACTGATTGGTGGGTGGAGATGTTCTCTTGCCTGGAGTATGTTAGTCTCATCATTTTGGCCCTTGGCACAATATAAATAGCTCTCCCATGGATACAGGTTCAGGACATGGGACAGGCCTATATGCATGTAGGCCTACATGTAAATGACTACAAATATCTTTCATTTAGTCCAATCAATCAATCAATCAATCAATCAATCAATCAATCAACTTGAAGAAAGAAAGTGCTTCCAGTTCACATTACCCATCTGAACCATTAACAACATATATTCAACGTGTTAATGGGTGAAAATCACAACACACTCTACTGCTTAGGTAGCCAACATATACCATGCACAATGAGCATTTCACATGTCATTACCATCTAACGCTAGCTATAAGATATTAGCCTGATGTTCTTCAAATCTGTGCTGAATTGCACTGTGGTTGATTGAAGAAATAAACGTTTCTGGCACTGAAATTGAATGATTGGGGAAGAGGTTCACTTCGACTGAACTGGAGCTTTTGGAGTGGAGAAAACGTATAGCTGCGTCTTCTTTTTTGGCAGACAGGAAGATCCAAACTATGCTTAGGCCTGTGTGAAGCAGTTTCACCAGGGCCTGCCCAATGCTACAGAGGTTATATGGCCCTTCAAGTACAGTGGTACCTGTCTTGAGAGACTGCCCTTAGGGCAGGTCAAAATGTGGCTTCTCAAAACAGGTGGACTTTCATTAGAGGTAAAATAACATGGAAAAGATAGCACAGTGTTATGAGAGAGCGGTCTTAAAAAGATATGCAGTCTCTCGTTGGAGGGGTCTCTCAAGACAGGTACCACTGTATATTACATATAAATAACAGGTGTCACAGGAAAATAACAGACGTAAACAAACAACATTGGTGATCCCTGGGTGAAAGGAAAGTGGGTGGTGAAGAAGGAGCATGGTTAACATATGACTGGAGTGGGTGGTTTGCCTGGAAAACTGTGCAGTGCCTCCTATGAATGTTCATTAACATGGCCCTGGTCGCGATACATGGAGATATGATAAATCTTATTTACTCTGATGTAAAGTTCAGTTAGTCCAACTGGAAGAAACACGAATGGGCTATAGCATGGGCACCCAGCCATGTACATACACAGCGGGAGATTTGGGGGTATGACTTGTCGGGAGTACAGTTTGACAGAGGTACAGCGAGCATGCTTTGACACGGTTATACGATTTGATTGTTGTACGGTTTGATGGAAGTACATTTTCACCAGGAATTCCATGTATATCAGACAAATCCCTTTATGAGGGAGGTACACAAACCACATGTACATACAAAAATAGCATTGTTTGGTTGTGTGCTTTTTATCACCAGGATTAAGGTGTCTGAATAAAATACTGTTTTAAGACGTGATCATAAGCAACATCTTGCACACCAAGTATACCATATACAATGTGTTCAATGTAGTAAATAACAAAATTATATATATTTTCATGTAACTTATATATTGTACTTGAGTTGGTTTGACTTGCATACATTCCTACCTAACTACCTGCCAACTTACTTAATATTTTGATACTTTTTTGCTGTAAATTTTAGATTTTTAAATTCTTAATTTTTAGTGTACTTTTGTATTAAGTACACAGGCAATTTAAAAATTGAAATAATGTTTTTGTTAATGTCCCAGGTAGTTTTTGTTGTCATCATGTATCTCATTAAGACAAAAAGCCAGGAGCTAGATATTTTTTTATAATATGGTAATTTACAGAAACTTTTGATTATGACAGTTATATCTCGCGGTACAAAGAAAAAAAAACTTATAAGGTCTGAATTGTGCTGTTTATTGAATTGTACTAGGCTTATTGATATTACGCAAGCCTGCACTTCTCATTGTCTGCCTATTTGAGTATGCCTAGGCATTTGATATGAAAATTTATGGCCCTTGACTTGCTGTTGCAGATTGTTGGGAGTCTAATGGAGAAACGCTATGGCAGCTTCAGTCAAGTAAGATATAGTAACCATATGTGCAGAACGGAAAACATGCATAAATTTTATGAATAAAATGCAGACTTCGAATGGAAATTTATACCGTTGATTGGAGACAACACACCAGAATTTTAGTTGAATAATGAATACATGTGATATGCTTCCTTGCAATTTTTTCATGTACGATTCTTGCATGAACTGCTTATGGAGTAAATGATAGGGGACAGCGAGGCATATACATGTGTACAAAGTGTTGTATACAAACAAAGCTGACACCACCGTGGCAATTAAACTATTTGACTGATACATTTTAAACGTGGTGCTGTTTCATATATAGAAAATATAATTAGGTATTAAACTGCTATTTTTGATTACAACATGACCATTAGTATGAAAACAAAACATGCATGTAGAGTGTGCATAAAACAGCATATTTTTAAAGTAGGTTTTAAACAGACGTTCAAACATAGAAATACATATGTGCTATGGAAGATTTATAATGAAGACATACCCAGATGTATCTGTACACCACACTTCATTTCTCATTTAATATGGAGTTGGGCAATACTTTTTGCAGCAAGCCAATAGGCCAATACAGACTACTTGGTCAAAGACAATGACCATTGATATTCATCTTCTGTTGGTTTGCTCAATACTGTATTTGCCAAAGGACAATTTCCAGTGACTGTCCAGCTGCTCTAAGACTTGTATATACTAAACATGGATGCAAGTTCCATGAAATTAACTGCCGAATCATGTGCATGGAAGATGAAAAAAAAGATGATGTGCATAACCATGATTAGACACCAGCAGATAAAACTACCGGTATACCTGCAGATGTATCTTGACAAAATTGTGTGAGCTGGTGGCCCAGGAGACCTTGTGGCAACTGTTGCTGTATGGGATGGAGGGCTGTTATATTGATGTTTTCACAGGTGGCTCCCCAGATGTCAGTGCTAAGCTCTATTGAATTATCATCACACCAGTCAGTTGTGTCTACACTTGGAGATTTTACAACCCAGGGAACCGAGACTGCGGAAGCTGTCCAAAACATCGAGGTTTCTTTCCTTCTCTTGCCGTGTGGATACTGGAATGTGCAGGAATGCTGAGTGTGGGTTCAAGTTGTCTTGAACCTTGGGGACAGCCTGTGTTTTCTTGTTGTTTGTTCATTCTTACCATGTTTGTTAAATTGGTTGCATCTATCCCCACACTCATTACATTTAGCTTCTGGATTGATAGGACTGTCTTTAATTTTCAAAAAAATGTATTGTCTTCTTGCTTGTTAAATCAAGTTACTTATGATGAGCCGTTACAAGGTAAAACATGCAAGTAACATGAATTGTACGACTACTTTTATTATGTACAGTATTATGTAAGTTACCAAGTTTATTCATTTTTATGAACACCACTACTGGTGTATGAATTTTTCGAGTATTTAGTATTCCTGAAATACTGTGCATATGAGTAGTAAAATCAGTTGCTTCCCTTCTAACTGTTGTGAATGAAAAAAACACTTAATATGAAAATTTTTTGTTCTAAAATTGCTGGTGGTTTTACACAAAATAATTTGAAGAAATTGTTACTTTGTACACGTTAGTCTTATCAACTGTCACCTCTGTTATTATGTGTGTCATTTTTAACCATATTTTTTTAACATTATACCATCTAGGGCCTGGTAGGAGACCAGTCTCACCATACACCGAGCCAAAAACCCAAACAAAAAGAACAGATAAAGCTAATCAAATCAAAACAAAGCAATTGAAAACAACTTAGATGATATAATTTCTATGGCTTCAGCATTACCGTATTTAGAGACCAAAAAGATCAGTCGTTACTTAAAGCCCCCTCTTGGAACAGTCTTTGGACTTATCCTAAACATATCAAATGTAAGTGCCAAATTTGATAAGTTCCAAACATTGACTGAGAATTTAGCACCAAAAAGCTTTGAATATAGTGCTTTTTTGTATACTCTACTCCATTATTACTGTAAATACATGTATATGAGCAAATAGTGTGTATGGTGTTTCATTGTATTGTGTTTGTGTTGTTGAGGCAAAATGACCAATCTTTTGTATATGAAGTGTAGCCAGTAAAGCCTCATTAAAATTTCTATGTAGATTTACTACATATAAATACAAGGGGTTTTTTGTGTGGGAGGAAATTTAGATCGCATGCCAAACAATAGTTTCATGTCCAAAATTACTTTAGCAACAAGACTGTCTGCATGACATGCCAGTTAAACTGATAATATATTCTGCAGCACCACTCACTGGAAAAATGGCGATCAATCATTGTACATACAAGTTTATCTCACCATTTCCCATACTTTACTTGTTTGATGCAAAAACTGCACCTTGCTGGTCCTCCCAAAATTTGTCAAAGTAACCAAAAGCTATAAACCATCTCCAGAGAGGTGCACAATACAAATTGCTGTGCATGGTCTTGACACAGACTTTTCTCAAAATGCAGCATGTATAAATTATGGAAAACATGAAGGCACTTTGTGCCAAGCTAGTGATCAGTATTTGTCAACCAAACTTTACGTTCAATAAAAATGAACACAAACATTCACCCTGAATCCCGAATGGCATTCTGCCCTTTCTATAATACAGATATGCGTAGCATCGACACCTCTGGACTGTCTGGACTCGGAATGGGTGTTTGTACAGGCAAAACACAAAGACGACAAATTTGTTGGAGGAAACCTCTGTTACCCCAAACATATCAAATAGCCAGTGTTGGACCTGCACAAATCTGTTTGGCCAGGCACGCATTGCTACCTATCCAAACCTCTATTGTACAGGCAAAACACAAAGACGGCAAATTTGTTGGAATAGATCAATCGCCAAGTTTTATTTACATATTATCGCAAAGGCAAGAACATTGATCATGCTACAGATCCAAACAAAGCATTAAAAATTCAACCATAATTCACCCAATCAGTACCTCAGTCCAGAAACGGTGGTGTCATGAGCCCAGCATTCACCAGAAAAGAATATACACCATAACTTGGCAACAGGCACTGCGCTCCTTCACCTGGAGCATCACCCTTCACCATGGTTACCGCGAAGAGCTGATAACCATTCACCCTGCAGTGCCTGTTAAGTGGCTTCCTGACCAGCAAGAGCGAGGAGCATCTCACCAGTCCACCAAACCACACCAATTTATCACCAGGTCAGGAGCCCCCAGCCGCGAGGAGCAGACCAGGAGCAGACCCCACCATACCAAAACAGAAAACACATCAATTTGTATTTGGGCTCAGACACCGCCGCCTCATGAACAGACCACACAGGAGATGATCATTCGGCTCCAATGAGACAGAAAGATCATCTCCCAGAGGCCTCCCATGGTTGCCAGGCAACCATGAGAGGCCTCCCACCCCACCAAGTGCGAGCAAGCCTAGCATCAGTATTATCTGAAAGCAGGGCTCGACAATTTATTAAAAAAGCACTTGTCCGCAGGGCAAGTAAATTTCAAAATCCACTTGTCCGCATACAAGATCCACTTGTCCTGATAAAACTTCTATAAACATCGATTTTTTCAAACACAATGCTAAGGCCTACACAAACCATTTACCCTAAAATATATTTGCCGCGTATTGTCGCTTGCAAATTCGCACAAAAATGTCAAATTTTACAACGATTCAAGCTGCAACTGTTCGACAGTGAAACTGGCAAAACATTAAAAATACAAATTAAAAAAGTAAGCTATTTGCATGGGCTGACTAACGATGCAAAATACATTGTAATTTCTGGGACGATAGGAGTCCGTATCCCGGTTAAAGTTAAATAACGATTAAAATATGCAGTTGCATTGGTTTCAGGATCCTTTCTCGCTGCCTCTGATGCCATGATGGGATGCATATCGTTTGCGCACCTACCATGAACGCTATCGGTACATCGTAGTAAATTTGCGTATACAGTATTGGCAAGTTCCTCACAATAAACGGTGTTCTTAAATCAAATTCAAACGAAAATTTTAATATTTCAAATCAGAAATCGAGCGTGCGCACCGTCAACATCTTTCCTGCAACCGTACACAAACAGCTGCTTAGGCCATGTGGCCTGACGCACAACACATCACCCGATTGGTCAATTGAGTCACATGCAAAAATGAGCCAATCGCGGCTCGTGCTGCAGTGTTTTCATCATGGCTTCCGCCCAGTGAACATGTGTGAATATGCCGTAATTTACGGAGGGAACACACAAACGGGAAGCCTTTTTTTTTTTAATTGCAGCATGCGAAAATAAAGATTCCGGTGTTTATAGCAACAATTATTTGGAGTCACAGGCAAATACGCAAAGGTAGGGGGATAGAGAAAAATGCCGAATGTGTGACAGATCAGTCAGCATGATGCTTCGTTCACCGTAGATTACACCACGCGGTCACTTGCGTGTGACTGGCAGATGTGTGTTTTGTTTGGCCGGGAAGTCAACTTGCGGCACCATTACATGATCTCTCCAACACTTTTAGAGCCCACCGATAAATTGTCTTTGATGCTAATTTGCTCAAGAATTCGCCATGCAAGTTTTAAAATTTTTTGATGTTCCTTTGTCATCGTTCGGGCAGATAAGACTGACGGTGAGGTGCTGTGACCTTGCCCCGATGCGGGCGAAAGCCACTACGCCCCAATGCATGACTGCTGGTACCTTTGATCTCGTCGTCGTATGCACGCAACGGTCAAAATACCTGCTTGTTTTGACAGAAATCAAGTAGGTAGTCAAGTCCTGTTGAATACACCTGCTGACCATGTAATTGTTTAAACCTGGATTGTTTACTTTAGGCCAGGGGATTATCATCACCTATTGCGCATTGGCGTCCCCACGCACATGCCTGCATTGGTGTGTTTGTTCTGTTCACACGGACCACAGTAATCGCCAACATATACAGAGTCGCGAAGGCTCTGACTGCTCATCTTTATGTTGCCGTGCATGCAAACAGACGTAATTTCAGTCCAATTAAAAAAGAAAAAAATAGCTTGTCCGCAGGACAAGTTGAATTTGAAAGTCACTTGTCCGAGAAGAGCTTTAGCTTGTCCCGGAACGTCGGATCATAGGAATTTTCGCGCCCTGGAAAGGCAAATATGAATAACCATCTCCCATAAGGAATAACTACATAAACTATATTGTACACACATATAAAAAATAAAGGCAAGTGCAATTAAGAAATGTCCATCTAGCCAATATCATCGCAATCAAATTAATTGTCACACCAGCCAAGGCAAACTAGTGCAGTCTCAATAATGACCATATATATATATATATATATGGTAATGTGTCACTATCCACTGTTCATTTTTACATAACAGCCACAAATCAAGGGTACACCACACTGTCTGAGGATCGGAATGTATATATGGCCCCACATAGTTCGCTGAGAAACTGGCGATTCCCAATAGGTGACAAGTGGACACCATCTTTCAGAAATGCCTGATCATCTGTAGAAGCAATGGCAGCATGCTTAATGACATGCATGCCTGTCTTTAGCACAAACCCCCGAACGTATCTATTAACTGTGGTACGGGCCTTTACTATCTTGTCATTGTCCCGAGCACCCCGGTAATGACGGCGGGGCAGAATGTCTGACCAGACCACGACTGCATGGGGAAAGGTTGATTTGATTAACATTAATAAGTCTTTCAGCCTATGGCGCAGAAAACCAGATGTCAGAGAACCAAGGTCGTTACCCCCTGTGTGCAGCACAACTATTTGCGGGGAGGGAAAACGCACTGCCCTCTGCTGGAAGCTCTCTTGCGTCGTCTTCACGCCAGCCCCACTTATGCCCCACCAGACTGGCCGACAGGGCATGGAGACCCGGTTGGAACGAACAAACTGACCCAGTCTTTTGATGAGGGAGTGCCCCAGAAACCATGTCACCGGTTGATCTGCAACAAAGAAGTGTTAACGGCAGTAAAATATTCAAACACTAAAGAAGGAGGTGGCCATTGCCTGAGTTGGGGGTCTAATGTAGGATCGGTAGGCGGATGAGCTCCACCGACCCCACAGCTTAATGGTATCCATGGCAACACCAGCAGCTGCGCAAGACAAGGCTGCCCCTATTCTGAAGCTATGAGTTTTATAGTATGACGATTCCAGATTACAAAACTGCGCTGCTTTGGCTAGCACAGCTTGAAATTGGTACCTTGTTAATGGTGAATTGTCAAAGTGAGCAAATAAAGGGCCAAAACAAGGCCTGGGTTTCAGATTCACGTATTGCAACAAGAGAGCCACTGGACAGTAAGTTTGATTCGGACCAGAAAGACCGCAGATTTGAATAACAGTGGGGACATTGCGCTGATTGTTCTTTGCATGCCTTATTGTGACATTTAGTGTACCCTGGTCAAAGGTGACATCATTCCACTGTAGAATGTCGGAAGTGTCTGCATGTTTTGACAACGCAGTAAATTCCCCAATTCTGAGAAAAGCAAAGTAAGCCAATGCAAAGGCAGCTCTGAACATGGCACTTTCATAAGCATTCTGACAAATCATGGGCAAAGCATTTAAGAACTTCACTAATATCTCAAAGGTTACGGGACGCTGTGAATCAGACTGTCTGGCAGAGGCACGCCTTGTCCCTTCAATTAATTTCTTCACCAAAAAATTATTTGTGGGATCAAACAACAGAGTAATTTTGTGTTTAAAGCTGATGGCAGAAACATAAGTTGAAATAGTAGCCGGGGCCTTACCCAAAAGTGATAAATAGGCTACAAAAGAAGCTACCTGCTGTACTGTAGTTGGCAGACTATCTTTGTTATAGAATTCTTTCAGAAATTGAAGAAAAATTCTTACTGCCCTATCATAATTAACCTGGGTGCTTCGGGACACAGCCAATCCTAGTAGACGCTTGAATTAAGTAGAAATTGTTAATACCTGGTAGGATGAGGGTCTGCAGTGGGCACCTCCTGAAAAAATTTTTGCATGTCAAATCTACTTAGGCTGTCTGCTACTGTGTTTTGAAAGCCCGGTATGAATTTTCCAGACAGGACAATATTGTTGTGCATACAGGTCAAGGTCAACCTCCTCACAAGCTTCATTAAGTGTGGACACCTTGAGGACTGCCTATGCAGTATGCGTACAACTGCTTGATTGTCAGAATGTAACACTATTTTGGAGTTTGCCAATTTTGGTACCCACACCAATAATGAAAGCAAGACTGGCACATATTCCAGGTATGCAATGGAGTTATTTGGACTGACAGATATATCGTCCGACCTTCCTTGTATGTAACTGCCCTGAAAGAATCCCGCAAAACCATGAGATTTCGCAGAATCTGTGTAGAAGTGCAGAAGTTCAGAAGTGTGCCATACTGGGGGGAGAATAATTGTTACACCATTGAATTGATCCAAGAAATGCAGCCACATTTCCATGTCTCTTTTGGCTTCTGTGTCCAAAGCAATGTACTTTACATCTCTGCCCAGACCCCTAGTTAAGTTAACTAAACGCTGTATGAAGGGCCTCCCCCCCTGGACACCACGACAGAGAAAGTTTAAGTAACCCAACAAACTTTGCAGCTCAACCAGGGAAACTTTATTTCTCGTCTTGATCAACTGAAGTCTAGCCCTACAGGCAACTAACATATCCAAGGGAACCCTGACCTGTTGAGTAACTGTCAATTTCTAGTCCTAAAAATGTCAGGCATGTACAGGGCGTGACTGTCTTTTCCTCTGCCACAGGAATGCCTAACAATTTACATAAAGCTAAGAACTTGGACAGTGCATGTTGACAGATACCCTGACCATTTGGCCCCAAAAAAAGGCCAGTCATCTAAGTAATGCAAACAGAGCTGTCTCTCTAATAATTGATCCATTAGCCAGTTTAGGAATGTTGTAAATTCTGTGAATAGTTTACAAGAATTCCTCAGACCCATAGGAAGCATCAAATCGAAATAATACTGGCCATCTAACGTAAAGCCTAACAGGTCAAAGTCCTTGCTATGTATAGGGAGCAGCCTGAAAGCATCCTTCAGGTCAGCTTTAGCAATCTCTGCCCCTTTCCCCATCTTTGCGACAGCCTGTACTGCTTCATCAAATTTGATGTACTTCACCTTTGCCTCTTTATCACTGATGTAATCATTTACCGATTCACCTGGGGGAAAGGATAAGTGGTGAATCAGTCTGTATTTTCCCTTTTGAGACTTTGCAACTAAGCCTAAGGGGGAGCAGCGAAGATGGTCAAAAGGTGGGTCTGCAAAAGGCCCCGCTACCCGACCTGCATTAATTTCAGTCTGGATCGTCTCCCGAGCAACACCTAGGTTCTCTTCAACTGACTTCAAGTTTTTGCATCTAAAAGCTTGACGAGGGCCTGTATAGCATATCCTGAACCCATGGGAGAAACCATGTCTCAATTTATCAGCTACCACCTTATTTGGATAGACATCCAACATCTTAGAGAGCTCTTCAACCTTAATTGGACTTCTGCCTTTCCATATCTTTGCTAGCGGCTGTTTCTGTGGAGTTGCATTTTGCTTGGGGATGCTGCTTATTGCAGGTAATGCATTTGTGGGGGAACCTACAATCTTGCTTTGTGCATTGGCCCCTATTGTAGGCCCAGCAAAAACCTGCTGGCAGCTTTGTTGTGTAGCCGGATTTGCCTCTCCGAAAGGCTGGCCATTCTGCCCTGAAGCATGAGGCCCACCCTGTCTACTGCCACCCTGGCTATACTGCTGGGACCTAGGTGTCATAGCCTGTGGCACAAGCAAGAAAAAAATAGGACTCCCCATCCAAATTTTCCCATCTGCCGATGGGATCCATGGCCATTTTTATCCTAAATGCTCTGTCATATGCCAGAGCCCCTCTTGTGCCAAACCTGGCAGCTGCTTCCCTAATGGTGGTACAATATTTCAGCAGAGGTTGAACCTGGTCAGGGTGTTCAGTGATATACAGGCTTATATAAATCAATGCTGCATCAGTCCACTCCCCAATGCTGTTGATCAGCTTCTTACCTGGTCTGCCTGACACGTTGTTTACATTAGTGTGATTTGGACTGAGCAGCGTGGAGCCCAACCTCTGTGACGTCACAGATACTGGAAGGGGGTTCCCCTGGAATGGCCCCATATACCCTACGCTGAGGGCCAGTGCTCAACCTCAACAGCAGGCCTGTTGAGAGGCAACAAGTCGGCAAACTCGATAAACTCACCTCTCCATATGCGGTCTTTTAGCGCAGCAGGCACATACAGGCCCACAGGGGACGACATGCTGTCAACCAAACTCATCGAGTTAACTAGGCCAGGCTGGTGAGGTTGAGACTGACCAGCGTGTGAGGGCAAGCCTGGGCCAGACTGGTTAAAAATTGACTCCACGCTGTTACCCGCTGCAGCTGCTTGGGGACCCCCTATGTGGCCACTGCCAGTTGATGCTGGGGCGTTTCCTGTGCTAACGGCTTGGGTTTTGAAATTCTGACCTACTCTGTTAACGTTTTTCTCCAGTGCTACAATTTTTTTCAATCCCAAACCCGGAATTTCTACCAGACTTCCTGACTGAGTGGCAATAGAACTAGTGTTGCTGCTGTTGTTAGTGTTAACGTTAGGAAAGTAGCACGGATGCATAGAAACACCCACATGCTCATCGTTACAATCTTCCACGTACAGCACTTCGTATTCATTGTCTTCAGTAGGATCCGTAGAGTTACCATCAAACATTCTATACCTTTCTATGTTTTCCACAGATGCACTTTGACTATTGTGTTCCAACGTACTAACGTTATCATTAGCAGGCTGTACATCGCAAATAGAAATGAACTGACCTGGTTGTATCATTGCATGTGATTGCGGGCCTGGTCCGCGGGTTACGGTCGCTCTGGCCTGTCTGTTCGCCGCAGGCTGGGCCCGAGGATTGGGTGCCTCCCGGACTTGGCTGCTCCCAGCTATGGGCACAGATCCCAGTCTATCATCGTGAGCCTGTGCTTGTGTCGATCTCGAGGGCCTAGAATTGGAATTGGCTGCTTCCACGATCAACTGCGCTTTGGAAGGTCTCCCCCGTCTTGGTCTCCCACGCGGAGATGCAGAGGACTGCAGGGCGGCTGCTTTTGCCGTAGGCTTTCTCCACCTAGGCGATCTCATCATGCTTCAAATGCTTGCTCGCACTTGAAAAATCAGTGTCTGTATTCAATTAAATTTCTTTCCAAAAATCTCAAACACAAAGTAAAATTAAAATGCAATCAAAAATGTGAACTGATGCCCGGCGCTTTGCCACTACACGTCTTGCCTGACTGATAATGGCGAAGAAAGTGGGCTTATTAACCCTTACTGCTCTCCACGCATGCTCAAGAGCATGCAGGCAATTCAGCATCCCAGATTGGCTGCTGCAGGCTTCGGTTTTCCGCGGCTGGCGGGAAACCTCTGTTACCCCAAACATATCAAATAGCCAGTGTTGGACCTGCACAAATCTGTTTGGCCAGGCACGCATTGCTACCTATCCAAACCTCTATTAACATACATAATAAGATACTGGAAGGAAATGTTCTGCAACTGATAAAAGGGATCATTATGACCTTTTCCTTGAGAACTTGGGAGCCAACCATTTGCTGCGAAATGCCAATTTGAATGAAGCAGAAGTGTGATCTTGTTCCATTGCTTTACAGGCTATATACATTGTGCAGATTATTCTGTAACCCAGTATGGATATGGCAATTCCATACATGTAAATGCAGAATGTCAAATTATTAAGGAGAGTCCTGCAGTCATCACTCCACCCATTTGAGACTTTGAGTAAATATCATAAAATATCTAAATATTAACACTTTCCAGTCTGAGTCAACAGCTTTCCTTGGCGTGGTCTGGGCGCAATGCGCCCAGGGCATGCCAAAAAAGCTGTTGACTCAATCTTCCGTCAGGGGTTCACGGTTGTCAGGGCGGCCACGCTCTTGCCTTCCACCTCTGCGACCTGCGTTCAAATCCCGGCCTTGGCGGCATGTGGTTGGAGTTAACTGGCTCTCCGATCGTGAACGGTGGTTTTCCCCGAGATATTCGGTTTCCTCCACCAATAAAAGGTAGAAAAGTATATGCCAACATCTCTGCCTTGGAGAGGGATTAACATAGGCTTTGCCAGATTCCCAATCCATGTAAAACACATGTGTCTATACTTTTCCTTCAGGGTGGAATGAGTAAGTACCATATTTTCTGAACTGGTTCATCCAGATTGGGTATATATTTATTAACTATATTTACTAAACTAGTTCATCTAGATTGGGTGCAGACCACAATTAGCTGGTGCCTTGGCAGGATACATATAGGTGTGGATATGACGAAATAACAAGAAGAAACACTACTTTTTCAGAATGTACATATCAAACGTCTGAAAATGAAAGGAACATAATGTTACACTTGGTTGACAAAGTTGCATGTCAGAGCATGTCATAAGCTCCGCACGCAGACCATTCAGGTTTCCCGCAAAAATCGAACAATAACGTTAGTTATACCATTGTGCTATTTGACAATGACATTTAAGATTAGAGAATAGACTGCAGCTTGCAAAATAAGTGGTAACTTGTTGTATAAGTAACCGTCAACCAAACCAATCAATAGAAAAACAAAAACCAAAAAAAAAAAAAAACAAACAAAAAAAAGAAACTGAAAAAAAAGAAAAAAAAAACAAAAAACAAAAACAAACCAAAAAAAAGAAACAAAAACAAACGAAAAAAAAACGAAACAAAAAAAAAACAAAAAAAAAAAAAACAGGCGTGTAACAGTCTTTAGGCATCAGGGCCAACGAAACAAATAGAAAACAACAAACAACATTGGTGACCCCTGGGTGAAAGGAAAGTGGATGAGGAAGAAGGAGCATGGTTACTATTTGACTGGAGTGGGTGGATTGCCTGGAAAACTGTGCAGTGCATCCTATGAATGTTCATTAACATGGCCCTGGTCACGATCATGGAGATATGATAAATCTTATTTATTCTGATGTAAAGTTCAGTTAGTCCAACTGGACGAAACACGAATGAGCCATAGAATTGGCGCCCAGCCATGTACATTCACAGAGGGAGAGTTGGGGGTATGGCTTGTTGGGAGTACAGTTTGACAGAGGTACAGCGAGTATGCTTTGACACGGTTATACAGTTTGATTGGGGTACGGTTTGATGGAAGTACATTTTCACCAGGAATTCCATGCATATCAGACAAATCCCTTTATGAGGGAGGTACGCAAAATACATGTACACACAAAAATAGCATTGTTTGGTTGTGTGCTTTTTATCGCCAGGATTAAGGTGTCTGAATAAAATACTGTTTAAGAAGTGATCATGAGCAACATCTTGCACACCAAGTATACCATATACAATGTGTTCAATGTAGTAAACAACAAAATTACATATATTTTCATGTAACTTATATATTGTACTTGAGTTGATTTGACTTGCATACATTCCTACCTAACCACCTGCCAACTTACTTAATATTTTGATACTTTTTTGCTTTAAATTTTAGATTTTTAAATTTTTAATTTTTAGTGTACTTTTGTATTAAGTATACAGGCAATTTAAGAATTGAAATAATGTTTTTGTTAATGTCCCAGGTAGTTTTTCTTGTCATCATGTATCATATTAAGACAAAAAGCCAGGAGCTAGATATTTTTTTATAATATGGCAATTTACAGAAACTTTTGATTATGACAGTTATATCTCGCCGTACAAAGAAAAAAAAACTTATAAGGTCCGAATTGTGCTGTTTATTGAATTGTACTAGGCTTATGGATATTACGCAAGCCTGCACTTCTCGTTCTCTGCCTATTTTAGTATGCCTAGGCATTTGATATGAAAATTTATGGCCCTTGACTTGCTGTTGCAGATTGTTGGGAGTCTAATGGAGAAACGCTATGGCAGCTTCAGTCAAGTAAGATATAGTAACCATATGTGCAGAACGGAAAACATGCATAAATTTTATGAATAAAATGCAGACTTCGAATGGAAATTTATACCGTTGATTGGAGACAACACACCAGAATATTAGTTGAATAATGAATACATGTGATATGCTTCCTTGCAATTTTTTCATGTACGATTCTTGCATGAACTGCTTATGGAGTAAATGATAGGGGACAGCGAGACATATAGATGTGTACAAAGTGTTGTATACAAACAAAGCTGACACCACCGTGGCAATTAAACTGTTTTATTGATACATTTTAAATGTGGTGCTGTTTCATGTATAGAAAATATAATTAGGTAACTGCTATTTTTGATTACAACATGACCATTAGTATGAAAACAAAACATGCACGTATAGTGTGCATAAAACAGCATATTTTTAAAGTAGGTTTTAAACAGACGTTCAAACATAGAAATACATATATGTGCTATGGAAGATTAATGTTGAAGACATACCCAGATGTATCTGTACACCACACTTCGTTTCTCATTTAATATGGAATTGGGCAATACTTCTAGCAGCAAGCCAATAGACCAATACGGACTACTTAGTAAAAGGCAATGACCATTTACATTCATCTCCTGTTGGGTTGCTCAGTACTGTATTCGCCAAAGGACAATTTCTATTGACTGTCCAGCTGCTTCAAGACTTGTATATACTATATATGGACGCAAGTTCCGTGAAATTAACTGCTGAATCATGTGCACGGAAGATAAATAAAAAGAGGATGTGCATAACCATGATTAGACACCAGCAGGTAAAACTACCTGTATACCTGCAGATATATCTTGACAAAATTGTGTCAGCTGTTGGCCCAGGAGACCTTGTGGCAACTGTTGCTGTATGGAATGGAGGGTGTTATATTGACGTTTTCCCAGGTGCCCCCCCCCCCCCCTCCAGATGTCAGTGCTAAGCTCTATTGAATTATCATCACACCAGTCAGTTGTATGTACACTTGGAGATACTGTAACACAGGGAAATGAGACTGCGGAAGCTGTCCAAAACCTCAAGGCTTCTTTCTTTCTCTTGCCGTGTGGGTTCTGGAATGTGCAGGAATGCTGAGTGTGGGTTCAAGTTGTCTTGAGCCTTGGAGACAGCCTATGTTTTGTTGCCGTTTGTTCACTCTTACCATGTTTGTTAAATTGGTTGCATCTGTCCCCACACTCATTACATTTAGCTTCTGGATTCATTGGACTGTCTTTGATTTTCAAAAAATGTATTGTCTTCTTGCTTGTTAAGGTAGCGGCATCGTTGTGGCGTAGGGGCCTAACTTTCCCGTGTCGCAAAATGGGTTTTTATCATTTCCTGAAAGCACAATACTTGAAGTATATTGTCACCAAAAATCAGATTAAAAAATTAAATATCTATATGAGAAAATTGCGTTTAAACTTTTGGAAGTTTAGCTGTCCAGTACACGTGCTGGTTTCTGTTTGTTTGGATATGGTAATTTGCGACGGTGTTTTCGCAGCAATCCGCGATCGTCCACATACCTGGCAACGGGAAGGGGCACACGACCGTCGCCCAGAACAATGGCGGCACGCTGAAGTGGAACGGAGCTGATTAGGCTACAGAACCGATTAACGTTATGTAAACAGACTGTTCAACGATGTAAAACTGGATGACTTTCATGTTTTTGGGGTGCTCCTATTTGTGATATAAACTTCGGGATGCGTGATTTCTCCAATTTCCAAATGGAACATAAACGATGCTGACCTCGGAGTCCTTTGATCTTGGTTTGCGATCGAATACCGATACGCAACACCGGGAAACCATTACCGTATTCAGCGAAATTTAACAATTATACTGGTGTCCTTCATTATGTTGAATTTCATCATGGGTTTCCTATTTATTGTCGCCTTTCATTTGAACATGAAACATTGTGAGTTCGGTGGTTCTCTGGTTCAACTTTGGTGGTGCCAATGTGGCATTCATATGTGTTCTAGCTGACTAACTTACAATCAGTCTCCGTTCATGTTCACACAGTGACAGTGCAGTCAAGAGCACAGAAGGTGTAAAATCCAAAAAGCAAATTCAGAAAAATGCCTAAATTTATAAAGTGAAAAAAGAAACTAAAGCCCAGCTACGTAAACGTCAAGCAGCCGAGTTAGTTGCAGTGGGAGAGACGGCACTTACAGACGAGATTACGCAACTGGGGTAAGTATATGTGTGTTTGTTATTTATTTGTTCGTTCTTTGCGTAGCATTGATATGACCGTGTCCATGGATCGTCGATATTATGACAGAGAAGGAAAAGTAATATTTGTGTAGGCCTTGTTCTCTCATATTACCGTAAATGTTTCCGTTCTGGTAATTGCCCGTTGAAACTAATACATCAACCATGTCAACGTACAGAATGTTACCCAAATTTGTCTTGTAGCAGGGAGCTTCTAGAACAGGTCTCTGCTTGTCGTAATATTCTTATGGGTTGTTCAAAAATGTAATGCAGTAATTAAATAATGCAACTTAGCATTTTTACATTCAATAAACAAAATGGGGGGGGGGGGGGGGGAGTTTAATTAACTAGTCATGTTGTCGTGTTTTGTTTTTGCAGGGAAAGGAAGTTGGTCCCGAAGGCTGTCAGTTCACCTACCCGGCCCAGATCCTGGCATTTCTGCGTGCTATGCTGCCTTTACAGGTCAAGGGGGAGTTCCGCGAGTAGGCGTACAGGGTTGAGATGGCAGAGTTCTGCAGGGCTGTTTGTACCAAGTTAGATTAGAATACAGTGAACTTTTCTCATGACAAAGCGATAAGAACATGGACAAAAAAAGTTTTCATGTCAAGTTGGATTAGAATACAATGGACTTTTCTTACGACAAAGTGATAAGATCATGTACATATAGTTTTCATGTAAATAAAATTTGTAAATATAAATATGGATGTATTTTATGTTGTATTTTTTTTCAAATTGTGCAGCAAGGTCCTTATTTTCCCAGGCCATATTATTTCAACTGTAGCATAACAAGACCAACTGAAGCTTTTGAAAAAATAGATTTGACTGGACTACGGCTGATGCATTGCCTGACACGGACGAAGTTCTGTGTATGCCACATACAGTAATTATGTGTAGTAGATAAAAACCAGAGCTTGGTCTGCCATATGGAAATCTATATACCCCTCCCCTTATTTGCATGAAATAACTTCTCTGGAATAATGTTGACTGTTCATTACAGGTCTGTCACATATATCGAAATGAATCTTGCCAGTCATTTATAATTCACAATCTAGTGCTACTGTTTCTGAAAATGTAGTCGTTATATATATATATATATATATATATATATATATATATATATATATATATATATATATATATATATATATATATATATATATATATATATATATATACAGTAAAACCTCTCTAACCGAACACCTCTCTATACTGAACACCATTTCTCGGTCCAAAATATATACTTTCAATGTAAGCAAACCTCCCTATACTGAACACCTCACTATACCGAACACTTTTTTCCGGTCTCGAGGGTGTTCGGTATAGGGAGGTTTTACTGTATATATATATGTAATGCATCCTAGTTGGAAAATGATTCATTGGCTAAAGAATCAAAAAAACAATCAATGAGACAAACAACAAAAAATATTTTATTCAACATAAGCTGGCGGTGGTGGATGGACCGGGCGTACATCCTCGGGTGGCAAAGGGTCACACAACACAACCTCCTCCGTGCATTGATCCACGTCCCGGGGCTGGACCGCATCGCTCAAAAGTTTTCTACCTGTTGCACAATTTGCCTGTAAACTGACTGCGTCTGTGTCTGTAGTCTGTTCGTCTCCCCTCTTTGGCAGTAGTTGCTTTACACTCCCTTTCATCCGCTTCTTCGTCCGTTGATACCTAGGCATTTTTCAGTTTTCGTCTCCTCCACTCCCAATCGTAAAAATTTTCCCAGTTAACTGTTGGTTGTACTCGCTAAAAGCTTTCCAAAACACTGCAGGCCGAAGTACCAAACCATCGCCTTAATAAAGGCATTTTTGTCTTTGATCGGAGGTGATGAGAAGTGGGTGAGCTAATCCTGCCAGATGAGTACACTTTACCGAACAAACTGTCAGACCGCTCCCCGCTCCACTAGGCAGTCGCCATTTTTAACACTTTCCAGTCTGAGTCAACAGCTTTCCTCGGGGCACTTTCCGCGCAATGCGCGGAAAGTGCCCCGAGGAAAGCTGTTGACTACCCGCTAATGGTAGATATGACATGTTGGTATTCGTTGGAAACGTCTTTCCATGAGGAATTCAAATATGAAATCGTAATATACATATTTTATAAACTCTGTGAGTCCGCATATATGCGGACTCAGACTGGAAAGTGTTAAACAACCTGTTGCTTGGGTCAAGGTCAGGTGACTCCGCTAATCCGCTTACTATACCCTTTCGTGTCTGGCAGCGCGTGTGAAACCAGCCACGCAAAGCTGACTGCATGGTGGCTTTTGAAGGATTTGACTTCAAAAAGTCCTTTTTTAAGCCAATAAAAGGCCGATTCTTTTAATTTCAAAGCCAGATATGAGAGCCTCTACATGTTTGTAGTTTGTGCTAGAAACTTTGGGCCGCGGGAGTGAGTATTCTTCATGTAAGAGCCAATCAATGCTTCAAGATTGACAATCATGCCTTTCATCGCCATTTTCTCAAAAGCAAGTTTTTCATAAATCGATCAATTTTTCTGCAGGCGTTTCTTGAAAACGGATCAAGATATCTTCACAAAATAAACGGTTCTGACAAGATACGGATCTGCTCTAGGAAGAGTATTTTTTTTTATACCTTCCCAACCCTTCCTTCCGTGACTTTTGTGGCCCCAAAAATTAAGAAACTGTACAGTCTTACGGACCAAACTTAAAAATTGCATATTTTTTTTCCTATCATATTTTTTGTCAAAAGCAAGATACGTTTCCTGCGTATTGGTCTACAGTTTAATGTTTTACAGTTGTCAGTCAGAATAAAATAATATTTTATCAGAAATCCTTGCAAAATGTGTGATTTCATACCCATTCACAAAACGGCTCCAAACAGCATCAAAATTAATTTCATGACATTCAAATATGATTCCTGATAATGCTAACATCTGTAAGATATCAAAAATATATAGTTTTGTTGGTAACATAAGAAAAATAGGCAAGTTGCATCAGGTCAAAGTCGCGAGTCTGTGTTACGCGCTCGTAACGGTGCCGCCACCTTAAATCAAGTTACTTATGATTAGCCGTTACAAGGTTAAACGTGCAACTAACATGAATTGTACGACTGCTTTTATTATGTACTAGTATTATGTAAGTTATCAAGTTTATTCATTTTCATGAACACCACTACTGGTGTATGCATTTTTCGAGTATATGGTATTCCTGAAATACTGTGCATATGAGTAGTAAAATCAGTTGCTTCCCTTCTAACTGTTGTGAATGAAAAAAACACTTAATATGAAAATTTTTTGTTCTAAAATTGCTGGTGGTTTTACACAAAATAATTTGAATAAATTGTTACTTTGTACACGTTAGTCTTATCTACTGTCATCTCTGTTATTATGTGTGTCATTTTAAACCTTATTTTTTAACATTATACCATCCAGGGCCTGGTAGGAGACCAGTCTCACCATACACCAAGCCAAAAACCCAGACAAAGAGAACAGATAAAGCTAATAAAATCAAAACAAAGCAATTGAAAACAACTTAGACGATACGATTTCTATGGTTTTAGCATTGCCACATGTAGAGATCAAAAAGATCAGTCGTTACTTCAAACCCCCTTTTGGAACAGTCTTTGGACTAATCCTAAACATATCAAATGTAAGTGGCAAATTTGATTAATTCCAAACATTAACTGACAATTTAGCGCCAAAAAGCTTTGAATATAGTGCTTTTTTGTATACTCTACTCCATCATTACTGTAAATACTTGTACATGAGCAAGTAGTGTGTATGATGTTTCATTGTATTGTGTTTGTGTTGTTGAGGCAAAATGACCAATCTTTTGTATATGAAGTGTAGCCAGTAAAGCCTCATTAAAATTTCTATGTAGATTTACTACTTATATATACAAGGGTTTTTTTGTGTGGGAGGAAAATTAGATCGCGTGCTAAACAACAGTTTCATGTCCAAAATTACTTTACCAACAAGACTGTCTGCATGACATGCCAGTTAAACTGATAATATATTCTGCAGCAGCACTCACTGGAAAAATGGCGATCAATCATTGTACATACAAGTTTATCTCACTATTTCCCATACTTTACTTGCTTGAAGCAAAAACTGCACCTTGCTGGTCCTCCCAAAATTTGTCAAAGTAACCAAAAGCTTTAAACCATCTCCAGAGAGGTGCACAATACAAATTGCTGTGCATGGTCTTGACACAGACTTTTCTCAAAATGCGAATACATGTATAAATTATGGAAAACATGAAGGCACTTTGTGCCAAGCTAGTGATCAGTATTTGTCAACCAAACTTTACGTTCAATAAAAACGAACACAAACATTCACCCTGAATCCCGAATGGCATTCTGCCCTTTCTATAATACAGATATGCGTTGCATCTACACCTCTGGACTGTCTGGACTCGGAATGGGTGTTTAACATACCTAATAAAATACTTGAAGGAAGTGTTCTGCAACTGAAAAAAGGGATCATTATGACAGACAATTTGAAACTTTATAAATTAATTTTTAAAAAAAGACTTGGAAAACAGTAAAATCCGTTCGTCACGTTAAAATGCAAGCACACATTTCCCTTCAAAATTGACAGTAAAAAAGGTCCTCACAAAGCAAGAAATAGCATAATGCTTCGATCATTTAATTCTGAAAATGCAACAAACTTCAGTCTTATCTCACTGCCGGTATATTCACATTGAATATGCCTTCTCTTTTCATTAAATTCCAAACAGTGCATTATGTTCCATATAAAATCAAAACTGAAAACAAGTGTTGGACACGATCAGATATTAATGAAACTACGCGTCAGTGCGTTAATTTCATTTCTCTTCAACGGTTGATAGAATGCTACGATTTTTGCCCATTCATAGAAATGATGAAAATATTTTGCAGGAGAATTGTAGACCCCATCTGCCTCTCCTCTCTGCTCTTTGAAAAGTGTTGTAAATTGTAGCTTACAAAAAACATAGGATAATCTCTCTCTCTCTCTCTCTCTCTCTCTCTCTCTCTCTCTCTCTCTCTCTCTCTCTCTCTCTCTCTCTCTCTCTCTCTCTCTCTCTCTCTCTCTCTCTCTCTCTCTCTCTCTCTCTCTCTCTCTCTCTCTCTCTCTCTCTCTCTCTCTCTCTCTCTCTCTTAGTTCAACTTACCACCTGTGCGAGTGTTTAAGTCTGAAAAAAAAGGCATAACACTTGCATGTACCCATGTACCACACTTCCTGAGTCTACCTATTGCATCCTGCGACAACTGGTCACTCCTGTGGTTCTCATATAGTCCAGCTCATAAAATATAGTGATCAAATATAATTTGGTCTAACATTAGATCGTCGTTGCAGATGCAATTATGTTAAACGTAACTTCAGTAGCAAACCTTTATTTAAAGTGATGCTTAGAAAATGAATCCATTTTCTGATTTAAGAATAAGATTCCTGGCTAATGTGTGTTTCATAAAATAAACTCTATATAACTCTAGAAAGTTTAGAAAGGAAAAAAGTTTTGCACAAAAATAAATCTTGACAGCATATAAAAATTCTACAAAAAATTAATCAAATATTCTCAATTATTTTCAAAGCCTAGGTGCTTACATATACATGGGATACCTAAATATTAAAAAAAAAAAGATGGTACAGAATATATAGTGACAAGTAACCAAAAAAGAAAAGCAAAATACTAACGTGTGTGTGTGTGTGTGTGTGTGTGTGTGTGTGTGTGTGTGTGTGTGTGTGTGCGTGTGCGTGCGTGTGTAGGCCCCAAATATACATGGAAATGGTTGGTTTAAACATATTTTATTAACACAATTGGCCGACAGGCTCACCAGCCTATATGAGGGCCTCTTGTACAAAGAAGACAAGACTACATAGATATTGTAAACACCAATTCACAGATAGGTCACGCACAGAACCACAAATATGAGAGCGGAAGGGAAAAGAAATGATGCATGAGCATTGATACAAATAGAAGGAGTCGTACTCCATGAACACAGTTACCAAAAAAGGATCACGTTTTAAATCTGCCAGATAATTTTATGTACTTATGTACTGCTTCAAAAATTTCCTCGTTTTGACTTGTTGAAAGTCCGCTTCTTTCTATTCCGATATTCCGAACAATAATGTTTTCAAATTGAAATTACCAACAGTGAGTACTTTACACTGCAATTCGTTTCGTAGGGTTACATATTTATCACATTCAAAGAAAAAATGGTAAATAGATTCTTGACTGGCTCCGCATGAGCATGCTGGAGACTCTACAACACCTATTTTGTACAAGTCGCTGTTCAGCTGGATGCAGCCCATTCTCATTCTAGAATGAATTATGGCCATTTTTCTTTCTCCAAAATAGTACAATTCATAACGTTTTGGACTGTTTCTGTTAAGCTCTCGTTTAAAATCGTCTAGATGCTCAATGGTCCTTACTGATCGGGGAAATAAGTTCCATTCGCGTATAGTTGACGGCAAAAAGGAATTATAAAATATAGTTTTCTTGGCCGGAATTGTTCGTATTTGCTTAGTCCGTGTGGAAACTGTTCCCGGTAATAATCTGGAAAGATATGCTGGGGCTAACCCGTTAACAATTTTGAACAAAAGTACCAATTTTTGCTTTCTTCTACGCTCTGATAATTTTTCCCAATCAGTCTCCTCGTATATACGTTGGAGACCCGTGTGGGCAAAAGCCCCGATCAACCCCCGGGCTGCGGCCAGCTGAACACTTTCAAGTCGGTCCCTGTCGGGTTTTGTGCATCCATCCCAGACCACACTAGCATACTCCAGGCAAGGACGTACAAAAGAGAAGTAAAGAGATTCAAGAGTTTTTCTGTTCAGTTTGTACTGTAGGCGTTTAAGAACACCAACGAGCTTCTTTGATTTTGCAATAATATTATTGATGTGGGATGACCATGAAAGATTTGCGGAAAGCCACAGGCCAAGATGTTTATGTACCTCTACATTGTCAAGAGTATTGTTGTTAAAAATCAAATTAGGATGGTCTACAGGAGTGCTTTTTCTACTTACTATCAGAGATTCGGGGTTTTTTTAGGATTAAAGGAGACAAGTCATTGATCTGACCATTGGGATATTGATTCCAATTCGTGATATAGTGTATCAGCTGCTTCAATTGGATTGTCAACTGTAATATAAAGAGTCGTATCGTCAGCAAAAAGACGTATTTCTGATCTGACAATCTCCACAATATCATTAACATACACGAGAAATAGTAATGCCCCCAAAACTGAACCTTGCAGGACCCCTGCTTTGACTCTCCCCCAAGATGAAGCCTGACCCCGGATGACCACTCTTTGTGTTCTTGCGTGAAGATAATCCTCCAATCAAGAAATAAGTGGACCTCGGACGTCCGCGTTTTTAAGTTTGTGTATTAACCCTGGATGATGTACCCTGTCAAAGGCTTTGGTAATATCACAAAATATTACACGTACGTCCTTCTGGAGATCGACCGCTTTTGAAAATTCATGGTAAAGATAAACAAGCTGATTGACAGTTCCGTCACGGGGTAGAAAGCCGGATTGATTTTCAGATAGTATAAAATTGTCACGCAGAAAGTTGAAAACATGCTTGAACACTGCACGTTCAAATACCTTCCCTACAGAACTTATTAAAGAGATGGGTCTATAATTGTTGCACAATTCTACCGCACCAGTTTTGTGAATTGGTGTTACATGTGCTTTCTTCCATTCGGTTGGAAACTTACAGTTAGAAAGAGACATGTTCAGTAATTTCGTAAGGGAAGATGTTATACTGGGGGATGCCTCCCTTAAAAGCAGGGGGCTAATACCGTCTAGTCCACATGCCTTATCAGTATCTAGGGATTTCAAGATGTCAAAGACACTATCTTCGTCTAGTACAATGACTTCCAGTAGATTTGGCGGGTCTTGACCTTCACTAGGTAGGGTAAAAGCGGATGAGTCAACGTCGAAATGTTCCAGAAAATATTTATTAAAGGCTTCAGCTTTGGATGCACTATCAGACAGAACCAAATTGTTTGATAGTATGAAGGTATCGAACTGTTAGAATTACCAGACATGAAGTACTTAACCATTTTCCACCATTTCTTGCTTTTAAATTGCCCATCGTTTACAAGGTTACATTGTTTATCATGGTACTCGTCTTCAGCTTTCCTTAAATCGCTTATGTATTGATTTCGTAGCTCACGAAAATACTTCCAAATATGGGGCGTTTCATTTGAAGCCTTCGCCTTCCTGTGGATCCTATGTAATTTCCGTTTTTGAGTCCGCAATTTAGATGTGTACCAGGGGGAATCATTGTGTCTTATCCAGACACTTTTGTTAGGTATACAATGTCGGGCAACATTAAAAAAGTTCGTAGTCCAAGCATGACAGGCCGCATCGACGTCAAGCGAGTCAAAGCAGGCATCCCAGTTAACTTCACTTAACTTTTCGCTGAAATAGTCGAAATCAGCTTTTGAGTACTGCCATATAAACCTTTCGTATGACCTGTCCGTTTTAACTCGAAAAAGTAAGTTCGCAGACACAGTACAGTGATCGTTTTGAGCCACTGGAGGCAATACAGAAGTGTCTCGCACATATTGTGGAATGTTGCTTAGTAGTTGGTCTAGACATGTTGAAGTATACTCGGTTATTCTGGTGGGATCCTTTATGTGAATGGTAAAGTCATTGTGGAGACCAAAGTTTGTCAAATGAACTCCATGATGAGTTTTGGGATCTGCATTTAAGTCACCCATAATTACAATTTGTTCTGTACCAGAGCTAACAGCTTGGTCTACATTAGTCTGTAAGTCATCCCCAAAAGATACCCCTAAATTTGGAGGCCTACAGACAACTGCTAATAAAAAACAGTTGTTGTGGAGCCGAACTTCCACCCACAAAATTTCAGGAGCTGTATTCTCTAAGTCGGTACGTCTTTTCACGACTAAAGTCCGGGATGCATAAAGCGCTACTCCACCGCCGTGACCACTACGCGATCACGGCGTATTATTGGGTGGAAACCAGGTATATTAAGATTAGTACTATCCTTGTAAGGTGAAAGAAAGGTTTCAGAGAGGGCTATTAAGTCGTATGACTGTGCTAGCGAAGATCTAATGCATAAAAGTTTGTCATGCGTAAGACTTCTAATATTCGCATGACAAACGCTCAAATCACCTGATGCATCATTGGGGCGCGGGTTTGGATGCACATCCCCCGCCAGGGTCAGCAGCAGGAAATGTAAAATAGCAAGACTGTCGATACCATTCTCAAAAAAGCGATGATAGTGTAAAATACATAAAATTTGCTGGAAGGTCAAACCTCCGTCTAAGTTGTTACCGTGTACTTTCCTCGTAGTAAATAAGAAATCGACCGTGCATAGCACCGGAATACTGTACATCAAGATCACGTAGTGAATTGATGGTAGTTCGAGCAGCATTGAGAGCAGAAGTGAATATAACTCCATACCATATAATAATAAGTGTACGCACCCATTGTATACAAGTGAACCTACAATGATGGTAGCAAAGCGAGCAAACAACATAGTGGTTGTTGTATGTCTTAGCAAAAAGATTACAAATATTCTTATGAAATAAAAGTATACATGTGTAAAAATTCGCTCTCGTGAGTTAGGTGAAAACATAAGTTTCCAAAGTTCCCATAATACCCCGTAATTTTCACCCAATGTACGTCCGTTTGTACAGTATGTGACAAAGCCTACAATTGCATACATGAAATACGAAATGACGTGGAAGTACCACAGATGATGCATCACTTTCACTGTATGAATACCATATTTGTAAATTGTATTTACCATCTTACACATCTTGCACAATAGTTTCTTTACTATGAGTATATGGGTTTGCAACTCATGTAAAAAATGGTGAAAGACAAGACAGAGGCTCGCCATCCAGAAGCAGTTGTAGGATATTGCCAAAAATACTAGTTCGAATACACTTCTAAATATTGCAAATAGTAACACCCTCATTCGTAACATTATATGTACCAGTACAGACCTGCTCAGACATCGTAGGGAACCAGCATACGTTTCAAGGATACATGGTAGAAAAGTACACAAAATGGCACAAAAGTACCAAACATAGAATGTAAAACGAACATTAGTAGTTAGAAAATAACATAAGCCCAGGTATATAGAGTGATGTGTTATCACTCTCTAAGTTGATGTAAAAGAGAACAAAAACAATAAGAGAAGTACCTGGGAAACAAGTGGAGACGGCAGCATGTATCTATAATAGGGCCTAGACATTCGTACTGGTTAGCAATGAACTGATCGTTTACAATAATTCCGTAAATTGTATGCACTAAATACCATACTGAACAGTCATCGCCATGGAGCATTATAGAATATAAGAGAAGGAGCATCAGTCGGCTCAACATGTACTCATGTCGTATCTTATAATAATATTGTTACAAATAGTGCCATGTATCTTTACAAGGAAAATTTCATCAAAGCAACTCAGATTTGTAGTAAAGTAAGATCAAAATAACCAAGTGATTGCGGACGTCTTAGGGTAAACACCAAGTTTGTATTAAAACAATACTGAACATGACAAGCGGCTCAAAAGATAGCCTAGATCTTACACAGCCAAGCATAATCAAGACATCGAAATTTAAAAAAAAAAAAAAAAAAAAAGCCAAACGTAATAAAGACATCGAAATTAGATCGTCACTACACCAGGAAGCCGGCTGTATATAATGCAATCGTCCATCCTGTCGTGTAGCAATGACAACACACATAACTTTCGTTACAAATTCAGAATAAACAATACTGGACTAGGCTTTAACTTATGCTCATCAGATTGACGTGTTGCTATGATAAGGTCTTATCATTTGCCACACCGGCCATTAACTTGTTGAATGTAACCGAGTGCTAGTCCGTCAACAATATAGATCGAGTTAGACGTTCTCGGCCATACTTTATGTTCGAGTGCAACTCATTGTACTCTTGAAGTCACAAAGTATGTAGGTTATATAGTGGTAAACATGTCTAAGTCTTTAGTAAATCGGCGATTTTGACCTGTAAAGCCGTAGTAGTTCGTGGACCAATATGCATTAGGTGTCTAACGAATGATTTGTTAGCAGGCATTATCTTATTAACCATATTAATGGACATGGGGTAATCAGCATAAAATAAATCAAATAAATTAAATAAGTCGCGCTCACACTGTGCACCACTACACGTTGACCTGTGAACAGTAGTTGTCTATACGAACCAAAATGCGTTTGATAAATTGAACAAATGCTTGTGTCGGCTGGCATTAAACTATGAAGCCATCGGTGTAAATATGGACCAATCAGCACCAAATAACCAAGCTGCACTATGTACCAGTAAACATTAACCTGTCAACGATAGCGGTTGACGTGGACCAATATGCATTTAGTATATCGAACAGCACTTTCAATCAGCAGACATTAACTCATAAAGCGAAAATAGTTAGCATGGGCAAGTCAGCATTAAATAAATTGAATAAATAAAACTGACGCTATGTACCAGTAGGCATTAACCTGCAAGCAGGTGGAAATGGTTCACATACAGTACATGTAAATATGCTTGATAGATAAACACATCATCAGGCACATAGCCGTGAAAATCTAGTACAGAATTTCGCTTATGATCGTCATAGTTCCAAAGTGTCGGCGGTACCTACAAAGCCGTAAACAAGAGGGCTCTGATGAGTCCATGGTCTGCTGACCTATGATGAACAGAGCAAAGTGACGTGGGCCCACCTTGATTACAAATGAGATGGGAAAAAAATCCCCATTGACATGTATGGTTATCATTAGGAATGCATGTAAAGTAATATTTGCATTCTTGTACACATCAAATACAGTCCATTTTATTACCCTGTGTGTACCCGCTACATCTATGATCTACATAGACATTATTATCTCAGTTATTGGTTATTGTTGCTTAATAAAGTTTAGATTTGAGTGGTCGTGTTTAGGATAGGGAACAGTTGCTTATAGCATCCAGAGAATTGTCACATAATCGATGGATTCCTTCTCCCTGTTGACAAAGTAAATAGATCCATGTAACTTCTCGTTCCAACATCCAGATTCAAAACATGATCCAAATCAATTGTCTATGTGTTTTGCAAGTGGAACAGTCTGATATAAGGCTTGCCCCCTCCCAAGGTAGGAGCTCTTTGGGAAAATAAGAACCAAAATAATCTGTTCTGGGGATTGTTTGGGTCAAATGTTTGTGCATATAGCAATGCTATATTTAATTCAAACTAGGTAGTTGCTTGATGATTAATTATGCCATTTACTTCATGATATTCATGCAATAGACACGGGCTTTAGGTCGCCGGTGGAAAGTTCAGTCACCAAAAAGGTCTTTGGTTTTGATGGTTTACAAACTAGTTACTATTCATAAAATCTTATTAAAGTATGTATTTTTATAATTGTCTAGATCTACAGATGACTACATATAGCAGGGAGTATATTTCTTGTTAAGTATGGTGGATTTTGATGAAAAATGAATCTCATTTTGTCGTGTTTATAAATATCAATTTATTTTTTGTCCAATTTGTTTCAAACTTGCAAAATCATAAGTTTAATCTTTAAACGTCTTAACCTTGATATTTCACGATGTTGAGATAGGGCAATTTTTTTTAGATTAACCGAAACGTACCTCTCCGAAGAAAAAAAATTCAAACACGGAAAGTTACCATTTTTCAGACGGGTTCAAGTTGCCACATGATATCAAATATACTCTCTTTTAATGCATCTAGGACTTTTAGACCAAAAAGTTGTAAACATAAATACTTTCATAGGATATTTTGAACAATGAAAAATTTTTGGCACCACCAGTTTTGAAACGGAGATGACCTGGTTTCTCGCGTTTAGTGAACGGGCCTCCCCAAAGCCACATTAAAAGAGATTCGTGACATAACGAGTGTTTCACTAAAATTGCACCTTGAAAAAGCCAACAACCATGATATATTTTCAACTGCAGGTAAAAATTAGACCAGACTCTTGTCAATTTTAAGGTAGCGGCGGGGATTGAGCCTCGCGCAGCGGTCCCGCGACTTTGACGTTGCATAGATGAACTATGTTTCACATTTCACACACAAAACCATACATTTTATTAATTGTTCAGACATCTAGATTTGTTAGAAAGAAGATTCATATCGATACGATAATTTTCAAGGGTTTTATACGCCCGTTTACAAGAGGGTATCAGATTTGACATTTTGTCAGCATTTATTTAAAAATAATCGATGCAAAAGTGTATTACCTATGTAAAATTAAAGTATAGACCAATATGCAGGAACCGTATTTTTTGTTTACAAATAAAATACATAATATCAGAATTATCGAATTCTTTGATCATCATTTTAAACATCAACAGTTACTTCATTTTGTGAGCTACAAAAGTCTCGGAAGGGGACATCTGACGGAAAAACAAAAAAAAAACGGTTCCCAGATAATATATTTATCTTTCAAAAGACGATTATTTGAAGCAGATCGATCAATTAGCTTTTTATTGACGCTGTCCACAAAATTGATTCATAAGCAGAAAATTTCATTCCGAGAAATCGCCGTTGAAAGATTTGAGGCCCTTTTTTCGCACATTGTTGGCCATAATGACAATACAGCTTTCCAAATTCGGCCCGTTTTGGTCTCAGTACTTCGAAGAAATGTCAATCAACATCTTTGATGTGTAGTTTCCAACATACAATGATGTTTATTGGCTTAACAAAACAGTTTGTTACCCGAATGACATCAAATGCAGCCACACTTGAAAGCTTGTCACTCGGGTTTCCACGTGAATGGGACAGCTTCAAAGGGGGATTCGAAAGCGGATTAGCCACGTGACCCGAAGGTGCCATCACCTTGACCCTAGCAACATTGTTTGCATATGGCGCCGCTTGAACAAACGGGTTGCAGTTTCACAGCTTGCGCTACTCAGAAGGAGCCCGGTAGGCAGGAGTTGCTCACTCACTTCTCATCACCTTGGATCAAAGAACAACATGGCTTTAATAACGGCATGGATGGGACATTCGCCATTCACTGTCTTGGACTACTTGCGACCTTACCGAAAAGAAAGTTGGAAAAATCGACATGCCACGATCACGGAAGAAAAGGAAGCAGATGGATGACAATGTGAAAAAAAGTGTTGACGACCAGGAATATGGATAGGACTGAGTCCGAGGGTAAATCGGACTTCAGCACAGTCACCGACTTCAATGTAGCTTATAAATGCTAGATAGGCGGTCAACATGAATGATCGTGACGTAACATTTAACACAATAGTCCTGTTACTGATAAACAAACACTTCCAGGATAAATTATACTTCAAAGGAGAAACAAAAAAAAAACAAAAAACAAAAAACAAAAACAAAAAACAAAAAAAAAAAAAAAACAAAAAAAAAAAAACAAAAAAAAAAAAAAACCAGCAAACAAACAAAGCGAATGTTTTATATGTGTTGAGAATCAATTAGTTTCAACGTTGTATTGGTGATGAAACTGTATTGCTAGATTGAAAAACCTAATCCATTGATTTGCTGAAGCAGTCTTTGATCAGACCCTGACGGTTACATAGATCAATATTAGTTATAATGCACCAGACCACGCTCAGATGTAAGGTGATGACGCTACCCTTCGTGCGCAAGGGTAAAACTTTCTTGCCTGCTAAGACGGACTGTGTTTGCTTGCCTGGCGACATGCACTTCAAGCGCAATTTAACAATTACGCAGAGCGAGTCTGTCTGGCAGTCAAGAAAGTTTCCAATTCCCACAAAATTGAGAAAGGGATTGGCATCGTGAGGCAGTGTGTTCTTCGTGGCCTTGGCTTGTGCGCTTTTTTTTTTGTTTTTTTTGTTTTTTTGTTTTTGTTCTTGCCGGGAGCACAATAGAATACGCCAAGCCTATTTCATTGGTTCCTCCACATATTAGCGCCTTCCTTGTGATAAAGAATGCCATTCACTTTGCCACGTTTTTCTCGCGTATTGCCATTCGAAACCTTGCCACTCATGTAACATATTTTTTATTTTGTGGAGATAACTAGCCCACTGAAAGATAGTTGGCTCACCCTTGAACTGCAATAAACTGATCGAGACACAAAACCGAAACTTCCTGATGGGTGGGTGCGGGCGAGTGGTATCGGAACATGGCGCGCACAGTGAGACAAAATACTTTTATGTGACCGATCAACCAGCTAAAAGCAGAGTGCAGAGTCGCTTTTCGCAGTCATTTAACAGTAATCTGATTATTTTATCCCCCTGATGGTCAAATTTTTAAAGCTTTTTTTTCTGTCCCCTCGCTCAGTGTACTTCGAAACACCCCCGTATGAAGTGGGCAAGTCCGTGCATGTGCAATGTGCCAGTCTTCCAGTTCCACAAAATGGGACAGCGCTACAGACGATACCAGTTTTAGTGGAGGCGTGTGCTTCATATAAATTTACTTCCAGGTTAACATTTAATGCTATTCACCGTTTCACATTCAGGTAAAGGGACATATAATTATTGAAGGCAGATATAATTATTTACGCTGAATCGAATCCCCGCTTTTATAGTTTGCGGCATATTTATAGCCAAGTGGTCCAGTGTTAGGATTCCTCGATCGTCATGCGTATTTTTTGCCAGTAAACATTAAAAGCAAATTGGTCTTGGATAGGGCAAGACTGTAGAAAGGGTTGTAAGCCTTTATGATGTATACAATGCCATGATTCTTAGTAACGATTTACGCATAGGTTGAAATCGCCTTCATTGAAAACACACTGAGGATCACGTCCATCGCCAGGTGCCGTTTTGACAATCGTCACTTTTTATCGTCCCTTACTTTTTATTTTTTTTTTATCACACTGAGATGGAAAACATGAGCCCATCGATTTAATTATCTACATGGCCATTTGGTCACCACAACAAACCCATTAATCTGTCCTAATCTTGTCAAGCAGTTTATACAAGAATTGGTAGGAGCGCACCTCAAAATGTCACAGTTGGTCGCTTGTCGTTGCTACGGTCCTGGATTGTGGAAAGCAGCCGACTGCTATCCAAACTTTGGCAGACTAATTAGCATACATTTGTAAACCGACATGCTCATGCTGCAGCCAGCTAAAACATGGTCATGTTTTTTCCCTTTTTTATCACATATATTTTGCTTTTTTAGTATTCATGTTTGGTGACAAGAAAGTTAAAGTGCCAAACTTTACGGAAATGGAAAAAATTCATTTTCTGTCGGGTCACGATTTTGCCGTTATAGCTCAATCCCCTCCGTTACCTTAGGAAATCAAATGTCAGGTTGATCGCTGTAAACCGCACGCACTTAGGAGTAGCGAAATCATGAATGGTAATTTTTAAAGACGATTATGAGAGCTACTGGGTTTCTGACTTACAATATGTTTATGTGTTTAAATTTATACAAATACAATATCTTTGCATAAATATATATATATATATATATACATACATATATATATATATATATATATATATATATATATATATATATATATATATATATATATATGTATATATGCCTATTTATATTTGCTGGAGGTGTTATAAGCGTGTAGTCTCCTACCAAAACCAAACACACGCGGCAAGAGCAAGCGTACTGCTCAACAGCTAGGAAGCTAACCCTGCAGAGGCATGAGTGTCGCCAGATGTACTCACATTGGCCCAAAAGATCCAACAGGCCCTAAAGGAACCTGATGGGGACTTGATGAACGTTTCTATTGCTTGAGACCATACCTTAACTTCCAGGAAGGACCTCCAACTGAAGTTTTCTATTGTTTCAGACCATATCTTAACTTCCACGACGATGCACCTCCTACACAAACTGATGACTTACTGTAAACTTTGGAAGTACTACTTTTGAAGACCAGAAATGACGGCCTGAAATTTTGCAATGTTCTTTGCACCTTTATCCAAAAATTTGAAATTTACCAAGGCAAAAAGGGGATTTGAACTGCTGCACTTTTTCCTGATCTGCCTGCTTGTCGTCCGATCCCCTGGACACTAGTCTAACACGCCTGACAGATAGTGCTGACGGTTCTGATTGTGTTCAACATGTTGAGTGCATTACAGTTTACACATTGCTGGTGGATGGATTCAGTGGTGCTTGTGAACAGGACGATATTACGCATTGCCACATGCGAGTGAATTGGCAATCCAAAAAATGCAATGTGGCACCTTTGTAAATTTCCATCAAAATGTTTGTATGCACAATGCAAATACGATAATAAGTCAGATGTTGATTTAGATCAAACAATGGAAATGTTCATTAAGATAGGCAGGTAAGGACCTTCGTGCAGGTCCATAGGCATTTTGCTGAGCCTGCTCGATGACGAATCAAAATGTTTGTATCAGTGTTGCCAACCTGCCAAACTTAAAATCCGGAAGATAAAAAGTAAAATTACGGGAGGTTGATAAATTAATATGAAATATAGAAGGGAAATATTGATGAAATTCCGGGAGGTGACTCAAAATTGTCAAAAATCCACACTTTTTCAAGTATTTTCAGCATAAAATTCCGGGAGTCTCCCGAGGAATCCGGGAGGGTTGGCAACACTGTTGTATGCACAATGCAAATACGATAATAAGTCAGATGTTAATTTAGATCAAACAATAGAAATGTTCATTAAGATAGGTAAGGAAATTCGTGCAGGTCCACAGGCGTTTTGCTGAACCTGCCCGATGACGAACCAAATGACACGCTCGGCTACAACCTTTGATTTATCTCGCAGGTCCAGCAAAACGCATAAATGGACCTGCATCGCGTTCCTCACCTGACACACAAAGCTTGCAGGATTTCACTAACCTGTTACGCAAAAGCAGGTCCGGCCAGGGACAAGTGGGGGCAAGCACAAGTACCGCCGATCAACAGCCGCCTCCTGGGAAGAAGCGTGGCCGACCTCTGAACGGACAGACACAGGTAACAGGGCCGGACAGTGTCCACTGCACCGAACACAGACAATGCACCCACCACAGACAATGTGCTAGACCATGGAGGTGGATAGCATGGACCATGCCTTGGGCGCCAGCGAAGCGTTCCTTGAGCAGGACAGTGAATGCCGAGCGCAAGATGAGATTCTGGGATAGGTTTTGATTTCTTGGCCTCCTTTTCAGGACCACGGCAAACAAGTGGAGGGCCAAAGACAATTATTATTAGTATTATTATTAGTGAACATAATGGGGCATTGGCCCAGGAAAATGATGGTGGTGTCATTAGTGATTCCGAGTCTGAGGACGCAAGTGTGGACAATGATAGGGCGCAGAGACGAAGACAAAAGGGCAAGTCTCGTTCAAAGAAGTCACGTAGCCAGCCGGCACGCAGTAATGACGAAACTTCGGACGATGAGTACCGTTATTCGAGCATGTCACACTCAACGAACTCGCGTCGCCGACGTACAGACAGTGAGGACAGTTCAGATGATGAGTACCGTGGTTCGAGAAAGCGCAGAGGAAGGAAGAGAAGGCACAGCAGATCACGCGGAAGGAAACACGCAGGTACTTAGGGACCGACCATTTGATACTTGGGGGGGGGGGTATGCATTTTATTTGAAAAAAAATATGTACGTCCCAACATTGCTGAAAAAAATAATGTCCTTCGTAGTATCACCTGACAAAAATAAAGTACGTCATTCCTCTCTAAAAAAATACTGCTTTAATAAAAAGATAGTATCAATAGTGGCATTTAGATTTTTACCGCCCTTATTGAGGGAGATTATGTACAAATGTGGGCTGAGGAAGACTTTCCAGAGCTAGCGTCCTTGGCGGACGTTGCAGACAGCGAATGCTTTGATCTTGTAGCGCGCGAAATCAACAGTGTAGCTGCCTCCACAGAACATGTTGATACAACCAGCGCCATACAAACTGTGAATGTGACTGACCAGGTCAGTCCAATGGTAGACAAAACCATATCCCACCAAACGGACTCAATCCCTGGCACTTTAGAACTTTTCAGCTTGACAGGAAATAATGGATGTATAAATAGTACCCCCATATCGGCTAGATTAACCTTCATGCCCTCAGTGCTTTAAACACACAGAGTGCGCCATCCCCGGTAAAGCCATGTGGAGACTCTGATGACTCCCTGACAAAACTTTTGTCATCTCCAGACCATGACGACGAGACCTTGGCAGCTGGCCAGTCCAGCCCTATACACACGTTGGTCAGAGAAAGTCTGTTGCTTAATGTAAGCCTTGCAGTGGAAGAAAAGTTAGCAAAGGCTAACTCCCGACTGTTACAAACCACACATCAGCTGGACCAACTAAAAACAGAAACCCAAGAGCTGAGAGCTGAACTGCAGGGGTATAAAATCAAAGACAATGCGCTGGAACAAGAATTGAACGATATTAAGAAACGCCAAACTGCAATGAAAAAGGACTTCGCCAAAAAGGTTAAAGAATGTGACTTGCTAAAGGCAGATAAAATGAAATTGAAGCAAAAGTCAGAAGAGTTCGAAAAGACTGAAAGAGACTGCCAAAGTTTGGGCGCTGAGAATACCAAATTAAAAACAGACATTATCTCTAAGCAGGACGAGATCAATTTGCTAAAAGCGCAATTAGCTAGTCTAGAGACCAACCAAGTCACCACTGGCAACATCACTACGCAAGCTGGACAAACTTGGCCTACTGTTCCCAGGTCTAATAGATTAAAAGAAACTACTGAAAATGTGCCAACTCGCTTGCCACTTAGACTTAGTGGGCAGGGGGCTAGACCAAAGACAACTGGGACTGCAGTAACTGGTCTTCCATCACATCCCACCCCTGTACATATTTCTGGGAGTAAAGGAAACAATGAACAAACACTCCCATCGCTACAAAACAATGTCCACTCTTCCAATAGAGCTGCACCTGTGTCACAGGTAGCACCGCGTAGTGTTGAGCAACATATGCCACGCCCTGCTCCTGCCACAAAGAAAAAGCTGCTGATTGTGGGGAGTTCTAACACCAAAAGTCTGGCGTCCATGGTAAGAAGCGAAAGCACCGCCACACTCGGCATGTGCTACAGCAGTGGTAAACTTGAAAATATAAAAGACAGGTTGCCTAACATTGTGTCTGCAAGAGAGAGTCCACCGGACTATGTAGTGATACATTGCGGAGACATAAATGTACGATCGTCTGAACCTGTTTCCTCGATCACCAGAAAGATAGACGCTCTGATTGAAGGCGCCAAGACCACCTTTCCTCAGAACAAAATTCTTGTGTCTGGTGTAGCCTTTTGTCGTGACGGGAATATTAATAGTAAAATAGATATGGTCAACAGATACACCAGACGCCGTTGCAGCATGTCACCAAATCTTGTGTACATCGACAACAGCGATCTACACCTAAAGAGAGACGATATACATTTCACCAAACGTGCAAAAGAAATACTGGCTGACAAGATAAAACATCTGACCAATCCAAATAATCAGATCCCAGTGGCAAGGGGGGAGTCAATGCCAATGCCCATCTCAAGAGGACACGCCGGTGCCACTGCACAGTGGATTTAATGAAGAGACACCCGGAAGCACGCCAGAACATCTCAGTTGTGTAGTATGGAATATTCGCGGTATCAGCCACAAACTCAGCAACAGCACGATACAACAGGACTTATTTAAAAACGACATTGTTATATTGCTGGAAACTATGAAACCTGCCGACTTTTCAGCGAACATTCCTTCACACGTGTTCTTCAATTTCCCTCGAAAAGAGCAAAATCTTCGTTCGCGAAGAGCATCTGGAGGTATCGGGGTTTTCATACGCAATGAGTTCAAACAGGCAATATCAGTTCTTTCAAACAATGAAGTATGTGTGTGGTTAGATGTAGATAAGAGGCAATTAGGATTAAAAAAGAACCTGCGTATTGGATGTGTTTATATACCTCCTGAGGGTTCAACTTATGCTTCTCCTGATAATAACTATTTTAGTATATTGGAAGCAGAAGTTGCAAGATACACTCTAACGGGAGATGTGATCATGTGCGGGGACTTTAATGCTTCCACATCTGATGCTTCAGATTGTCCACTGCCTGTACTAGGCTCCGATGATGCTGTACTAACCTGTATATGTGACACAGATGCCCAAATGCACTTATCCCGTCTTCTGCCTAAGAGGAAATCACGTGACAGTCTCAGACCGACCAGGCAAGGACGTGCTTTATTAGATTTTTGTAAAAGTACTGGTTTGAAAATTTGTAATGGGCGGCTGGGAAATGACAAAAATGTTGGAAGCTACACGTGTTACACAGGTCGTGGCCAAAGCGTCGTCGATTATCTCCTTGCCTTTCCTGATTATTTTGAAAATATAATGAACTTTGAGATTGACTCTTTACGCAGTGAATCTGACCACTGTGCAATCTACTTTAAGCTCTCTATAAGCAAAACTACACTAACGAAACGACATACTGATGCACGTATAAACACTACTGGGGCGTTTTCATATAAATGGGATAAAAGCAAAGTACAAACATACCGTGAAAGGCTGTCTTCAGATAGAGCGTGTGACATATTACTTGATTTTATCTGTTCACTTGACTCGGGTCATTCAGTAGATGAGGCGTGTGATCGATTTTATAAGTATTTGGAGTATGGTATAGATTCGTTATTTGAGAAACGGAAGTGCAGCTGTTCTAAAAGATTTCCGAGCAATCCCTGGTTTAATGATGAATGTAAACGGCTCAAAAGACAGGTTAATGATTTTCCAAAGATGTATGACATAACCGACCAGGTAAACAGAAGGGCACTTTCAGATTTGCAAAAAGAATACAAGCGTGTAGTTCAAATGTCTCGCAGGCAATACCTGTATACGGTAAGATGTCGCTTTGAAAATTTGGTATCCGATGACCTTGCCGAGTTCTGGCGTTTTCTAAAAAAAGAATCCAAATGTACTCAGTCATGTGCAGTTAGTTTCGAAGATATGTGTACTTATTTTAAAGACAATGGGGGACCACCAGACATGGAATATTTCGACACTGAGTTTCTTTCATGTATTATGAATTCGGGGTTAGATGATAGTGTTGATATTCTGGGTCAAGATGTAGTTGATATAATCAAGGAAATTTTGAATCAACCCATAACCGAGGAAGAGTTGACATACTATATACAAAAGTTGAAAAATCGGAAAACACCAGGTCATGACGGGATAAGTGGTGAATTTTTAAAACATGCTAAAGAAATATTGATACCCCCCCCCCTGCTAGCTCTTTATAATTTTATCCTTAAGTCCGGGGATTTCCCTAGCCAATGGTCACAGGGAATTATTAACCCCTTGTATAAAAAGAGGGACAAAACAAAACCGGAAAATTACAGAAAAATAACTTTATTAGTCACCCTTGGAAAACTTTTCGAATCAATTCTAAATGGTAGACTTGTCTTTAAAAACTCAGTCTTTTCCCAGGATGATGAATTTCAAGCTGGCTTCCGTGGTATGTCGCGGACTGTAGATAATGCATATATATTGTACAGCCTTATTCAAAAACAAAAATTTCTTAGTAAACCTTTATATATTTGTTTCGTTGACTTTACAAAAGCATTCGATTTTGTCAATCGTGATGCCCTTTACTACAAACTAAAACAACGTGGAGTGTGTGGGGAGTATCTAGATGTTATAAAAAAACATGTTTAAGAAAGCCACGACAAAGGTTAGATGGCAGGGCCATTTAAGTGAGTCGTTTGCAAGTGAATATGGTGTACTCCAAGGCGGGGTAATCAGTCCCAAGTTGTTCACTGAATATCTAACTGACATGGGTGAACATTTACATGATGAATATGGTGTATTTCTAGGGGATGTGCTTTTTTATTATTTATTATATGCGGACGATCTTGCACTGTTTTCAGAGTCACCTGGCGGACTACAGAGACAACTAGACTGTCTATCATCTTATTGTAAAAAATGGCACTTAATTGTAAACTTGCCAAAGACCAAGATAATGCTTTTTAACAAACGTAATTATCCTAACCACTTTACATTTGATGGCAAACACTTATAAACAGTTCAAAGTTCTAAATACCTAGGTGTAGTTTTCGACTCTACAAAGCGACACCCACTTAGTAGTACACCCACTCATCTGGCAGAACAAGCCAACCGTGCTATGTTTAAAAGTTCACAGCTGTGCTATAGTGCCATGGGTAAGCCACCGCCCGTGATTGCTCTTAAAATTTTCGACTGCCAAATCTTACCTATTCTAGAGTATGGATGTGAAATTTGGACAGGTAATAAGGAATTTGATGTCATAGAAAAGGTTCAGTTGAAACAACTTAAATACATGCTTGGCGTTCATACGCAAACACCAACTCTTGGTATATATGCAGATACCGCACGTTTCCATCTGCACTTACGTCAAAAATTTAGAATGATCAAATATTGGCTTCACATTTTAAGACTACATGAAAACAATGTGGTTAAGTGTGCGTATAACACATTACTAGATCTGCATAAATTTGGGCAAAACAACTGGTGCACTGTAGTAGCTGAAATATTGACGAGTGCCGGTATGTTTACTCACTGGGAAAATCAATGTGTTTTGAATGATTCGGTGTTCCTTCGGAATCTCAAAGATAAGCTATTCAGTCAGTATGTTCAAGTGGTGAACACAAAGTTAGCCGCACTTAGCACTGACTCCAAATTACGAACGTATAAATAATTTAAGTCAGAATTCTGTATGGAGCCATACATTTTCTCACTTCCAAGTATAACGTACATGCAGGCAATTGCAAAATTTCGACTAAGTTCACATAACCTCAGAATCGAAACAGGTCTACATATGAGACCTGTTACCCCAGTTGACTTAAGGTAGCGGCGGGGATTGAGCCTCGCGCAGCGGTCCCGCGACTTTGACGTTGCATAGATGAACTATGTTTCACATTTCACACACAAAACCATACATTTTATTAATTGTTCAGACATCTAAATTTGTTAGAAAGAAGATTCATATCGATACGATAATTTTCAAGGGTTTTATACGCCCGTTTACAAGAGGGTATCAGATTTGACATTTTGTCAGCATTTATTTAAAAATAATCGATGCAAAAGTGTATTACCTATGTAAAATTAAAGTATAGACCAATATGCAGGAACCGTATTTTTTGTTTACAAATAAAATACATAATAACAGAATTATCGAATTCTTTGATCATCATTTTAAACATCAACAGTTACTTCATTTTGTGAGCTACAAAAGTCTCGGAAGGGGACATCTGACGGAAAAACAAAAAAAAACGGTTCCCAGATAATATATTTATCTTTCAAAAGACGATTATTTGAAGCAGATCGATCAATTAGCTTTTTATTGACGCTGTCCACAAAATTGATTCATAAGCAGAAAATTTCATTCCGAGAAATTGCCGTTGAAAGATTTGAAGCCCTTTTTTCGCACATTGTTGGCCATAATGACAATACAGCTTTCCAAATTCGGCCCGTTTTGGTCTCAGTACTTCGAAGAAATGTCAATCAACATCTTTGATGTGTAGTTTCCAACATACAATGATGTTTATTGGCTTAAAAAAACAGTTTGTTACCCGAATGACATCAAATGCAGCCACACTTGAAAGCTTGTCACTCGGGTTTCCACGTGAATGGGACAGCTTCAAAGGGGGATTCGAAAGCGGATTAGCCACGTGACCCGAAGGTGCCATCACCTTGACCCTAGCAACATTGTTTGCATATGGCGCCGCTTGAACAAACGGGTTGCAGTTTCACAGCTTGCGCTACTCAGAAGGAGCCCGGTAGGCAGGAGTTGCTCACTCACTTCTCATCACCTTGGATCAAAGAACAACATGGCTTTAATAACGGCATGGATGGGACATTCGCCATTCACTGTCTTGGACTACTTGCGACCTTACCGAAAAGAAAGTTGGAAAAATCGACATGCCACGATCACGGAAGAAAAGGAAGCAGATGGATGACAATGTGAAAAAAAGTGTTGACGACCAGGAATATGGATAGGACTGAGTCCGAGGGTAAATCGGACTTCAGCACAGTCACCGACTTCAATGTAGCTTATAAATGCTAGATAGGCGGTCAACATGAATGATCGTGACGTAACATTTAACACAATAGTCCTGTTACTGATAAACAAACACTTCCAGGATAAATTATACTTCAAAGGAGAAACAAAAAAAAAAAAAAAAAAAAAAAAAAAAAAAAAAAAAAACAAAGCGAATGTTTTATATGTGTTGAGAATCAATTAGTTTCAACGTTGTATTGGTGATGAAACTGTATTGCTAGATTGAAAAACCTAATCCATTGATTTGCTGAAGCAGTCTTTGATCAGACCCTGACGGTTACATAGATCAATATTAGTTATAATGCACCAGACCACGCTCAGATGTAAGGTGATGACGCTACCCTTCGTGCGCAAGGGTAAAACTTTCTTGCCTGCTAAGACGGACTGTGTTTGCTTGCCTGGCGACATGCACTTCAAGCGCAATTTAACAATTACGCAGAGCGAGTCTGTCTGGCAGTCAAGAAAGTTTCCAATTCCCACAAAATTGAGAAAGGGATGGGCATCGTGAGGCAGTGTGTTCTTCGTGGCCTTGGCTTGTGCGCTTTTTTTTTTTGTTTTTTTTGTTTTTTTGTTTTTGTTCTTGCCGGGAGCACAATAGAATACGCCAAGCCTATTTCATTGGTTCCTCCACATATTAGCGCCTTCCTTGTGATAAAGAATGCCATTCACTTTGCCACGTTTTTCTCGCGTATTGCCATTCGAAACCTTGCCACTCATGTAACATATTTTTTATTTTGTGGAGATAACTAGCCCACTGAAAGATAGTTGGCTCACCCTTGAACTGCAATAAACTGATCGAGACACAAAACCGAAACTTCCTGATGGGTGGGTGCGGGCGAGTGGTATCGGAACATGGCGCGCACAGTGAGACAAAATACTTTCATGTGACCGATCAACCAGCTAAAAGCAGAGTGCAGAGTCGCTTTTCGCAGTCATTTAACAGTAATCTGATTATTTTATCCCCCTGATGGTCAAATTTTTAAAGCTTTTTTTTCTGTCCCCTCGCTCAGTGTACTTCGAAACACCCCCGTATGAAGTGGGCAAGTCCGTGCATGTGCAATGTGCCAGTCTTCCAGTTCCACAAAATGGGACAGCGCTACAGACGATACCAGTTTTAGTGGAGGCGTGTGCTTCATATAAATTTACTTCAAGGTTAACATTTAATGCTATTCACCGTTTCACATTCAGGTAAAGGGACATATAATTATTGAAGGCAGATATAATTATTTACGCTGAATCGAATCCCCGCTTTTATAGTTTGCGGCATATTTATAGCCAAGTGGTCCAGTGTTAGGATTCCTCGATCGTCATGCGTATTTTTTGCCAGTAAACATTAAAAGCAAATTGGTCTTGGATAGGGCAAGACTGTAGAAAGGGTTGTAAGCCTTTATGATGTATACAATGCCATGATTCTTAGTAACGATTTACGCATAGGTTGAAATCGCCTTCATTGAAAACACACTGAGGATCACGTCCATCGCCAGGTGCCGTTTTGACAATCGTCACTTTTTATCGTCCCTTACTTTTTATTTTTTTTTTATCACACTGAGATGGAAAACATGAGCCCATCGATTTAATTATCTACATGGCCATTTGGTCACCACAACAAACCCATTAATCTGTCCTAATCTTGTCAAGCAGTTTATACAAGAATTGGTAGGAGCGCACCTCAAAATGTCACAGTTGGTCGCTTGTCGTTGCTACGGTCCTGGATTGTGGAAAGCAGCCGACTGCTATCCAAACTTTGGCAGACTAATTAGCATACATTTGTAAACCAACATGCTCATGCTGCAGCCAGCTAAAACATGGTCATGTTTTTTCCCTTTTTTTATCACATAAATTTTGCTTTTTTAGTATTCATGTTTGGTGACAAGAAAGTTAAAGTGCCAAACTTTACGGAAATGGAAAAAACTCATTTTCTGTCGGGTCACGATTTTGCCGTTATAGCTCAATCCCCTCCGCTACCTTAAGAAATCAAATGTCAGGTTGATCGCTGTAAACCGCACGCACTTAGGAGTAGCGAAATCATGAATGGTAATTTTTAAAGACGATTATGAGAGCTACTGGGTTTCTGACTTACAATATGTTTATGTGTTTAAATTTATACAAATACAATATCTTTGCATATATATATATATATATATATATATATATGTATATATGCCTATTTATATTTGCTGGAGGTGTTATAAGCGTGAAGTCTCCTACCAAAACCAAACACACGCGGCAAGAGCAAGCGTACTGCTCAACAGCTAGGAAGCTAACCCTGCAGAGGCATGAGTGTCGCCAGATGTACTCACATTGGCCCAAAAGATCCAACAGGCCCTAAAGGAACCTGATGGGGACTTGATGAACGTTTCTATTGCTTGAGACCATACCTTAACTTCCAGGAAGGACCTCCAACTGAAGTTTTCTATTGTTTCAGACCATATCTTAACTTCCACGACGATGCACCTCCTACACAAACTGATGACTTACTGTAAACTTTGGAAGTAGTACCTTTGAAGACCATAAATGACGGCCTGAAATTTTGCAATGTTCTTTGCACCTTTATCCAAAAATTTGAAATTTACCAAGGCAAGAAGGGGATTTGAACTGCTGCACTTTTTCCTGATCTGCCTGCTTGTCGTCCGATCCCCTGGACACTAGTCTAACACGCCTGACAGATAGTGCTGACGGTTCTGATTGTGTTCAACATGTTGAGTGCATTACAGTTTACACATTGCTGGTGGATGGATTCAGTGGTGCTTGTGAACAGGACGATATTACGCATTGCCACATGCGAGTGAATTGGCAATCCAAAAAATGCAATGTGGCACCTTTGTAAATTTCCATCAAAATGTTTGTATGCACAATGCAAATACGATAATAAGTCAGATGTTGATTTAGATCAAACAATGGAAATGTTCATTAAGATAGGCAGGTAAGGACCTTCGTGCAGGTCCATAGGCATTTTGCTGAGCCTGCTCGATGACGAATCAAAATGTTTGTATCAGTGTTGCCAACCTACCAAACTTAAAATCCGGAAGATAAAAAGTAAAATTACGGGAGGTTGATAAATTAATATGAAATATAGAAGGGAAATATTGATGAAATTCCGGGAGGTGACTCAAAATTGTCAAAAATCCACACTTTTTCAAGTATTTTCAGCATAAAATTCCGGGAGTCTCCCGAGGAATCCGGGAGGGTTGGCAACACTGTTGTATGCACAATGCAAATACGATAATAAGTCAGATGTTAATTTAGATCAAACAATAGAAATGTTCATTAAGATAGGTAAGGAAATTCGTGCAGGTCCACAGGCGTTTTGCTGAACCTGCCCGATGACGAACCAAATGACACGCTCGGCTACAACCTTTGATTTATCTCGCAGGTCCAGCAAAACGCATAAATGGACCTGCATCGCGTTCCTCACCTGACACACAAAGCTTGCAGGATTTCACTAACCTGTTACGCAAAAGCAGGTCCGGCCAGAGACAAGTGGGGGCAAGCACAAGTACCGCCGATCAACAGCCGCCTCCTGGGAAGAAGCGTGGCCGACCTCTGAACGGACAGACACAGGTAACAGGGCTGGACAGTGTCCACTGCACCGAACACAGACAATGCACCCACCACAGACAATGTGCTAGACCATGGAGGTGGATAGCATGGACCATGCCTTGGGCGCCAGCGAAGCGTTCCTTGAGCAGGACAGTGAATGCCGAGCGCAAGATGAGATTCTGGGATAGGTTTTGATTTCTTGGCCTCCTTTTCAGGACCACGGCAAACAAGTGGAGGGCCAAAGACAATTATTATTAGTATTATTATTAGTGAACATAATGGGGCATTGGCCCAGGAAAATGATGGTGGTGTCATTAGTGATTCCGAGTCTGAGGACGCAAGTGTGGACAATGATAGGGCGCAGAGACGAAGACAAAAGGGCAAGTCTCGTTCAAAGAAGTCACGTAGCCAGCCGGCACGCAGTAATGAGGAAACTTCGGACAATGAGTACCGTTATTCGAGCATGTCACACTCAACGAACTCGCGTCGCCGACGTACAGACAGTGAGGACAGTTCAGATGATGAGTACCGTGGTTCGAGAAAGCGCAGAGGAAGGAAGAGAAGGCACAGCAGATCACGCGGAAGGAAACACGCACGTATTTAGGGACCGACCATTTGATACTTGGGGGGGGGGGGTATGCATTTTATTTGAAAAAAAATATGTACGTCCCAACATTGCTGAAAAAAATAATGTCCTTCTTAGTATCACCTGACAAAAATAAAGTACGTCATTCCTCTCTAAAAAAATACTGCTTTAATAAAAAGATAGTATCAATAGTGGCATTTAGATTTTTACCGTCCTTATTGAGGGAAATTATGTACAAATGTGGGCTGAGAAAGACTTTCCAGAGCTAGCGTCCTTGGCGGACGTTGCAGACAGCGAATGCTTTGATCTTGTAGCGCGCGAAATCAACAGTGTAGCTGCCTCCACAGAACATGTTGATACAACCAGCGCCATACAAACTGTGAATGTGACTGACCAGGTCAGTCCAATGGTAGACAAAACCATATCCCACCAAACGGACTCAATCCCTGGCACTTTAGAACTTTTCAGCTTGACAGGAAATAATGGATGTATAAATAGTACCCCCATATCGGCTAGATTATCCCTTCATGCCCTCAGTGCTTTAAACACACAGAGTGCGCCATCCCCGGTAAAGCCACGTGGAGACTCTGATGACTCCCTGACAAAACTTTTGTCATCTCCAGACCATGACGACGAGACCTTGGCAGCTGGCCAGTCCAGCCCTATACACACGTTGGTCAGAGAAAGTCTATTGCTTAATGTAAGCCTTGCAGTGGAAGAAAAGTTAGCAAAGGCTAACTCCCGACTGTTACAAACCACACATCAGCTGGACCAACTAAAAACAGAAACCGAAGAGCTGAGAGCTGAACTGCAGGGGTATAAAATCAAAGACAATGCGCTGGAACAAGAATTGAACGATATTAAGAAACGCCAAACTGCAATGAAAAAGGACTTCGCCAAAAAGGTTAAAGAATGTGACTTGCTAAAGGCAGATAAAATGAAATTGAAGCAAAAGTCAGAAGAGTTCGAAAAGACTGAAAGAGACTGCCAAAGTTTGGGCGCTGAGAATACCAAATTAAAAACAGACATTATCTCTAAGCAGGACGAGATCAATTTGCTAAAAGCGCAATTAGCTAGTCTAGAGACCAACCAAGTCACCACTGGCAACATCACTACGCAAGCTGGACAAACTTGGCCTACTGTTCCCAGGTCTAATAGGTTAAAAGAAACTACTGAAAAATGTGCCAACTCGCTTGCCACTTAGACTTAGTGGGCAGGGGGCTAGACCAAAGACAACTGGGACTGCAGTAACTGGTCTTCCATCACATCCCACCCCTGTACATATTTCTGGGAGTAAAGGAAACAATGAACAAACACTCCCATCGCTACAAAACAATGTCCACTCTTCCAATAGAGCTGCACCTGTGTCACAGGTAGCACCGCGTAGTGTTGAGCAACATATGCCACGCCCTGCTCCTGCCACAAAGAAAAAGCTGCTGATTGTGGGGAGTTCTAACACCAAAAGTCTGGCGTCCATGGTAAGAAGCGAAAGCACCGACACACTCGGCATGTGCTACAGCAGTGGTAAACTTGAAAATATAAAAGACAGGTTGCCTAACATTGTGTCTGCAAGAGAGAGTCCACTGGACTATGTAGTGATACATTGCGGAGACATAAATGTACGATCGTCTGAACCTGTTTCCTCGATCACCAGAAAGATAGACGCTCTGATTGAAGGCGCCAAGACCACCTTTCCTCAGAACAAAACTCTTGTGTCTGGTGTAGCCTTTTGTCGTGACGGGAATATTAATAGTAAAATAGATATGGTCAACAGATACACCAGACGCCGTTGCAGCATGTCACCAAATCTTGTGTACATCGACAACAGCGATCTACACCTAAAGAGAGACGATATACATTTCACCAAACGTGCAAAAGAAATACTGGCTGACAAGATAAAACATCTGACCAATCCAAATAATCAGATCCCAGTGGCAAGGGGGGAGTCAATGCCAATGCCCATCTCAAGAGGACATGCCGGTGCCACTGCACAGTGGATTTAATGAAGAGACACCCGGAAGCACGCCAGAACATCTCAGTTGTGTAGTATGGAATATTCGCGGTATCAGCCACAAACTCAGCAACAGCACGATACAACAGGACTTATTTAAAAACGACATTGTTATATTGCTGGAAACTATGAAACCTGCCGACTTTTCAGCGAACATTCCTTCACACGTGTTCTTCAATTTCCCTCGAAAAGAGCAAAATCTTCGTTCGCGAAGAGCATCTGGAGGTATCGGGGTTTTCATACGCAATGAGTTCAAACAGGCAATATCAGTTCTTTCAAACAATGAAGTATGTGTGTGGTTAGATGTAGATAAGAGGCAATTAGGATTAAAAAAGAACCTGCGTATTGGATGTGTTTATATACCTCCTGAGGGTTCAACTTATGCTTCTCCTGATAATAACTATTTTAGTATATTGGAAGCAGAAGTTGCAAGATACACTCTAACGGGAGATGTGATCATGTGCGGGGACTTTAATGCTTCCACATCTGATGCTTCAGATTGTCCACTGCCTGTACTAGGCTCCGATGATGCTGTACTAACCTGTATATGTGACACAGATGCCCAAATGCACTTATCCTGTCTTCTGCCTAAGAGGAAATCACGTGACAGTCTCAGACCGACCAGGCAAGGACGTGCTTTATTAGATTTTTGTAAAAGTACTGGTTTGAAAATTTGTAATGGGCGGCTGGGAAATGACAAAAATGTTGGAAGCTACACGTGTTACACAGGTCGTGGCCAAAGCGTCGTCGATTATCTCCTTGCCTTTCCTGATTATTTTGAAAATATAATGAACTTTGAGATTGACTCTTTACGCAGTGAATCTGACCACTGTGCAATCTACTTTAAGCTCTCTATAAGCAAAACTACACTAACGAAACGACATACTGATGCACGTATAAACACTACTGGGGCGTTTTCATATAAATGGGATAAAAGCAAAGTACAAACATACCGTGAAAGGCTGTCTTCAGATAGAGCGTGTGACATATTACTTGATTTTATCTGTTCACTTGACTCGGGTCATTCAGTAGATGAGGCGTGTGATCGATTTTATAAGTATTTGGAGTATGGTATAGATTCGTTATTTGAGAAACGGAAGTGCAGCTGTTCTAAAAGATTTCCGAGCAATCCCTGGTTTAATGATGAATGTAAACGGCTCAAAAGACAGGTTAATGATTTTCCAAAGATGTATGACATAACCGACCAGGTAAACAGAAGGGCACTTTCAGATTTGCAAAAAGAATACAAGCGTGTAGTTCAAATGTCTCGCAGGCAATACCTGTATACGGTAAGATGTCGCTTTGAAAATTTGGTATCCGATGACCCTGCCGAGTTCTGGCGTTTTCTAAAAAAAGAATCCAAATGTACTCAGTCATGTGCAGTTAGTTTCGAAGATATGTGTACTTATTTTAAAGACAATGGGGGACCACCAGACATGGAATATTTCGACACTGAGTTTCTTTCATGTATTATGAATTCGGGGTTAGATGATAGTGTTGATATTCTGGGTCAAGATGTAGTTGATATAATCAAGGAAATTTTGAATCAACCCATAACCGAGGAAGAGTTGACATACTATATACAAAAGTTGAAAAATCGGAAAACACCAGGTCATGACGGGATAAGTGGTGAATTTTTAAAACATGCTAAAGAAATATTGATACCCCCCCTGCTAGCTCTTTATAATTTTATCCTTAAGTCCGGGGATTTCCCTAGCCAATGGTCACAGGGAATTATTAACCCCTTGTATAAAAAGGGGGACAAAACAAAACCGGAAAATTACAGAAAAATAACTTTATTAGTCACCCTTGGAAAACTTTTCGAATCAATTCTAAATGGTAGACTTGTCTTTAAAAACTCAGTCTTTTCCCAGGATGATGAATTTCAAGCTGGCTTCCGTGGTATGTCACGGACTGTAGATAATGCATATATATTGTACAGCCTTATTCAAAAACAAAAATTTCTAAGTAAACCTTTATATATTTGTTTCGTTGACTTTACAAAAGCATTCGATTTTGTCAATCGTGATGCCCTTTACTACAAACTAAAACAACGTGGAGTGTGTGGGGAGTATCTAGATGTTATAAAAAAACATGTTTAAGAAAGCCACGACAAAGGTTAGATGGCAGGGCCATTTAAGTGAGTCGTTTGCAAGTGAATATGGTGTACTCCAAGGCGGGGTAATCAGTCCCAAGTTGTTCACTGAATATCTAACTGACATGGGTGAACATTTACATGATGAATATAGTGTATTTCTAGGGGATGTGCTTTTTTATTATTTATTATATGCGGACGATCTTGCACTGTTTTCAGAGTCACCTGGCGGACTACAGAGACAACTAGACTGTCTATCATCTTATTGTAAAAAATGGCACTTAATTGTAAACTTGCTAAAGACCAAGATAATGCTTTTTAACAAACGTAATTATCCTAACCACTTTACATTTGATGGCAAACACTTAGAAACAGTTCAAAGTTTTAAATACCTAGGTGTAGTTTTCGACTCTACAAAGCGACACCCACTTAGTAGTACACCCACTCATCTGGCAGAACAAGCCAACCGTGCTATGTTTAAAAGTTCACAGCTGTGCTATAGTGCCATGGGTAAGCCACCGCCCGTGATTGCTCTTAAAATTTTCGACTGCCAAATCTTACCTATTCTAGAGTATGGATGTGAAATTTGGACAGGTAATAAGGAATTTGATGTCATAGAAAAGGTTCAGTTGAAACAACTTAAATACATGCTTGGCGTTCATACGCAAACACCAACTCTTGGTATATATGCAGATACCGGACGTTTCCCTCTGCACTTACATCAAAAATTTAAAATGATCAAATTTTGGCTTCACATTTTAAGACTACATGAAAACAATGTGGTTAAGTGTGCGTATAACACATTACTAGATCTGCATAAATTTGGGCAAAACAACTGGTGCACTGTAGTAGCTGAAATATTGACGAGTGCCGGTATGTTTACTCACTGGGAAAATCAATGTGTTTTGAATGATTCGGTGTTCCTTCGGAATCTCAAAGATAAGCTATTCAGTCAGTATGTTCAAGTGGTGAACACAAAGTTAGCTGCACTTAGCACTGACTCCAAATTACGAAGGTATAAATAATTTAAGTCAGAATTCTGTATGGAGCCATACATTTTCTCACTTCCAAGTATAACGTACATGCAGGCAATTGCAAAATTTCGACTAAGTTCACATAACCTCAGAATCGAAACAGGTCGACATATGAGACCTGTTACCCCAGTTGACTTAAGGTAGCGGCGGGGATTGAGCCTCGCGCAGCGGTCCCGCGACTTTGACGTTGCATAGATGAACTATGTTTCACATTTCACACACAAAACCATACATTTTATTAATTGTTCAGACATCTAGATTTGTTAGAAAGAAGATTCATATCGATACGATAATTTTCAAGGGTTTTATACACCCGTTTACAAGAGGGTATCAGATTTGACATTTTGTCAGCATTTATTTAAAAATAATCGATGCAAAAGTGTATTACCTATGTAAAATACTCGAATAATTTATTAGACCTTATCATTACTGATTCCCCAGGTCTTGTTCTGGACTCTGGAACCCTTGCTCCAATCTCAAATTCTGACCACTGTGTAATCTTTTGTTCTTTCTCCCTTTCCCTTCACAAGGACAAGCCCTTCAAAAGATCAGTATGGGACTTCAATAAAGCAAATTTTTGTGACCTCAATGCTGCCCTTTCTACGGCCCCTTGGAACATTGCTCATGATGTCTTCGATTCTATTGATGATGCCGTATCCTACTGGTCTAATCTCTTCCTATCTACTGCAAAGGACTTTATTCCCTATAAGGAAGTCACCATTCGCCCTAAGGACAAACCTTGGATAACTACAGACATTAAGAAACACATTAGACGTCGAAATCGTGCATGGAAACGCTTCAAGAGAGCAACCAACCAACCACGCCCCCATAATTACGACCTTCACCTCAAGATTGACAGGTTATACCAATTTTACAAAAAATATCGCAACAAGGTTGTGACCATAATAAGGAAATCTGTCTCTTCTTACTTTTCCAATCTTCAGCTTCGACTTGATGAGAAAGACATTAATCCTAAACAATGGTGGAGCCTGTCCAAGTCTGTTCTGGGATGCAAAATTCACCAACATATACCCCCAATCATTGACGATAACAAAATCATATCATGCATCACGGAAAAATGTGAAATATTTAACTCTTACTTTGCCAGCCAGTGCAAAACACACCCTGACACTGATGCCCCACCCCTGCCCGATTTCACGTTCCGAACTGAGGCACGTCTACGCAATATTACCATTAATGAAGACAGTGTCAAGAAAGTACTATCTTCCCTGAGGCTATCCTCAGCATCAGGCCCAGATAACATAGGGAACATCCTACTTAAGAACACAGCAGATTCGATATGTAAACCACTTACAAAAATCTTCCAACTTTCTCTCAGTCTTTCTTTCTTTCCCAATGCTTGGAGGAGATCCAACATATGTCCTGTTTTCAAAAAGGCCAACAGACAGATTAAAAATAATTATCGTCCTATTTCTTTGCTCTGTAATGTTTCAAAGGTGTTTGAACGACTGGTCTTTAATGCACTCTATGAATACCTGGCACAAAATAACCTACTCACTTCCAAAAACTCTGGCTTTAAGGCCAATGACTCTACTATCAATCAGCTTGTGTACATCCTTCACAATATCTATAACGGCCTAGAACAGTCCAAAGAAGCCAGAATGGTGTTTCTAGACGTATCCAAGGCGTTTGACAAGGTTTGGCATCCCGGTCTCCTTTTTAAACTTCGACAACTCGGCATCTCCGATAATCTTGTAGCATGGATTGATAGTTATCTCTCAAACCGATCCCAACGAGTGATTATTCATGGCCAATCTTCATCATGGCTACCTATTGAAGCTGGTGTGCCCCAGGGTTCCATCTTGGGTCCACTTCTCTTTCTTGTCTATGTTAATGACCTAGTTGACAATATTACATGTGATGTCAGACTTTTTGCTGACGACACCAGTCTACTTGAAGTTGTTAATGACCCAATTGAAACTTCTAATCACTTGAATATTAATCTCTCTGTTATACATAACTGGGGAAAGTTGTGGCGTGTTACCTTTAACGCTTTAAAGTCTCTTTCTGTCATATTTTCAACCAAACTTGTTAAACCACACCATCCACCCGTTCGTCTTGGAGACTCTGAAATACCTGCGGCAGACTCACACATTCATCTTGGTATTACTCTCAGTAGCAATTTATCCTGGCATGCTCACATTACTCGTATTACTACCAAAGCGAGCCAGCGAATTGCCCTTCTGCGTAGATTCAAATACAAACTTTCCCGCAAAGCTCTGATTAAACTTTATTTAACTATGGTTCGACCAATTCTTGAATATGGTTGTGTGCTCTTTGACAACTGCGGTCAGGGACTTTCCGATCTTATTGAATCCATACAGTTTGAAGCTGCCAAAATATGCACAGGTGCATTAAGGCACACATCACGTGCCAATCTCTTACGTGAACTTGGTTGGACAACTCTCGCCAGCAGAAGGAAGTATTCTAAGTTACTTCTTCTTTACAAAATGTATCACAACTTAACACCCTCCTATCTCTCTCAATTAACTCCTCCTACTTTTAATGCTCGAAACCTCCGCCACACTAGCTCCATACGTCCCATCAATTGCAAAACTAACCGATTAGACAAATCCTTCCTACCTGACACTATCAAACTGTGGAACAATCTTCCCTCCGATATAAGAGACTCAATTTCCCTCCAAATATTCAAATCAAAGCTGAAAGCAACACTACTAGCAGTGGATCATGTTCCTGTTTACTATACCCAAGGACACAGATTTGCCAACATTTGTCATACCCAGCTTCGTCTTGGATTCTCGAGACTTAACTTTGATCTCTTTAAAGTCAACATCATCCCACAACCTACATGTTCGTGTTCCTACCCCACTGAAGATCTGCAACATTACCTGTTCTTTTGTCCAAAGTATTCAACTTATAGAATTAGACTACTCAACTCCATCATCCCTATTATTGCTCCCGGCGTCCACCCAAATCTGATTATACACACAGCGAGTGACAGACTAGCTCATATTCTTCTCTTTGGTAGCGACCAATTGTCCATTCCCTTCAACATACAAATTTGTGATGCTTTCCACAGATACATCGTAGATACTAGACGCTTCATATCTTAGTTCTGTTATGCATAAGCAGTAATTTTCAGTTGGGTTAGTCGCTGATAATTCTTACTTCCCAAATGTCCTTTATGAAATTTCCTACCGCTAGTCCGTATTATTGTGAACAGGGACGTATGTGTGTACATTCTACCTGCAGTTAACTATTTTGCTTTGTTTTGCATTTTGATGACTACCACTACTGTGATTTTTGTATGCATGGTACAAATCTGAAGCATGTGTACAGCTTCTCTGTTAATTGGGTAACTTTGTTCTTGTTTTGTCCTGTGTGTTTTGTAATATACATTTTGTGTGTCACTCTATGTTCTGGAGAACCCCTCGATTAGTGACATCTCGATGTACTATAGGGCGATCCAGTTGAAATAAATATGTTTAAAAAAATTGAAATTAAAGTATAGACCAATATGCAGGAACCGTATTTTTTGTTTACAAATAAAATACATAATAACAGAATTATCGAATTCTTTGATCATCATTTTAAACATCAACAGTTACTTCATTTTGTGAGCTACAAAAGTCTCGGAAGGGGACATCTGATGGAAAAACAAAAAAAACGGTTCCCAGATAATATATTTATCTTTCAAAAGACGATTATTTGAAGCAGATCGATCAATTAGCTTTTTATTGACGCTGTCCACAAAATTGATTCATAAGCAGAAAATTTCATTCCGAGAAATCGCCGTTGAAAGATTTGAAGCCCTTTTTTCGCACATTGTTGGCCATAATGACAATACAGCTTTCCAAATTCGGCCCGTTTTGGTCTCAGTACTTCGAAGAAATGTCAATCAACATCTTTGATGTGTAGTTTCCAACATACAATGATGTTTATTGGCTTAACAAAACAGTTTGTTACCCGAATGACATCAAATGCAGCCACACTTGAAAGCTTGTGACTCGGGTTTCCACGTGAATGGGACAGCTTCAAAGGGGGATTCGAAAGCGGATTAGCCACGTGACCCGAAGGTGCCATCACCTTGACCCTAGCAACATTGTTTGCATATGGCGCCGCTTGAACAAACGGGTTGCAGTTTCACAGCTTGCGCTACTCAGAAGGAGCCCGGTAGGCAGGAGTTGCTCACTCACTTCTCATCACCTTGGATCAAAGAACAACATGGCTTTAATAACGGCATGGATGGGACATTCGCCATTCACTGTCTTGGACTACTTGCGACCTTACCGAAAAGAAAGTTGGAAAAATCGACATGCCACGATCACGGAAGAAAAGGAAGCAGATGGATGACAATGTGAAAAAAAGTGTTGACGACCAGGAATATGGATAGGACTGAGTCCGAGGGTAAATCGGACTTCAGCACAGTCACCGACTTCAATGTAGCTTATAAATGCTAGATAGGCGGTCAACATGAATGATCGTGACGTAACATTTAACACAATAGTCCTGTTACTGATAAACAAACACTTCCAGGATAAATTATACTTCAAAGGAGAAACAAAAAAAAAAAAAACAAAAAACAAAACAAAACAAAAAAAAAAAACAAAAAACAAAAAAACAAAAATAAAAAAAACAAAAACAAAAAAACAAACAAACAAAGCGAATGTTTTATATGTGTTGAGAATCAATTAGTTTCAACGTTGTATTGGTGATGAAACTGTATTGCTAGATTGAAAAACCTAATCCATTGATTTGCTGAAGCAGTCTTTGATCAGACCCTGACGGTTACATAGATCAATATTAGTTATAATGCACCAGACCACGCTCAGATGTAAGGTGATGACGCTACCCTTCGTGCGCAAGGGTAAAACTTTCTTGCCTGCTAAGACGGACTGTGTTTGCTTGCCTGGCGACATGCACTTCAAGCGCAATTTAACAATTACGCAGAGCGAGTCTGTCTGGCAGTCAAGAAAGTTTCCAATTCCCACAAAATTGAGAAAGGGATGGGCATCGTGAGGCAGTGTGTTCTTTGTGGCCTTGGCTTGTGCGCTTTTTTTTTTGTTTTTTTGTTTTTTTGTTTTTGTTCTTGCCGGGAGCAAAATAGAATACGCCAAGCCTATTTCATTGGTTCCTCCACATATTAGCGCCTTCCTTGTGATAAAGAATGCCATTCACTTTGCCACGTTTTTCTCGCGTATTGCCATTCGAAACCTTGCCACTCATGTAACATATTTTTTATTTTGTGGAGATAACTAGCCCACTGAAAGATAGTTGGCTCACCCTTGAACTGCAATAAACTGATCGAGACACAAAACCGAAACTTCCTGATGGGTGGGTGCGGGCGAGTGGTATCGGAACATGGCGCGCACAGTGAGACAAAATACTTTCATGTGACCGATCAACCAGCTAAAAGCAGAGTGCAGAGTCGCTTTTCGCAGTCATTTAACAGTAATCTGATTATTTTATCCCCCTGATGGTCAAACTTTTAAAGCTTTTTTTTCTGTCCCCTCGCTCAGTGTACTTCGAAACACCCCCGTATGAAGTGGGCAAGTCCGTGCATGTGCAATGTGCCAGTCTTCCAGTTCCACAAAATAGGACAGCGCTACAGACGATACCAGTTTTAGTGGAGGCGTGTGCTTCATATAAATTTACTTCAAGGTTAACATTTAATGCTATTCACCGTTTCACATTCAGGTAAAGGGACATATAATTATTGAAGGCAGATATAATTATTTACGCTGAATCGAATCCCCGCTTTTATAGTTTGCGGCATATTTATAGCCAAGTGGTCCAGTGTTAGGATTCCTCGATCGTCATGCGTATTTTTTGCCAGTAAACATTAAAAGCAAATTGGTCTTGGATAGGGCAAGACTGTAGAAAGGGTTGTAAGCCTTTATGATGTATACAATGCCATGATTCTTAGTAACGATTTACGCATAGGTTGAAATCGCCTTCATTGAAAACACACTGAGGATCACGTCCATCGCCAGGTGCCGTTTTGACAATCGTCACTTTTTATCGTCCCTTACTTTTTATTTATTTTTTTATCACACTGAGATGGAAAACATGAGCCCATCGATTTAATTATCTACATGGCCATTTGGTCACCACAACAAACCCATTAATCTGTCCTAATCTTGTCAAGCAGTTTATACAAGAATTGGTAGGAGCGCACCTCAAAATGTCACAGTTGGTCGCTTGTCGTTGCTGCGGTCCTGGATTGTGGAAAGCAGCCGACTGCTATCCAAACTTTGGCAGACTAATTAGCATACATTTGTAAACCGACATGCTCATGCTGCAGCCAGCTAAAACATGGTCATGTTTTTTCCCTTTTTTATCACATAAATTTTGCTTTTTTAGTATTCATGTTTGGTGACAAGAAAGTTAAAGTGCCAAACTTTACGGAAATGGAAAAAACTCATTTTCTGTCGGGTCACGATTTTGCCGTTATAGCTCAATCCCCTCCGCTACCTTAAGGAAATGCCTGAACTGTAATACTGACAGCGTTGAAGATGAAAGACATTTTCTCTTAAATTGTGAAAAACATGTGAATGAAAGACGTATTTTATTCAATGTAGCACGAAAATATCTCCATGGATTTGATTCATTGGCAGACGATGACAAATTTGTTCTGTTAATAACCACAAAGTGCCATAATGTTTTACTTGCCCTAGGACAGTACCTCTATAAGTGTTTTAACAAGTCAGGACCCTCGTAAGTTAAGCTTCCGGGTGTTTTTTTCTCTAAATGTTGTATGTTTATCTACATATTTATGCACCATAGGTAGATGCTCTTTTATGCACCGTGATCATGATCTTTTGTGTTTTACGTATTGTATATATCTGTCTCTGTATGTGGATGTATATTATGTATGACGAATGAGTCTAACGAGACTCCTTATGATGTCAATAAAATTCTACTACTACTATATACGTACATGTATGATTCTCGAAATATTTGATACATCCACGTTCCTATTCTCGTTTTGGCTAACCAAGAAAAAAAACTGTTTACTTTCCCATCAAATTCCGTGTATTAGTGGGTCAATAGCTTTCCTTGAGAACTTGGGAGCCCACCATTTGTTGCGAAATGCCAATTTGAATGAAGCAGAAGAGTGATCTTGTTCCATTGCTTTACAGCCTATAGACATTGTGCAGATTATTCTGTAACCCAGTATGGATATGGCAATTCCATATATGTAAATGCAGAATTCTCGGATCCGCCAACGCGTCATAAGCTGCTTATCAGCTGACTGCTGTTGTTATGTCAATGAGCGGGCCCTGTGAAAACACGTTCCACATCGCATATGGTCCCATGTAAAATTATAGACATTATTATCCAAAATTATATCCATGTTGTCGACCGCAAATCAACAAAATATTTCTGAAGCAGCATCATTTTGCCGAATTCTGCTACTGAATAAAAAATTGGAGAGATTTTGACGATCATAACTTGGGGTTTTAGCGCTGGTTTTCGGGTAACGCTTAGCATACATTGAATGGGTATCCACAGACGCTTTAATTCAGGGAGATTCACCGAGTAACGCAGGCATGTAAACCAAGATTCCCGGATGTGCCGATCCGAGAATATCAAATTATTAAGGAGAGTCCTGCAGTCATCACTCCACCCATTTGAGACTTTGAGTAAATGTCATAAAATATCTAAATATTAACACTTTCCAGTCTGAGTCAACAACTTTCCTTGGCGTGGTCTGGGCGCAATGCGCCCAGGGCATGCCAAAGAAAGCTGTTGACTCAATCTTCCGTCAGGGGTTCACGGTTGTCAGGGCGGCCACGCTCTTGCCTTCCACCTCTGCGACCTGCGTTCAAATCCCGGCCTTGGCGGCATGTGGTTGGAGTTAACTGGCTCTCCGATCGTGAACGGTGGTTTTCCCCGAGATATTCGGTTTCCTCCACCAATAAAAGGTAGAAAAGTATATGCCAACATCTCTGCCTTGGAGAGGGATTAATATAGGCTTTGCCAGATTCCCAATCCATGTAAAACACATGTGTCTATACTGTTCCTTCAGGGTGGAATGAGTTAATACCATATTCTCTGAACTGGTTCATCCAGATTGGGTATATATTTATTAACTATATTTACTAAACTAGTTCATCTAGATTGGGTGCAGACCACATTTAGCTGGTGGCTTGGCAGGATACAAATAGGTGTGGATATGACAAAATAACAATAGGAAACACTACTTTTTCAGAATGTACATATCAAATGTCTGAAAATGAAAGGAACATAATGTTACACTTGTTTGACAAAGTTACATGTCCGAGCATGTCATAAGCTCCGCACGCAGACCATTCAGGTTTCCTGCAAAAATCGAAACAGTCAAATAGCACAATGGAATAACTAACGACATTTCAGATTAGAGAATAGACCGCAGCTTGCAAAATAAGTGGTAACTTGTTGTAAATAACCGTCAACAAAATCAACCAATAGAAAAACAAACAAAAAAATCCCCCCCAAAAAACCCAAACAAAGAAAAAAATAATAAAAAAACGAAACAAACACAAAAAAACAAAACAAAACAAAAAACAAGACAAAACAGGCGTGTAACAGTCTTAAGGCAACAGGGCCAACGAAACAAATAAAAAAAAAAAAAGGCAACAGGGCCACGTAAGAGTGTAGTTGAGGCAGGCAATACATGCACAATCACAGGCTATGTGACTAAATATATCTGTGAAAGTAAACCATAATGTTATCAAGATGTAGGTTGAATGTGATTGATGCAATGTTGTCAACACATAAACCCATAGCGTAAACTGCGGTAAACTATCAAACCCACAATGCAATACAATTGTTTGAACACGTCGATTATGTCATTTTCACTAGAGTAACACATTTTAGTTTCGGGTTAAGAAATACAGCTTGGCTCGGTAAAACAACAACGTGTCACTCCATGTACTTCTCCAGATCTGTGTGGGAGTGAATTTGGACGACACAACCATTGGGGGGAGCACCGGTAGTAGGGCCCCATCCGTTCAGTTCACGAATATATTAGCGTCCGTCGCGAGACCAACATGAGTGGATTTTCCTGCCACGCTTTAATTAAAGTGTGTGTGTCGACACACACTTTTCTGTTTGTCTAGGAATTCTTTATTTCTTTCTTTCTTCTTTCTTTCTTTCTTTCTTTCTTTCTTTCTTTCTTTCTTTCTTTCTTTCTTTCTTTCTTTCTTTCTTTCTTTCTTTACAGGCAAATTTGTCCGACATTTCATTTGAAAGGTATTATATGTAGAAACTCCAAACTTAGCACAATTATACTTCTATAGATAAAGTCTGGCCTTTTTATAATGAGAGTTCATGCTTTTCAAAATTATGCAAATGAGGGCTAATTAAAGTTTTAAATCTTCAATATCTTATATACTATAGTAGATGTGGTTCCGAGTGTATAGGAGTTTGATCATGGCAAGGTAAAGGTCATCACAAATGTCAAGGTCATATCAAGGTTAAAGGTCATGTCAAGGTCAAAATTCTATTTTAAGCCAAAATGTCATTTTTGAGGTCATGGTTCACTTCAGGTAGAGGTAATCTCAAGGTCAACGGTCATTTCAAGATCAAAGGCCACTTTCGATGATGGCTTTCTTCATGCTATAACTTGGTCAATTTTTATCCAATTTTGATCATGTTGGGCTCAAATTGTAGCTATTGTAACCCTACACATTTTTATAAGAACATGTAACCTCGAAAGGGAAAAGGTCAAGGTCATTTGGCCCTTTGAAAGTTTCATCTTGCCATAACTTGGTCAATTTTCATCCGATTTGGTTCATGTTGGGTTTAAATTTGGGGTATTGTAACACTGCGCAATCTACATGTGACCAACTTCTACTAAGGGGTTGTTGATCATTGCGCAGCTAATGAATTAAAACTAAAAGTAGCAATTTAAATTATGCTAAATAGCACCATTAGAAATTTTAAATCTTGAATAAATTCAAAGCTATAGTAGATAGAGATGCCACTCCAACTTGTACTCCTGTGTTATGGAATAGTTGTACATTGCCACACCAATATGCTTTGAAGACACACACATCTTTTCTAGTTGTCTAGCTTGGAACTATTGCTGTGACCTCTTTTGGGTCAGATTGTCTGGTAGCGGTGTGAATACAGCTCAATGCTAAATTAGTAAGTGTCAATTTTGGGCACAAAGTACTGGATGTTGCAACAAAAAGTAGCCTATTGTTTAAATTAGAACTGCACAAAAGAAACCTAATTTGGGGTGGAGTGTAATGGGATCCGTCTTGGTCGGACATGGGCCGCAAGATGGTGACCAGAGACTCCATAGTAATGCGGGTTAAAACTTAGTCTACAAATACACACACACACACACACACACACACACACACACATATATATATATATATATATATATATATATATATATATATATATATATATATATATATATATATATATATATATATATATATATATGTATATGTACTTAAAATCAGTCTATATATATGTATGTATGTATATATATATATATATATATATATATATATATATATGTGTATATATATATATATATATATATATACCAGGGAGGCTAAGATAAACTGATTAAATTTTTTGGAAAAACCGTTACTAGATGCATGGAACTAACGGACATTGATTTGGACTGTAGAGTCAAATTTTTGTCTTGAATTTCCCCCTATCATTCGAGTTCAAGAAAATCAAAATACATGAATAGTAAATAGTATGTTCATAAATACATATTTTGATAGTTGGTAGGAAGTGTAGTGAGAATAGAATACGGTGAACAAAAGTTCAACCAGCAAGTTCACGTATTCTTACATGCAATTGAATGCATTGCGAAACATTACTGTGGGACATGTGGGTATGCAGAGACGAATTTTTGCAAGAAAAGGTCAGCACGGGGCACATTTATACACCAGAATTTATATTACCTAATGTGCAGAGTTTTATTTGTTTGTGTGCAGGTTGTAAGTAGTACAGTGCACCGTAATTAGGAAAAGTATGTTGTAAATATTATGCAGGGATTCTTGTGGTCTGGCATGGGTCAACATGCTACGGTTTTAGATTGGGTTTCATGGTTCCAGCTGCAACCAGAAAAGCAAAAGCGCACTCACGCAGACACACACATATGCACCCAAACGTGCACGGGCCTACTTGCAAACAAGAATTCATTCTCAAAATGCATTAATTGTTTGGTCAACATTGTCTGGACCGTAATGCCCGGTATTATTACAGGGTGCGTATACACATGGCAGGTTGGGTGTTTCATTGACATCGTTCCCCTGGGCATTGTAAGGCATGTAATTTGCCATTGCCGTTTTTTAAAACAACAGAAAAAATGCTGTAACCGTTCGGTGAATATAGACCTATAAAGATATAGGTCTATAATCTCAGGTCTACATGTTCAGTTGAGAATGATGGTATCGTGGACACTATTAAATGTCTTGTGGAGAAACCACGATACCGTGTACCCGGTTTGTATAGGTTAGACGCCGAGTAGAGTTTTCCAATTGAATTAGAAGACGAGCGCGCAGCGCGAGTCTTCTAATTGAATTGGAAAACTCTACGAAGCGTCTGACATACTTATACTCCAAAAGATGGGTATCATAAAAGTATTTCCTACTTGAAACAAAGTTAAAAGACTTGATTTCGAAGAGAAAAGCGGCAAGTAAGAGTACATAATGTAACGACCTTTGACACTTGACCTGTCACGCTCCCTGATCCTATTCAATGCTGGTCAACAATAGACACGCTGGAATAAATATTATGTTAAATCAGTGAAGAATCGCCTAGCTGTTTAGCGTAATGGACAGCACGCTCAGCCGTGGATCACAGAATTCCTGGTTCGAGCCCTGCCAGGGACAAAATATTTTTTTCATTAAAAAGTGCAGACAAAAATTGTCGAAGTTCCATTGCAAAGTCCCGTCATGAGGTCACTTGCACTTGAGTGATCTAATTCAATTAGACTCCTTAGGAGAGGAGCTCTATGAAAATTAGACTCCGCTGAAAACAATAGAAATTGGGCGCTGAGGAGTATAACTTACGAATATACCTTCACAGAGCTTCTAACGCGTTCATTTTGAGGTGGGTGCTCCGGGGACTGCGATGCATGACACCGTGGGCCCGCGGTGTCATGCGGAGTGCACCCCCTGGTTCATCAACCTGTATCCCGCTGGTCACCGAGATCCCATATATTCTTCTTGTTAATTTTCAAAGGTGCTTTCGTAAATGTATTTTATGAGTGCATATGTAAATGTCTCGTACACAATTATGCCATTGGTTTCAGTCATGTGATATTATATGTAATTGATTTATGTAATTTGTATGTATTATTTTACTTTCCTCAGAAATGGGGGTTCTAATAAAGAAATAATGATAGCTTTGTCACTGATGATCAAATCGATGAGTAATAATAAATGAAGAAGAAATTCTTTATGACTACTGTATTTGAAAAGGGAATTCATGTGCGTGGCAAATAACACTCAAGAGTTACGAATGCTTACTCTAATACAGTAAAACCTGTCCTTGTGGACACCTGTCTACTGTGGACACCTGCTTAATGCGGACAGTTTTGGCCAGAACCAAATATTTTTAAGTCATTTTCATATTGGTGATACCTGTCTACAGTGGACACCTGTCTATTGTGTATTGCGGACACTTTTTTGGGTGCCAAATGCAAAAACAACCTGTCAATTGCGCACACAATATATCAATGCATTTTTTGCAACTTGTTATGTTCCAAGCTGTAATGCCTGAACAATGCCGTGCATGTTAAGCTGGAATCAAAGACTAATTAATCCATTGTTCAGTGGCCTGTAACACATAATAAGTTCACTCAGCCAAGCAGTTAGGCCGCAATACCTCAACGAACATGCCAGATGTCTCTGAGCACTGGTGCTCCTGTTGAGTGAGGTTGCTCATACTTTCTGTCTATCAAACAAGTAAGCTCCATAGATCAATCATTAAGCCTAAAAGAAAGGACCCACTAAGACTCACGTGAAGTTACTCACAATTTGTAACAATGGCACATACAGTTATACTGTACTCAAAGGATAGGATACCCCTGTGGTATGTTTGTTGTTTGTTTCTTTTCTGTTAGTGAAAGAAATTAAGCATAATTTCTTTAGCCTGGTAAGCCCATACATACACAATTTTTCCCTTAAAAGACAAAAACTGTAAAATCCCAAGTTAAGATGAGTTTGAGCAAAGTGTCAGGGGCATAATGTACCAAAACTGAGAGCAAATGCTGTATGATCACTTGTGCAAAAAGACTTTACATAACAAACGTGAAATTAACATTATGTTCATACATGAACATGTACTGGTTAAATATATTTCAGGCATTTATATTGGTTAAAATTTGTGTTGTTGCAATGTAATAAAGTTATCTAACTTTGAGTTTTCTTGGGGTTTTCCATTATAATGGTTAAATGGAATAAGATGAGTACACATGTGCATATTTTATAACAGTCTATACAAGTTTACCTCCTTTGATACAAATGTACTCTGAGATCCCAAAAGTTCAGCCCCTGCCTATTGTGGACACCTGTCTATTGCGGACACTTTTGCCAGAACACAGGTGTCCGCAATAGACAGGTTTTACTGTATATTGTGTAACAGCCAGTCAGATATGTGGCATCATGGCTAGGGCGGTGTACGTTAGACCTATATATATAGGTGGTGCGTTCGAATCAGCATGAGTATTTAAATGTATAGGGTTTGTCTTTGTTTCCAATATTTTTTTATTTATTTACTTATTTATTTTTATTTATTTATTTATTTATTTATTTATTTATTTATTTATTTATTTATTTATTGATTGATTGATTGATTGATTGATTTATTTACTTATTTATTTACTTATTTATTTATTTATTTATTGATTGATTGATTGATTGATTGATTGATTGATTGATTGATTTATTTATTTATTTATTTATTTATTTATTTACTTACTTATTTCTTTATTTTCTTAATTAATTTATTTATTACCGTCACACAAGAAATCTATTATCATACTATGGAGAACGTACCTTTAACATTGTCATCATTATTATATTTTTTAAATCTATTTGCTGTATTTTATTTTCCCAAAAGAATGGGTGTGCAATAAATTATTATCATCATATTCATCATCATCATTATGATAATAATACTAATAATTATTAGAATTATCATCATTATTAGTAGTAGTATAAGTATTATAATTAGACTATCATAGCATATTCTCATGAAATCATTACAACCTTAAAGTGTTGAAAAACGGATATGTATGTTGATATCGAAATTTACTGAATTTTCATATTAATACATGATCTTCTAAGCTCTGTGGTACAGCAGCGATTATAGCACCACGTCCAATTATCTGCCAACTGACCGAAAGAGTCAAGAACCTGTGTGGCACACGGGTTAGAGTGGGTAGTTTACATTCGAAAGGTGACGGGTTGGATTCCATATGTCTCACTTCATTACAATATAATACACTTTAATAATACAAGTCTTATTGAGCAACCCATCAATGTAACAGGTGAGAGAAAAAGAAAGAATCTGTCCACATCCTAGACTTGCACAAGTCCCTGGTGCATGTCCCTATTTTCCCACCCCGCGGTCCCACCCAGAAGTGCGATACATTTTCCCCTCCACAAAGTTAACTGAATAATATTATGCCAACTACACGGTGTTATTAAGTAGGTCCTACTATTATTATTATATTTGTTTTTAACTGGTCGACACTGCCGCCGTGTCGGTTTCAACAGTAGCAGCTATTGAGTCCTGGTCAGTTCTAATCCCATTATCATTGCGAGTGGAAAGTGGCCTTCGATGAATGCATGGCTAGTCACTGGCCACTCATGCGAGACAAAGCTGACCGTCTCCCTCCGGCTGCCGACACCAGGACGCCCTCTGCCTGACGCGCTCCACTGCAATTAATCCTTCATTACACAGTAGCTCAATTAACAGCTTCTGAAGAGGAGTGCTTTATGACCGCTCGCTTGTCTGTGTAATAAAAAACACAGTGCAGACCGCCCGGCGCTAATCATCTGGAGTCAATGTTATCTGGTTATATACACGTTCCACGCCAATCAGCTAGGTAAAGCTACGACGTGTGTTTAATTTGGCAATGAATTTGATTTTAAATAAAATACGGAAGACAGTCCAGTGAGACTTGAGCAAGTCTAAGGTGTGTTTTGATTGTCTAGTTAGTGGCATTGTGACTCCTAGTATCTTAGGAGTGACAACTTGCCTCGTCAAGAACTTATTTTTCTACTGTCAGCAATGTTCATTTTGTGTGTGCTCAAAAAGGAATTCTGTTACTGCGGCGAACGCTTTCAATACAGAATGGGGCAAGTAGTATTGGGCGCTCATCAAGAGAGTGTTTGATGTGTTCTGGATTAAATAATGGAGATTTCTATATTGCTATTATGGCATGCAAATCGTCACTCAAGTCAAGTCAAGATTTTGCTCTTAGCCACCAACAAGTTGATCCATTTGAAGCGATGTACTTGTCCTCATGGCATTGATTACCAAGCCAATTTCCAGTGATTGAACCTCAGGTGTTCGGAAAACAAGGATATTGCATCTTGCTACACACATTTTCCCCCGTGGAAAGACTTGAGGCAGCTTTGAACAGATCAAGTGCTTCTGTTGTTATTATCTAAGGTCGATTTTTTTTTCGTGCTGCCATCCTCGTTCGCTTCAGGCGGTGGCGTACCACCGCAGTCGCCGAGAAATTTAATCATCATTCGGCAATGTATGGTGACTCAAAGTGATGTCGACTGCAGATCTACCTGGTGTACTGTTCTAAGTCAGCTACAAAACTCCCGATGTACGAGATTTCTGTTTCATTTCTGGTTTCCGTCGGCATTGAGCGGGCATAGAGAAAAATAGCAATAGTAGCCCGGGTCTAGACTCTGTGTCCAGCGGCCAAAGTCACACTAAACGCAGCGGAACAGCAAGCACATATATATTATAGGACAAGAGACATTTCGCCGGGTCATCTGTGAGCTCAGCTGCCCCCAGCACCCGAATCTTGGACTTGCGCGTGGAGACAGATGCCCTGATCCTAAATATGTGTGTTTTATGTACGAAATATGTGTATACTTGACTGTATTTTATTAATACTTGGACTATTACACGTTTTCTCTCCTGGTCCCCCGTCCACCGTGACAGAGGCAGCAAGCCTCTACAGCCCCAAGGCCAAAGCCAAGTGGAGAACTCAATTCAACGTGAGTATTTGTACCTTTATTCATCATTTACTTCAAGCCATTGCTATACATAGGTTTGAGTCACCTGTCATATTGTGGTCTTTTAATGGAAAAACCGTATGCTGTTTTCTTTTGAAGGAGAAGTTGTTAACTGGGGACAGTGCATAGTGATGGAAATGGCTCTAAGGCCTTTATGTATGGCTTCGTCACATACATCTCACACCAACTTTTGGTATAGTATTAGTAATACCAATATAGTGTCAACGTTGGGCGAGGTTGTTGCTTATGGAACCACCGAATAAAAACATGGATGCCAAGAAATTCATTAGGTTTCTTTTTCAAAATGTTACCTTTAAGTGAAGGGTGACTGCTGCTCACAACCATACACTGACAGGTCCGCGAAAGAAACCAACTACTACACGACACACGTGAAAGTGAATATGGTCATAAGTCAAAATGTTGCTTGGCCTCTGACCAGTCCAATGAACGCTTACCCTGGCAACGGGTTAGGATGCAATGCGTCTGCGCACGAAAATGTGAGATCAAAAGTCAGGTGTGTTTTGATTGTCTAGTCAGTGGCATTGTGACTCCTAGTATCTAAGGAGTGACAACTTGCCTCGTCAAGAACTTGTTTTTCTACTGTCAGCAATGTTCATTTTGTGTGTGCTCAAAAAGGAATTCTGTTACTGCGGCGAACGCTTTCAATACAGAATGGGGCAAGTAGTATTGGGCGCTCATCAAGAGAGTGTTTGATGTGTTCTGGATTAAATAATGGGGATTTCTATATTGCTATTATGGCATGCAAATCGTCACTCAAGTCAAGTCAAGATTTTGCTCTTAGCCACCAACAAGTTGATCCATTTGAAGCGATGTACTTGTCCTCATGGCATTGATTACCAAGCCAATTTCCAGTGATTGAACCTCAGGTGTTCGGAAAACAAGGATATTGCATCTTGCTACACACATTTTCCCCCGTGGAAAGACTTGAGGCAGCTTTGAACAAATCAAGTGCTTCTGTTGTTATTATCTAAGGTCGATTTTTTTTTCGTGCTGCCATCCTCGTTCGCTTCAGGCGGTGGCGTACCACCGCAGTCGCCGAGAAATTTAATCATCATTCGGCAATGTATGGTGACTCAAAGTGATGTCGACTGCAGATCTACCTGGTGTACTGTTCTAAGTCAGCTACAAAACTCCCGATGTACGAGATTTCTGTTTCATTTCTGGTTTCCGTCGGCATTGAGCGGGCATAGAGAAAAATAGCAATAGTAGCCCGGGTCTAGACTCTGTGTCCAGCGGCCAAAGTCACACTAAACGCAGCGGAACAGCAAGCACATATATATTATAGGACAAGAGACATTTCGCCGGGTCATCTGTGAGCTCAGCTGCCCCCAGCACCCGAATCTTGGACTTGCGCGTGGAGACAGATGCCCTGATCCTAAATATGTGTGTTTTATGTACGAAATATGTGTATACTTGACTGTATTTTATTAATACTTGGACTATTACACGTTTTCTCTCCTGGTCCCCCGTCCACCGTGACAGAGGCAGCAAGCCTCTACAGCCCCAAGGCCAAAGCCAAGTGGAGAACTCAATTCAACGTGAGTATTTGTACCTTTATTCATCATTTACTTCAAGCCATTGCTATACATAGGTTTGAGTCACCTGTCATATTGTGGTCTTTTAATGGAAAAACCGTATGCTGTTTTCTTTTGAAGGAGAAGTTGTTAACTGGGGACAGTGCATAGTGATGGAAATGGCTCTAAGGCCTTTATGTATGGCTTCGTCACATACATCTCACACCAACTTTTGGTATAGTATTAGTAATACCAATATAGTGTCAACGTTGGGCGAGGTTGTTGCTTATGGAACCACCGAATAAAAACATGGATGCCAAGAAATTCATTAGGTTTCTTTTTCAAAATGTTACCTTTAAGTGAAGGGTGACTGCTGCTCACAACCATACACTGACAGGTCCGCGAAAGAAACCAACTACTACACGACACACGTGAAAGTGAATATGGTCATAAGTCAAAATGTTGCTTGGCCTCTGACCAGTCCAATGAACGCTTACCCTGGCAACGGGTTAGGATGCAATGCGTCTGCGCACGAAAATGTGAGATCAAAAGTCAGGTGTGTTTTGATTGTCTAGTCAGTGGCATTGTGACTCCTAGTATCTAAGGAGTGACAACTTGCCTCGTCAAGAACTTGTTTTTCTACGGTCAGCAATGTTCATTTTGTGTGTGCTCAAAAAGGAATTTAAACAATTTGAAGTTATAAAAGAGAAAAGCTGCACCTATGTGTAATGAATGTCAAATGCTTTATGTATATATATGCATATATATATATATATGTGTGTGTGTGTGTGCATGTGTGTGTGTATATGTATGTATGTATATGTATATATATATATATATATATATGTGTGTGTGTGTGTGTGTGTGTGTGTGTGTGTTAGACAGAGACAGGTTAGCTTACGGAGAGTAAAGAGTTTGCACTGGGGAATCGGGTAATGACTACTAGGAAGTGGTTCTGGACAAAAAGACACAAATACAAATACAAATGTCATTGGCAAATATTGGAATGGAGGAATTTACAATGTTTTATATATATATATACAAATATAACATTGTAAATTCCTCCATTCGAATATTTGCCGATGACACCGTTCTTTTTTTCACTGTCCAGATCGTGCAGTTGCTGAATGATGATTGAATTCTGACTTACAAAACGTAGAAACTTGGGCATATAAATGGCTTGTCATATTCATGAGTTAACCACCAATGGCATGAAGATGGTAAAAAGATTGAAACATGTATAATATTGTTTCAGCGGAATATTTCTGGAAACGCCTTATTTCTCCTTTATACGACAATTTTTAGAGCATGGATCTGTCGTGTGGGATAGATGTACAATGACTTACTGTCAGAATCCAGAAAAAGTCAATCTGGTAGCGCGCTGCAACCGTCGTTATTTGCACGACAGCTGCAACGGGTCAGGATCTGATATATGGGGTACTGGTTTTGAAAAATTGCCAGATGGAACAAGTAAAAATAAATTCATTATATTTTGTAAAATTCCCAAGGGTGATGCACCCCAGTATTTGACAAATTTATTTTCAACTTCGTAAGGCAACAGAACAGGTATAGTGTGAGATCTCGATACAATTTTTCTCTAATTCTGACATGGACTAACTTATATAGTGCATCCATTTTTTCTTCAGCTGTTCATCTAGGGAACTTCTTATTGTGTAGAATTGTCGTTCTATCTGTCTGTGTGTGGTGGTATTAATTTTGACGGTGGTTTTTTACTGTTGTGCCGTATCTCCCTTTCTCTTTGTGTGTGTGAAATGGATTCAGTGTTTGGAAATAAATAAATAAATATGTTTAAACCCGGGTTTTGTGAATGTTATAACAATGGAGTGTTACTTGCAGATATATCCAATGCATAACCTTTTTCTCATCTATGTACCTTACTTTTGACGCATCTGTGGTAACCATATGCACTTTGTATTTCTTCTCAGCCGCATTTTGGGGCATTTCTGCGGCCGAAAGCAAAACTTGGCGCAACCCATATCGTCCAGGAAATGATAAGTGCGCTTGTGCAAATGTGATTGACAGGTAGTTTTAAAATGCCGGAAAGGTTGGGAAGTAGCCCGCAAAAACGCGAAAATTGTTTGTTGCAGAAATAGATGTAAACTACACTGCAAGCAAATTTATTTTGATAATAAGGTAAACTACTCAGATTTGGTAATGTATAAAATACATGGTCATTTTGCCCGCTATTTACATAATATTCGAGAAATCCCTTTCCGTAACTCAGGGTTGACCGACTTTAGTGCATTACAGTAAATACGAAACAGGAAGAAAGATCTTTTGGGTGACAAATGACTGCAGCAGGACTGTTATAAGAAGGGTATGGGGTACATTGAATCCAGACAATCCCTTGAAACTTGTGCTTCAAGGTTGGTTTCTCTCGGTCTGGAGAACCACAGTCCGAAACTGTGCCATTTTTATCAAGCATGTGACTTCACTCCCCCCCCCCCCCTCTTAAACCGGGCAAAACCAGTCGAGGGTCAAATATCGTCTGCTACAGTGTTTTCAACTAATTTCAACAGTAATGAAAAACAACTTGACTGAGAATTATAGACATATGTAGATGAGTCCTGCCAAGATAACATGACCAAGGTCAACAGCTATCTTTGGAGTGGGTTGATCACTTAGTGTCCAACCAATGCCAAGCATAGCTGTTGAATCAGTCTTAATTCATGGGGGGAAAGGGTTATTTCTTCCCGGACGTATCGCGCCTGGGACGGAGTCCTACCTGGACTTTGCCTTTTTTCCAATTGTTTGAAACAAAACATGTCAAAATCAAGGAATGTTGCGCTTTCTTGGAAGGAAGGTTTACATACCAATAATAGAAACTGCAAAAAGTGATCGCAATTCTCTGATATCAATTTGCGATTCAGCTCCTACATTTTTTACACATTTCGGTATCACGTTTATGGCAAATTGAAAAAGAAAATCCAGCAAATTTTGAACAGCAGTTTATGTTTCAGGTGTTTGAAGTTGGAATTATCAAACATTAACGGAGAGTTACCTTTAGCTATCTTTGATAAGAAGACGGCAAAAAGGTTTTAAAATCTGAGATACGCTTTGCAGATTTTAGGTCTTTATCTTCAAAATTGAATGAGCTGATTCGATAATTGACGTGAATTATGATGATTTACTTAGTTTCTGTTATGCAAACATTGCCATCATGTGACAATATGCACTTGTTACAGACAGTATTTCATGTTGTTATCTGCAAGAAAATACATTGCCCACTTAAATTGTGAATCTACGTTAAAATGTTGCAATTTGTCATAGTCAACGCTAACCTGACATATTTCGTTAAGTGCCCAGCCAGTGAAGTCCAATGTTTCCATCTGTGAGCTGGTAACAACCCTTAACAATTTATGGTTCAGTAGCCCAGACAATCAAAGCCATCTTCCACATACCAGACAGGCCTGTAACAGGAAGGAGATACTTCTTAACACCAGGTTAAAATTTAACCAGGAATCATAGTTACAGGCTGGGAATGCACACGGTAGATAAGTATGGCCTCATCTATAATGCTATTATCAAATAATATATAAATGGTGATCATAGTAGCAGCTAAGGTTATAAATAATAATAATAATAATAATAATAATAATAATAATAATAATAATAATAATAATAATAAAAATAATAATAATAATAATGATAATGATAATGATAATGATAATAATAATAATGCCATTCTTGTTCTCGATGATGATGATGATGATGATGATGATGATGATGATGATGATGATGATGATGATGATGATGATAACGATGATGAGTGTCATAATTTAAATAATGCAACTGAAATTAGTTTCTTTGCATATGAGTACAACTTTTACCGTCATTGTTTTTTTTAGGCTGCAATGTAGGGCTCATTTTGAGTACATGTATCTTTTAAACTGCGAAATATGTTCCCTGCTTCGACCAAACTGTATATCAATTAAGTTAATTGCATATTCATTTATAATGGCAGGAATAGAACTGGACAGATATTTTGATTAGGAGTTTTTAACTTGCAAGGCTTCATTTTTGTCGCGATTAGAACAGGCAAACTTTATTTTCCACAATATATTTAAGATCAAGTGAAGGGTTACTGGCTTTGGCTGATAACGAGCACTGAACAGTTACAGCGGCTTTACTGTCCCGGTACATCAAGTCTCGTGCGTACCTGCTAGTATAGCGCTACAGATTGGGGGATAAGTGCCGAGGCACTGTGTATGATGCGGATTGGGAGTCATGTGTTAATTTTCAAACTACAGATGAAATTCGTTCTGTTTGGACAGAAACTCTCATTAATACTGCAAGATCATGTGTACATGTCAAAGTTATGTCGCTCCTACGATGTTGTATAATTCTCCTAGAGCTCTCAAAAGTAAGAAAAACAGAATTCGTTGGAAAGCCACGAAACCCAACCATGTCCGTATTTGGGCGCATTTTAGATCTGTTAGGAACTTTTACCAGGTCTACTTAAAGAAGCTAAGGCAATTAAGACGGAAAACTGGACGATAAATTAATGGAACCTAAAAAAGGGAGATAAATCAGAGTTTAGTACCGTCATATTCTTGGTGCAATGGGGGGGGGGGTAGGGTAGGGGAGAGCAGAGGGTAGGGTTTCTATCACTCATCGATTACAACCATACTCTGTTACCAAAGCAAAGGCCCAGGGCCTCAATGACAACTGTTGGAAGAATGTTATGTTGATGATAGTAACACCATGTTGCCAGGCAACAACCCTGTACCAACGATACTTCTGGATAAACGAGAATTTCGTGTCAATGAAATTATGAAATTTGTGATATTTCATTGCGTATAGACATTAATAATGCTACAGGCTCTGGGGAAATAAGTCCCAGAATGTTAAAAGAAGCAGCTGGCTGTTTTGCTGAACCATCTAACGAAATTATGTAACCTCTTCCTTCCAAAGAGATAGTTCCCATTGATTTTGAAAAAAAGCTCCTGTAATTGCTGTTCACAAAAAAGATTCACGGAATTATTATAAAACATTAGGCCCATTTATCTGGATTGAAGCCTATGTCATTGCTATTCACAAAAAAAAAATATTGTAACAATTAGGCCAAATTCTTGATTGACTTGTGTAGGGAAATTATTCGAAAGAGCTGTATTTAAACATGTCTGTATATATATATATTTTTTTCAAAATAACCATTCGCTTATGTTCTGTTACTAGTAGTCCGGTTTCATGCCAAATGGCTCCACAACAAACCAACCTGTGTATCGTTATCATGAATTTTCAAAAGCTTTAGAAATGCGATAGGAAGTGCGAGTTCTTTTTTGGGTTTCTTTGCTGCATAAGCCGGGCTTTTGATCGAGTATGGCAAAAAGGATTATATTATAAGCTTTAAGCTTCTGGCATAGATAGGCACTGACTCAAATGGTTTAAAGTAAGTTGGAAAGACGCTTCCAAAGGTTGTTAATGAGGGTCAAGCAACCACGTGGGGCTTTGTAAAAGCAGGTGTGCCACATGGCTCGGTTCTATGACCGCTCGTATTTAGAATTCATATTCATGACATGATGTATGTGGTGCCGTCGGAAATTACACTATCAGCCAACGATGCAACTTCATCTACATTGATGCACTGAGCCATGCTGCAGCTGCAAACAATGTTAAAGGTAATAGGAACTGGGCGAGAAAAGTGGACCACTTTTTACTTCTTGGTTGAGCTCTTTAGCTGTGATGTCATTTTACAATGGTCATGTGATAATTTGCTTTTCTTTGAGCTCTGTGAGCCATGCCTGCTAGCCAAAGTACCACTGGTCTTGTTTTAGTAGTGTTATTTGGGACGGATATTCTAAGGTGGCTGAAGATGCGTTCTAGAGAGAGTTCAGTTGGTTGTACCCCGAGTTGTTACAGGGCACTGTATGTATGGAAAACGTGTGCAAAGAGACGGGCTCAAAAACCCTGGACAAAAGAGGAGAACATCAGAAGTTAACCCTGATGTATAAACTCGTTAATAAATTAACCGCTGATTATCTGTACACTGTACCACCGTTGGCCAATGATCGCATTCAATATGAATTAATAAGACGTGTGAATATTATCTGAATCCAAAGCAAAACAGTATGGTGACCAATATACTCAGAGCAATCGTGCTCAAATGGAGATGGGCTGCAGCAGACTGAACTTTTATCATCTCAAAGTAAAAATTGTTAACTCTCCGCTATGCCCATGTGCTAAAGGTGACGAAGATTTCGTGAAAATATATTTTTTCATTGTGATAACTATATTGTACAGAAGGACTTTCTACGTCGTACAATATTGAATTTACTTTAACTTCAATTTTTGTACGGATCCGAAAAATATCCCTTAATGCCCATAAGTGTATTGCTAAAACTGTGCGTCAATATTATAACAATACCAGGAGATTTCTGAATATATTATTTAGTCCGCTTTCTCTTGCATGCTGCGTAACTTTTTTGCATACGTATCTTTTGTCATTACTATCTTTAATCTATTATATTTAATTTTTCCACGAGAGATTCACACGGGGCTCAGCAATGTTTCTAATTGGTTAATAGAACATGTTTAAACTAAACTAACTATATATTCACGTGCAATGACTTTAATTAAAATATAACACTTTGTCTTCATGCTTCACAAAAAACCAAACAAACAAACAAACAAACAGAAAAGAAGTATAAATAAATGAACAAACAAACAAATGATAAAAGAGAATGCTCTGAATATCATGACACTAACAATACTGAAATCCAAATGATTGTTACTGAGTCGAATCTAAGATCCATAACAACTCCGCGTGGAATGATCCGAATGTTAAAGTAACACAAGAATACCTGCCATGCTTAACCAAACAACAAATGGGGGAATTTTACGTTTATGTAGATAATGACAAAGTTTTGCACGGATTGGTATGCTTGTGCAGATATATTTGTTTCTACTTCATCAAGTTCTGTTTCAATGTCAATTTATAACACTCAAAACATGTATAGGTAAACTTCCCTGTGTATGTGTTGGGGCATGGTACACTTTTTCAGCACTTTGCACAGGAAGTACGACTTTCCAGACATCTTATTTGAGATCATATAAACTATACATGTCCAAAAGTATACATTTGGGTTAAGATATTGAAAATAATGAAATCTCTGTAAGTATTAGGAAATTAAATTTTAATTGCTCAATTTAAAAAAGCTTTAATTTTACCTGTTTTTCGTGAAACACCCAAAAATTGCTTTTTATGGGAAATCAAACAGTGCACTTCTGATAGCAAAAACTGTATTTTAAATTTTGAATAAGGGTTCTAGTTCAAAATAAACAGGATGTGTAAATTAAAGTTAAAGACCTAAATTGAATAAAATGAACACCAATAAATTCATAGCCACGCCCCTTTTCAAAATTTTGAAATATCATTTTTTGAGAGCGTTGTATGCCCCATTATTTGACACTATCAACTAAATTTGATTTTTAATTTCAAAATGCTATTTTAAATTTTATGCAGCATTTACGAATTTTAATTAAGATTTAATTATAGCAATAGCGATACTAAAATTTATATTCAGTACCAGAATCAAACTTGATGTTATGTTTTCTAGCAAAAAAATATTTACTTGTTAGGGTATTAAATGGCAACTATAAACACAAATAAACATCCATGCACGAGAGGCATAAAGCATAGCATCCCCTTAAAATCGTTTGAAGTGTTTTCTTGTTTTTGTTTTGTTTGTTTTTTGTTCGTCTTTTTGTTTTCTCCCTTTAGGTTATTCTTTAAATTTCCCCTTCATGGCAACTATATTTTGATGTGGTCAGAGTCTTCACATCGCTTGTTGCAGCGAGACAGATTAGGCATGTTCGCGTTCCATACTGTGCTTTGAGTTATGTCAACTGGGCACACACAGTGTTGTATCCTCATACTTGAATCTAAGGGTTTAAATATTTCAGCAAACTACTTTGTGCAGAGATGAGAGCCAAGAAATGTTTGCTTATCAAATAAGTACCTCTTAAGGTGAAGAGCTTCCTTTTGAAAAGCGTAATGGGATATCTAAATCAGTAAATTTACTTTAACGCTGCATTTGCCAATATTTGAAAAACGCGAAAAGCGGGTTTAAACCAATTTGAAGTTATAAAAGAGAAAAGCTGCACCTATGTGTAATGAATGTCAAATGCTTGTGGGTTTTTTTTTATCGTTTGAAACATAATGATTCGAATTTTTCGAAACAATTTCATTAAGCATGAAGAAAACTTTTCATTTTTTCCGCTTAGACATTTGTCACTGCTATGGGAGGGGGATACAAGGAACAGTCGATGAGTGGAAAAATAATGTAGTGCCAATAAGTCTTGTTTTGACGGACAGTGACCTGAGGGGCCGGTAAGGGATCTTTGCCAACAGTGGGACAGGTTGGGCGAGTTAAGTTACCGGCTGAGAATGATCACAAAGACCACTCAAGTCCCGGTGAGTTGCACTTCCCTGATTGGTTGGAATAGTGGACCCACCACCCGAACAACTGCAAATGGAACAAAAGTGAAACGCTCGATAATTACACAGGGAAACAGGAAGTATATAAAACTGGCATAAAATCATATTTTGGAAGCAAATATCAGATCACGGTAGACCTTGACAGTGGAAACACGGAACTCAAAATACATTCCCACATCTTGGAATTTGCACTTTTGAGAAACATCAGTTTACACTCTGGCTCGTTGTCCGTACAACTATTATTGCCTACTGTTTGATTTATCTATTATCACTGAATTCATATGTAATTGCTTGCAACGGACTTGTATTTGTCTTCTACGTAACAAGGCTTTTCCCACAAAATGTTGCCCCATTGATTTATAGCAATAATGACGATGATGATGTTATTACTACTACTACTACAAGTACTATTACTATAACTGAATATCTTTTTACTGGATAGCCTGTTCAGTCAAAAGACTGTGCTCCCACTGGGTTCAGTAGGCAGACCTTAACCCAATTATCTCGTACCGTTTAAATGTAGGAGGACACCGGAGTGACTTGGAAGAAAACCTACTGACCTTAACAGGTGTTGGGAAACCTTATTACACGCGACCGTGAACCCAAACCGACACGAAATTTAATTCAATTCACTTTTTTTTAACTGTACAATTTTTACACAGGAATGTATTTACTCTTTTGTTTTGGTTAGTATTGTGCATATGTATCGTTACAGCACAAACAAATACACTCCGGTGTCCTCCTACATAAAACAGTTCGCGATAATTAAGTTGTTTATTTAAAATATGAATTAAACGACAATGATAAAGACTTTACCTTTTTTGCTTGGTTAGTATTGTGCATATGAATCGTTACAGCACAAACACATATTAAAATCAAAGTCTTTACCATTGTCGCTTAATTCATATTTTAAATAAACAACTTTTCTAGAATATTTCTGATTGAGTAACATGGTTGTTTGTGCTCTCTCTCTCTCTCTCTCTCTCTCTCTCTCTCTCTCTCTCTCTCTCTCTCTCTCTCTCTCTCTCTCTCTCTCTCTCTCTCTCTCTCTCTCTCTCTCTCTCTCTCTCTCTCTCTCTCTCTCTCTCTCTCTCTCCCTCTCTCTCTCTCTCTCTCTCAATGTGTGTATGTATGTTTATGTATATATATATATATATATATATATATATATATATATATATATATATATATGTGTGTGTGTGTGTGTGTGTGTGTGTGTGTGTGTGTGTGTGTGTGTGTGTTAGACAGAGACAGGTTAGCTTACGGAGAGTAAAGAGTTTGCACTGGGGAATCGGGTAATGACTACTAGGAAGTGGTTCTGGACAAAAAGACACAAATACAAATACAAATGTCATTGGCAAATATTGGAATGGAGGAATTTACAATGTTTTATATATATATATATATATACAAATATAACATTGTAAATTCCTCCATTCGAATATTTGCCGATGACACCGTTCTTTTTTTCACTGTCCAGATCGTGCAGTTGCTGAATGATGATTGAATTCTGACTTACAAAACGTAGAAACTTGGGCATATAAATGGCTTGTCATATTCATGAGTTAACCACCAATGGCATAAAGATGGTAAAAAGGTTGAAACATGTATAATATTGTTTCAGCGGAATATTTCTGGAAACGCCTTATTTCTCCTTTATACGACAATTTTTAGAGCATGGATCTGTCGTGTGGGATAGATGTACAATGACTTACTGTCAGAATCCAGAAAAAGTCAATCTGGTAGCGCGCTGCAACCGTCGTTATTGGCACGACAGCTGCAACGGGTCAGGATCTGATATATGGGGAACTGGTTTTGAAAAATTGCCAGATGGAACAAGTAAAAATAAATTCATTATATTTTGTAAAATTCCCAAGGGTGATGCACCCCAGTATTTGACAAATTTATTTTCAACTTCGTAAGGCAACAGAACAGGTATAGTGTGAGATCTCGATACAATTTTTCTCTAATTCTGACATGGACTAACTTATATAGTGCATCCATTTTTTCTTCAGCTGTTCATCTAGGGAACTTCTTATTGTGTAGAATTGCCGTTCTATCTGTCTGTGTGTGGTGGTATTAATTTTGACGGTGGTTTTTTACTGTTGTGCCGTATCTCCCTTTCTCTTTGTGTGTGTGAAATGGATTCAGTGTTTGGAAATAAATAAATAAATATGTTTAAACCCGGGTTTTGTGAATGTTATAACAATGGAGTGTTACTTGCAGATATATCCAATGCATAACCTTTTTCTCATCTATGTACCTTACTTTTGACGCATCTGTGGTAACCATATGCACTTTGTATTTCTTCTTAGCCGCATTTTGGGGCATTTCTGCGGCCGAAAGCAAAACTTGGCGCAACCCATATCGTCCAGGAAATGATAAGTGCGCTTGTGCAAATGTGATTGACAGGTAGTTTTAAAATGCCGGAAAGGTTGGGAAGTAGCCCGCAAAAACGCGAAAATTGTTGGTTGCAGAAATAGATATAAACTACACTGCAAGCAAATTTATTTTGAGAATAAGGTAAACTACTCAGATTTGGTAATGTATAAAATACATGGTCATTTTGCCCGCTATTTACATAATATTCGAGAAATCCCTTTCCGTAACTCAGGGTTGACCGACTTTAGTGCATTACAGTAAATACGAAACAGGAAGAAAGATCTTTTGGGTGACAAATGACTGCAGCAGGACTGTTATAAGAAGGGTATGGGGTACATTGAATCCAGACAATCCCTTGAAACTTGTGCTTCAAGGTTGGTTTCTCTCGGTCTGGAGAACCACAGTCCGAAACTGTGCCATTTTTATCAAGCATGTGACTTCACTCCCCCCCCCCCCCCTCTTAAACCGGGCAAAACCAGTCGAGGGTCAAATATCGTCTGCTACAGTGTTTTCAACTAATTTCAACAGTAATGAAAAACAACTTGACTGAGAATTACATGTATAGACATATGTAGATGAGTCCTGCCAAGATAACATGACCAAGGTCAACAGCTATCTTTGGAGTGGGTTGATCACTTAGTGTCCAACCAATGCCAAGCATAGCTGTTGAATCAGTCTTAATTCATGGGGGGAAAGGGTTATTTCTTCCCGGACGTATCGCGCCTGGGACGGAGTCCTACCTGGACTTTGCCTTTTTTCCAATTGTTTGAAACAAAACATGTCAAAATCAAGGAATGTTGCGCTTTCTTGGAAGGAAGGTTTACATACCAATAATAGAAACTGCAAAAAGTGATCGCAATTCTCTGATATCAATTTGCGATTCAGCTCCTACATTTTTTACACATTTCGGTATCACGTTTATGGCAAATTGAAAAAGAAAATCCAGCAAATTTTGAACAGCAGTTTATGTTTCAGGTGTTTGAAGTTGGAATTATCAAACATTAACGGAGAGTTACCTTTAGCTATCTTTGATAAGAAGACGGCAAAAAGGTTTTAAAATCTGAGATACGCTTTGCAGATTTTAGGTCTTTATCTTCAAAATTGAATGAGCTGATTCGATAATTGACGTGAATTATGATGATTTACTTAGTTTCTGTTATGCAAACATTGCCATCATGTGACAATATGCACTTGTTACAGACAGTATTTCATGTTGTTATCTGCAAGAAAATACATTGCCCACTTAAATTGTGAATCTACGTTAAAATGTTGCAATTTGTCATAGTCAACGCTAACCTGACATATTTCGTTAAGTGCCCAGCCAGTGAAGTCCAATGTTTCCATCTGTGAGCTGGTAACAACCCTTAACAATTTATGGTTCAGTAGCCCAGACAATCAAAGCCATCTTCCACATACCAGACAGGCCTGTAACAGGAAGGAGATACTTCTTAACACCAGGTTAAAATTTAACCAGGAATCATAGTTACAGGCTGGGAATGCACACGGTAGATAAGTATGGCCTCATCTATAATGCTATTATCAAATAATATATAAATGGTGATCATAGTAGCAGCTAAGGTTATAAATAATAATAATAATAATAATAATAATAATAATAATAATGATAATGATAATGATAATGATAATGATAATGATAATAATAATAATGCCATTCTTGTTCTCGATGATGATGATGATGATGATGATGATGATGATGATGATGATGATGATGATGATGATAACGATGATGAGTGTCATAATTTAAATAATGCCACTGAAATTAGTTTCTTTGCATATGAGTACAACTTTTACCGTCATTGTTTTTTTTAGGCTGCAATGTAGGGCTCATTTTGAGTACATGTATCTTTTAAACTGCGAAATATGTTCCCTGCTTCGACCAAACTGTATATCAATTAAGTTAATTGCATATTCATTTATAATGGCAGGAATAGAACTGGACAGATATTTTGATTAGGAGTTTTTAACTTGCAAGGCTTCATTTTTGTCGCGATTAGAACAGGCAAACTTTATTTTCCTCAATATATTTAAGATCAAGTGAAGGGTTACTGGCTTTGGCTGATAACGAGCACTGAACAGTTACAGCGGCTTTACTGTCCCGGTACATCAAGTCTCGTGCGTACCTGCTAGTATAGCGCTACAGATTGGGGGATAAGTGCCGAGGCACTGTGTATGATGCGGATTGGGAGTCATGTGTTAATTTTCAAACTACAGATGAAATTCGTTCTGTTTGGACAGAAACTCTCATTAATACTGCAAGATCATGTGTACATGTCAAAGTTATGTCGCTCCTACGATGTTGTATAATTCTCCTAGAGCTCTCAAAAGTAAGAAAAACAGAATTCGTTGGAAAGCCACGAAACCCAACCATGTCCGTATTTGGGCGCATTTTAGATCTGTTAGGAACTTTTACCAGGTCTACTTAAAGAAGCTAAGGCAATTAAGACGGAAAACTGGACGATAAATTAATGGAACCTAAAAAAGGGAGAGATAAATCAGAGTTTAGTACCGTCATATTCTTGGTGCAATGGGGGGGGGGGGGGGGGTAGGGTAGGGGAGAGCAGAGGGTAGGGTTTCTATCACTCATCGATTACAACCATACTCTGTTACCAAAGCAAAGGCCCAGGGCCTCAATGACAACTGTTGGAAGAATGTTATGTTGATGATAGTAACACCATGTTGCCAGGCAACAACCCTGTACCAACGATACTTCTGGATAAACGAGAATTTCGTGTCAATGAAATTATGAAATTTGTGATATTTCATTGCGTATAGACATTAATAATGCTACAGGCTCTGGGGAAATAAGTCCCAGAATGTTAAAAGAAGCAGCTGGCTGTTTTGCTGAACCATCTAACGAAATTATGTAACCTCTTCCTTCCAAAGAGATAGTTCCCATTGATTTTGAAAAAAAGCTCCTGTAATTGCTGTTCACAAAAAAGATTCACGGAATTATTATAAAACATTAGGCCCATTTATCTGGATTGAAGCCTATGTCATTGCTATTCACAAAAAAAAAATATTGTAACAATTAGGCCAAATTCTTGATTGACTTGTGTAGGGAAATTATTCGAAAGAGCTGTATTTAAACATGTCTGTATATATATATATTTTTTTCAAAATAACCATTCGCTTATGTTCTGTTACTAGTAGTCCGGTTTCATGCCAAATGGCTCCACAACAAACCAACCTGTGTATCGTTATCATGAATTTTCAAAAGCTTTAGAAATGCGATAGGAAGTGCGAGTTCTTTTTTGGGTTTCTTTGCTGCATAAGCCGGGCTTTTGATCGAGTATGGCAAAAAGGATTATATTATAAGCTTTAAGCTTCTGGCATAGATAGGCACTGACTCAAATGGTTTAAAGTAAGTTGGAAAGACGCTTCCAAAGGTTGTTAATGAGGGTCAAGCAACCACGTGGGGCTTTGTAAAAGCAGGTGTGCCACATGGCTCGGTTCTATGACCGCTCGTATTTAGAATTCATATTCATGACATGATATATGTGGTGCCGTCGGAAATTACACTATCAGCCAACGATGCAACTTTATATACATTGATGCACTGAGCCATGCTGCAGCTGCAAACAATGTTAAAGGTAATAGGAACTGGGCGAGAAAAGTGGACCACTTTTTACTTCTTGGTTGAGCTCTTTAGCTGTGATGTCATTTTACAATGGTCATGTGATAATTTGCTTTTCTTTGAGCTCTGTGAGCCATGCCTGCTAGCCAAAGTACCACTGGTCTTGTTTTAGTAGTGTTATTTGGGACGGATATTCTAAGGTGGCTGAAGATGCGTTCTAGAGAGAGTTCAGTTGGTTGTACCCCGAGTTGTTACAGGGCACTGTATGTATGGAAAACGTGTGCAAAGAGACGGGCTCAAAAACCCTGGACAAAAGAGGAGAACATCAGAAGTTAACCCTGATGTATAAACTCGTTAATAAATTAACCGCTGATTATCTGTACACTGTACCACCGTTGGCCAATGATCGCATTCAATATGAATTAATAAGACGTGTGAATATTATCTGAATCCAAAGCAAAACAGTATGGTGACCAATATACTCAGAGCAATCGTGCTCAAATGGAGATGGGCTGCAGCAGACTGAACTTTTATCATCTCAAAGTAAAAATTGTTAACTCTCCGCTATGCCCATGTGCTAAAGGTGACGAAGATTTCGTGAAAATATATTTTTTCATTGTGATAACTATATTGTACAGAAGGACTTTCTACGTCGTACAATATTGAATTTACTTTAACTTCAATTTTTGTACGGATCCGAAAAATATCCCTTAATGCCCATAAGTGTATTGCTAAAACTGTGCGTCAATATTATAACAATACCAGGAGATTTCTGAATATATTATTTAGTCCGCTTTCTCTTGCATGCTGCGTAACTTTTTTGCATACGTATCTTTTGTCATTACTATCTTTAATCTATTATATTTAATTTTTCCACGAGAGATTCACACGGGGCTCAGCAATGTTTCTAATTGGTTAATAGAACATGTTTAAACTAAACTAACTATATATTCACGTGCAATGACTTTAATTAAAATATAACACTTTGTCTTCATGCTTCACAAAAAACAAACAAACAAACAAACAAACAGAAAAGAAGTATAAATAAATGAACAAACAAACAAATGATAAAAGAGAATGCTCTGAATATCATGACACTAACAATACTGAAATCCAAATGATTGTTACTGAGTCGAATCTAAGATCCATAACAACTCCGCGTGGAATGATCCGAATGTTAAAGTAACACAAGAATACCTGCCATGCTTAACCAAACAACAAATGGGGGAATTTTACGTTTATGTAGATAATGACAAAGTTTTGCACGGATTGGTATGTTTGTGCAGATATATTTGTTTCTACTTCATCAAGTTCTGTTTCAATGTCAATTTATAACACTCAAAACATGTGGAGGTAAACTTCCCTGTGTATGTGTTGGGGCATGGTACACTTTTTCAGCACTTTGCACAGGAAGTACGACTTTCCTCCAAACATGTCCTTATATGCACCAGACATCTTATTTGAGATCATATAAACTATACATGTCCAAAAGTATACATTTGGGTTAAGATATTGAAAATAATGAAATCTCTGTAAGTATTAGGAAATTAAATTTTAATTGCTCAATTTAAAAAAGCTTTAATTTTACCTGTTTTTCGTGAAACACCAAAAATTAGCGCAACACCAAAAATTGCTTTTTATGGGAAATCAAACAGTGCACTTCTGATAGCAAAACTGTATTTTAAATTTTGAATAAGGGTTCTAGTTCAAAATAAACAGGATGTGTAAATTAAAGTTAAAGACCTAAATTGAATAAAATGAACACCAATAAATTCATAGCCACGCCCCTTTTCAAAATTTTGAAATATCATTTTTGAGAGCGTTGTATGCCCCATTATTTGACACTATCAACTAAATTTGATTTTTAATTTCAAAAATGCTATTTTAAATTTTATGCAGCATTTACGAATTTTAATTAAGATTTAATTATAGCAATAGCGATACTAAAATTTATATTCAGTACCAGAATCAAACTTGATGTTATGTTTTCTAGCAAAAAAATATTTACTTGTTAGGGTATTAAATGGCAACTATAAACACAAATTAAACATCCATGCACGAGAGGCATAAAGCATAGCATCCCCTTAAAATCGTTTGAAGTGTTTTCTTGTTTTTGTTTTGTTTGTTTTTGTTCGTCTTTTTGTTTTCTCCCTTTAGGTTATTCTTTAAATTTCCCCTTCATGGCAATATATTTGATGTGGTCAGAGTCTTCACATCGCTTGTTGCAGCGAGACAGATTAGGCATGTTCGCGTTCCATACTGTGCTTTGAGTTATGTCAACTGGGCACACACAGTGTTGTATCCTCATACTTGAATCTAAGGGTTTAAATATTTCAGCAAACTACTTTGTGCAGAGATGAGAGCCAAGAAATGTTTGCTTATCAAATAAGTACCTCTTAAGGTGAAGAGCTTCCTTTTGAAAAGCGTAATGGGATATCTAAATCAGTAAATTTACTTTAACGCTGCATTTGCCAATATTTGAAAAACGTGAAAAGCGGGTTTAAACAATTTGAAGTTATAAAAGAGAAAAGCTGCACCTATGTGTAATGAATGTCAAATGCTTGTGGGTTTTTTTATCGTTTGAAACATAATGATTCGAATTTTTCGAAACAATTTCATTAAGCATGAAGAAAACTTTTCATTTTTTCCGCTTAGACATTTGTCACTGCTATGGGAGGGGGATACAAGGAACAGTCGATGAGTGGAAAAATAATGTAGTGCCAATAAGTCTTGTTTTGACGGACAGTGACCTGAGGGGCCGGTAAGGGATCTTTGCCACCAGTGTATGGTGACTCAAAGTGATGTCGACTGCAGATCCACCTGGTATAACTGTTCTAAGTCGGCTACAAATATCCCCATGTTCGAGATTCCTATTTCATTTCTGGTTTCCGTCGGCATTGAGCGGGCATAGAGACAAATAGCAATAGTGGCCCGGGGCTACACTCCAGATCTGAGTCCCTCGGCCAAAGTCACAGTCAACGGAGCGGAACAGCAAGCTCATATATAGTATAGGACAAGAGCCATTTCGCCGGATTATCTGTGAGCTCCTTCATCTGCACCCAGCACCTGAAGCTTGGACTTGCACGCAGAGACAGATGCCTTGAACATGAATCTCTGTGTCTTGTATACAAAATAAGTGTATACTTCACTGTATTTCATTAATATTTCGACTAATACACGTTTTCTTTCTTGGTCCCCTGTCGATGATGACAGAAGCAGTGAGCCTCAACATCCCCTCTACAGTCCCAACACCAAAGCTATCTACAGCCCCAAGGCTAAAGCCAAGTGGAGAACTCAATTCAACGTGAGTATTTGTACCTTTATTCATCATTTACTTCAAGCTATTGCTATACATAGGTTTGAGTCACCTGTCATATAATTGTAGTCTTTTGATGGAAAAACCGTATGCTTTTTTCTTTTGCAGGAGAAGTTGTCAACTGGGGACAGTGCATGGTGATGGACACCGCACCAACTTTTGGTGTAGCATTTGCAATACCAATATAGTGTCAACGTTGGGCGAGGTTGTTGCCTATGGAACCGAATAAATACATGGATGCCAAGAAATTCATTAGGTTTCTTTTTCAAATTTTACCTTTAAGTGAAGGGTGACTGCTGCTCATAACCATACACTGACAGGTCGGCGAAAGTGAACAACAACTACATGATACACGTGAAAGTGAATATGGTCATAGGTCAAAAATGTTGCTTGGCCTATGACCCCATCATGAGATGCGTTATGTAATAAAACCAGGCATGGATGATTTAGCTATGAAACAGGCTATTATAAGGCTACACCAATTATGAATGGCATAGCCGTAGCAAAGGACTATTTGACGGCGGCAGGTAATGTATGGTTGTTTCCCAATCCTCAAAATGTTTATGCTTCCAGAAATTATGGGTGATGTACTCCGACACCCTGACGAGACCTGCAGGTCTGACAGGGCGCATCAGGTGTTGACCTACATAGAGCATATTTATGTTTTCTCAAGGTGAACCATTAATGTGAAAATCCTCATATCATGGTGTAATTAGGGTGATGTAATCCCTTCACTATGGTATGTTGCCTTATGGCTTAATACGCTTTTTATATATTTGTATATTTCATGTAAATTGAGCGTTATTATTTCAAATATTTGAACTATTAATATTTCAATTCTTACAGTGTTATAGCAGCTGCTAAAAGTCGCACTTATGTAAGATGAGGCAGCTTTGCTTAGGTGCTTGAGAGGCACGCAGGTATAGTGTGGCATTTACTTGCATTAGATATTGAGTGCCTGTTTATGTACTACATGGTAAATATTGTTGCTATATGGCACGATATGGCAATTTACTTGCATTATGCTTTCACATATTAGACATTCAACATGAAACAAAGATTTTGCCTGTTCATATACTACGCGGTAAATATAATGTTTATTTACTAAATGGTAAATTTGAAACTAAGTTTTTAGGCTGTGTATATACTACGTGGTAACTATCAGTGTATTATGTACTACACGGTAAGTGTCAGTATATTCATACTTTGGTTGAGCATCAATACTTTTTTTGAAGGTAAACCTTTAATGTTATAGGTATACCCCCCCCCCCCAATTTCTATCTAATACAAAGCTTATTGGCATTGAAGCGACTCTTATACTTCATGAAAAGCATAATATCATAGTGAAATTATGAGTGATGTATTACTTTGTTACCCTGAATAGGACTACAGGTCTGATAGGGTGCATCATATGTTGACCTACATAAGGCATGTGTATGTTTTTCTCGGGTGAACCATAAATATGAAATCCTGATATTAGGGTGATGTAATCTCTTCTCTATGGTATTATGGCTTAGTGCCTAAATTTGATTTTGTTTGGTAACAATTATTTACCTTACTGACTGATGATTCCCATAATCCTTACATGTACAGGTGACTGTTAATAATGTCTGTTATACAGGTGACTTATGGGTGAAGTAAATCTACACCACAACTGGTATTACCACATTATAACTTTACTGTGTCTTAGATATGTGCTCAAGCATTGTAGCTAAGAGTACAGGCATTATACATGATTGATGTACGTTGGAGATTAGTCGGTTGATCATTTGACCAGCCGTATCTAATGAAGTATGCTGCTGCGGAATGTTGTCATATGGTGAACATTGCACAAAATTTGTACATAAATGGTTCTTAGGATTAAATAATAAAACCCAATTTAACATTTCTTAATACAACTCTGCAGTATCCTAAAATTTACAAAGTTGTAGTACTTATATTGTCTTGTCTCCTTTCATGTCTCACTCCATGATGCCTGAGCATAATGTCTTTATATTTGTTATCTATGAAATTATGTCAGATATATATATATATTTGTTCTATGTTTGGCAGTGAGTTATCATTTTCTGGAGTGAAATCCAGAAATAGTAACTCACGGTAGGTCACATGTCATGACCGGTAGCGCCGCTTCGCCACCCGTCCCCTTGCCGCTGATGCCTACCAGTACCAGACCAACAACGATCCCGAGTGAGAGAAAAAAAAGTAACCCGCAATCCAGCCATGTAAGATTTTGTTTATTCTGTGCTTGAATGGGTATTTATCGCCAAAAATATGCCGTAGGCCTACTAACAACGCCTACCTGGTGTACCGTGTTTGTTTGTCTTCGTCGCAGTTATTTACGTCACGCATGATGTATAATTAAACATCCCTGGCGCACATTTGATTTTGTCTAAACGTTAATGCACTACGTTACTGATGCAGGCGCGTCACAATTTACTTGTAATAATGTTTAAGTCATGAGATTTACAGTGACTCCAAGTGAAAAGTCTTCGCTTCAAAATGGCGACACCTAAGCAACAAGAGTGACAATTTTTGCGGTAAATACTCGATTAAACATAGAATAAATAAAATCTTACATGGCAGTGAGTGAGTGACGATTTTTCTCTCACTCGGGATCGTTGTTGGTGGGGAAAATCACTGGTGACCTGCGGTCACTCGTGATTTTCCCCACCAACAACGATCCCGCGTGAGAGAAAAAATGGTAACTCACTCACTGCCATGTAAGATTCTATATGTATATATATATATATATATATATATATATATATATATATATATATATATATATATATATATATATATATATATATATATATATATATGTATATATGGCATTGTATGGCATTTATTCGCATATCCCATCTTTACGGAAACATGCTAAATGTATCTCACTGGGTTCACTGTTGCCCTTTTCATGTGTAGTAGCCCAATGCAGTCTAACTTTAACTTTTACTTGGGCTAAGCGAGACAATTTACATTTTAATTTTAATTTTCAACTCACGTTCCCACGTTTTGGCTCGATGTGTCCACTGATTTGAACTGCACATTTTTGTTTACTTTTTTTTCAATATTACCATAGATGTTGCTTTGGAAAAAAATTATACTAGGGTAAGCAACACACTGTAAAGTGCCACTGGTCCGAACTTAGTTTCCGAAGCTTATTTTACTCATCTGACTGCGTTAGTTATCTTGTTTCAGAAGTTTAGTGGCATCTTTTACACATGGGTTTGTGTGCTCTCCCAAGTTCAGCTGAGCGTTTGGTATCTCAGTCTTGGTTGAATAGAAACTCCGGATTCATTTCCACTTTCAATGGTTTATTCTGCATATCAAGTATACAGAGTCTGGACGGTACATCGAGATGGTCCGTCGAGTCCTGGTTGGAATGGTTCTTCTCAGTGATGGTTTATAGAGCGTTTTCTCCACACTCTCTGATTTTCTGTACTGAGAGTGCTCTATTTATATTCTCCAAAATATGAGATTTCATCCGATTTCATCATCCTCTCATTAAAATTGTTTGTGACAGGCTTTTTCTGTCATCAATTCTCTATTTCCTGTCATTACTCTTATTATGTGTAGGAGTAGACATCTCAGAGACTGCATTCAGTGCCCTCTATTCTACTTCCTAACAATTAAATTCATTCCAACGGAAATAATCTTTAAGGGTCAACTTTCAAGTACACAAAGTTCAAATATAACTTAAAATGTTAAACCATGATTTTTATACCAAATTGTTCCTTGTTCTATACCGAATCCAAATATTATACTCTCCCTACACAATGTGGTTCATTGTAGTAAATATAGTAGGATTTGTAACAAGTCATAGTACACACTATCCATTCATCTTCATAAATCTCTAATTTCATTCAATGACATCGAAATATTATGAATGAAATAATTGCGGAAGTGGGACTTCCGTCATTGATAACATCACAGCTGCATCACTAATTAACAGTGTTGAGCATGTTCAGTTGTCAAGTCGTGATAACCACTTCCCCACTCAATTTTGTGTATATGATGAATGTACATCCTGTTGACTCTTTGTAAACCTCAACTCTTTTGTTGACTCTTAGTTTTCCCGTAACATTTCTCTGTATATTTTCTTAAAGATGGCTATCTTTACATTCGCCCATTTCTTCAAGTTAAATGGTATATCAACTATATACCTTTAACTATATACAATCATATAACCGTGAATAACATCGAGATATATTTATATTCCATCAATAATATCAATGACATCGAGATGTATTTATATTCCATCAGTAACCTCAATAACATCGAGATGTTCTTATACGTCATCAATAATATAAATAAGTTATTAATGGTATTTATAATTAAATAACACTGCTCAGGGCTTGAAGCATTTTTGTCAGTTTAACGCTATGAGCAGTGAGCTCGCCACCATATTTTTCCTTTAAATATGGAAAGGTTTTTAACTAATGTACCTCTATTTATACAATACAATACATGCGTGATTAATACAATACAATTTATATGCGACTATATACAATTAAATAACTGCATGAATGGCCATCCCTCTACAATAGGAGCCTTGTTCAAAAGATGGTCCCTTCATAAAATATACTGGTGAGACTGTACATGTCTGTTAAGTCCTAGCTATATTTACTTGTTCCTCTCGTGCCATCGCAGATGGTCTTGTTGAGAAGAATGAAATAGAAGTATCACTTTCTTCTTTTACTTCACCCCTTGACTGAAAATATTCTTCCTTGGTATCCACTGGTTTCACTGTTAACTCGTTAACAACTGCTCTAATTCGGGGTCCCCATTTTATATACACATATACCAAGATTACACACAAAGTCAGGGTGAGAAGTGCCAAGATCATAATCATTCCCCAGGAAAGGTGGTGTTCGGAATCACTTAGGATACTGTCTTCGTCCGGTTCGATCAGTGGCGCTAAATGCACTCTAGACACTGGTTTCAATGCATTGAATTTTATCTTTCGTAATTCCTTAAGGGCATCTCCCTCTGGAATCAATTCTCGAATTCTAATAGGGGGTATATTTTGAATTTGAAGTGCACGGATCGAAAGGTGACCAATTCGTTTGGTTATACCAGGTAGTGTCCATCCTACTCCACTAATGCTACACTGCGGTCTTACTTTAACTATATAAGTTCCAGCAGCTAATGTCCTAGACTCCTGTGGTCTAGCAATACATCTCATAGTGACTGTTTCTCCCCAAGTCACCAAAATGTATTCACCTAAAGCGATTTCTTCAGCCTGGGCTAAACCATTACTCTTTGTAAGGGCTACTTCACATGTATGTCTTAGCTTTTTCTTCCCCGACAGAATTGCCCGTGTACAGGACCAAACCTCTGGTTGATATACGGGGCCAGTCCTACACACGATAGGGCTCCATCCAGTACAAGTTTTTGGTTGGAATATCTCTCCAGTCTGTGGGTTTAATCCTACATCAGTATGTCTCACTAATACCTGCATAGCTAATCCAGTTGTATTATATGGTAAAGGCCAGCTATGGAGGTTATACCGCCAATAAAGATTTTCCTTAACTAAAGGTAACCTAACACGGTACGTTAGCATTTGGCCATCCCATATAGGCGTCACTCTCTCATGTTCATAGTACCATTGTATGGGTGTCACTGGTCTTCTTGAGGGTGTCTGAATCTTATTAAATAACTCTATCAGTTGTTTTGGTAGTAACAACTCTTCGGTTAGTCGGCGTAACTCTAAAGATGCTTTCTGCCTATAAAACTTATCTAAGGTTCTTAAGTAATTGTTCACTAGTTCTTCAAAAACTGTGACTGCTTGTTCAAAATTATGCATTAACCATAATGTTCGTAGAAATCGTCGAGTGGCTGTCGTGTAATTCCTCATGTCTTCATATTGTGTCCGTAAGAGTGTAGAAAGGTATTGTTCGATGATCTGTATCCGTCGTTTGTCCGCATCCACTTCTTCATAAGTGTGGTTTAATGCTGTTACCATTTCATTCAGGCGATGAACTATTTTCTTCTGTTCTTTTCTTGTCGCTGAGATAATCCGTTTTCTCTGTGTAGTGTCTTTGTCCGTTGCTAGTCCAAACAAGGTATGGGCGATGTCTCCAAAAATGTTGAGTAGTCCTCTCTTCTTCCTTCCTGTTCGGTTTGTGCTTTTCGGATCTGTCATAGCGATTTTGTTGTCCGTCTGTGTCAACAAGGTCATCTTCTCATCCAGTCTTTGGGTCCATTGTTTCTTGTCCGACACTGGTATGGTTGTTGTCTGTAGTAGGCTTTTCATGTTGGCGTATTGATGATGAATGTTGTCCATCCTCTGGGGTCTGTCTAACATCACGAGAATTGTCCACTCGGCAACTTGTATCTTGAGTTGGCTTCTTCCGGTAATCAGCACTCCATCCGGTAACGAATGTATGTCGGCTCCTTCCATCATGGTGGCAATAGTAACGAAAGTAACCATTATTAGTGCTCCACTGGTTGGTCTTGACATAATCTCTTCGCTGGTCTGTCCACTGGTTGTCGTACTTGCGTCAACAACTTCTTTCGGAATCTGGTGTTGAATGGATGTGCGAACTGCTCAAATGTAGGTACGGGTTGAGTGTCGTCCGGCTCGGCTTCAGGTTCAACGTCTGGCTCTTCTATGGGTTGTTCGTTCTCTGGATCTTGTTCAGCTGGCTCCTCCTCTGTCTGTTCAGGTCACTGGTCTGGCAGGAACTGAAGCGTTGGTTGTGGTACAGCTGATTGTCTAGAGTTACGGATGGGCCTCGGCCAGATGTCCTCCCACGCAAGGTTTGGGTCGACCAGTTTCAACTTGTTCCTATGTACTATTTTGGTCTTTCCGGTCTGCTGGTGACGTATCCAACATACGGTCCTCGTAAGCGGATGACCTCAAATTGTGGATCCCATTTAGAGGTCAGAGTTAACCGCTCTTGTGCTTTGAGAATTACTTTGTCTCCGATGTGTATGTCCACAGCATTGGCTCTCCGGTTTATTCTCTGTCTATTGAATTCTCTTGATCCTTCAAGATGTTGTCTAGCTTTAGTCAATGCCTCTGCTAAGTCACTAAGTCTTCCTTGTAAGGCCAGAGTATCCTTGTTTGTACTAAGTACTTTAGTTAAAGGTAATCTGCCTCTTCTGCCATACATAAGGAAAAATGGTGTGTAACCTGTAACAGTACTAACACTATTCCTATAGGCTAGTAATGCATTGGCAAGCTGTTCTTCCCATTTTCTTGCATCATTGTTGACTAATCTGGCGATCATTTCTTTCAATGTTCTATTGAATCGTTCTATCTTTCCGTTTGTCTGAGGATTGTATCCTGTAGTTCTCCTATGATCTACTCCAAGCTTTGACAAGTACATTCTGAAAGATTTTGCATTAAATTCTTGTCCTTAATCTGTGATTATAATTTCTGGAATTCCATGCCTTGGGAAGAAGTCTTTTGCTAGAGCTTCTTCTACTACTTGTGTGGATTTGGTGGGTATAGGATAACTTTCTGCCCAACCTGACAAATGATCGATAATATTCAAATAGTATTGATTACCTTTGTCGGTTATTCCAAATGGTCCTATCAAATCCATTCCTACAATTTGCATTGGGTAGACAGGAATTGGCATTTCTACCATCTTTACTCTATCTGGTTTTGGTGCATGTACCAAGCATGTAGAGCACTTACGTAATCTCTCTTTGATGTCTTTTCTCATTCCTGGCCATACATAAGCTTCTGTAACCCTACATAAGGTTTTATATAAAGCCATATGTCCTACGTCTTTATGACATCTGTCTATCACTTTGTCTCTATACTGACTTGGTAATACCAGTCTTGGGTAACTTGGTTCTGTCGATTTTGGTTTCTTAATCGAATATAATAATCCTCCAAATACTTCATAACCTGAGTCTTCTTCTTGTGCAGAAGAAAGAAGGTCAACAAATTCTGTTTGTTGTGCTGATCTCACTTCTTCAGTAGTCAAGTCATCAGCTTCCAAAGGAATTCTTTGTATAGCATCTTCATCTCTGAAGGTGTCAGGATCTATCCAGTCTTCTGTGTCTAAAGTTCCTACTTCAGTCTTGGAAGCCATACGTGACATTAAATCTGCCCGTATATTCTTTGATCCTTTGATGTACTCAATTTTGGCTCCAAATTCTGCTAATAAAACTCCCCACCTTTGAATTTTGGTGTTCCTCATTTCTTTCGTAAACAAAGATCTTAGAGGTTTGTGGTCGATGTACACGGTAAATTCTGCTCCCCATAAATATGGTCGTAATTTTGATACACAGTACACTACTGCATAGGCTTCTTTTTCTATCGTTGCCCATTTAAGTTGGTTTCCCGAAAGTTTATGGGAGATGTACTGGATAACTTTCTCAGTACCTTTCTCGTCCTCTTGTACCAAAATTCCTCCTACAGCATGTCCACAGGCGTCTGTGTACAATTTGTAAGGTTTATTCACTTGAGGATAAGCCATGACCTCATTTGACTGCAAAAGTTCTTTCAAAGTTTGAAAACTTTCCTCCTGTTCTTGGTTCCAAACAAATGGTTGATTTTTCCTGGTTAACCTGTACAAGGGTTCTGCTACTTTAGCATAGGCAGGCAATGTTTGAGAATAATAATTGCACATGCCTAAGAATGATCTCACACCTTTGACATTTGTGGGTGGCTCCATTTTCACAATGGCTTCCACTTTTTCTGGATTGCTTCGAATTCCATTTTCATTGATAATGTATCCTAATAATTTCACTTCTGACTGAGCTATTGTGCACTTTGATGGTTTAACTTTCAAACCAGCTTTCTTCAAGCGTTCAAACACTTCTGCTAAATCTCGTGCATGAGAATTAGGGTCAGAACTGTAGATAACAATGTGGTCAATGTACACTAGTGTGCACACTCCTATCAATCCAGATAGAATTTTGTCCATAATTCTTTGGAACTGTGAAGGGGCGTTTGTTTATCCAAAAGGCATTCTTACAAATTCATACAGTCCTTTATGGCATATAAAGGCTGTCTTTGGAATATCCTTATCAGCTACAGGAATTTGTCAGTACCCACTCTTAAGATCTAGGGTTGAATAGACCTTGGCACCACTCACCTGATCAAATATATCTTGGATCAGTGGAACGGGGTAACTGTCCTTCTTCGTGATGTTGTTCAACTTCCTATAATCTACACAAAATCTTGTTGATCCATTCGGCTTTGGTACCAATGTAACTGGCGAAGCCCAAGGGCTTGAACTTGGTCGAATGATATTGTCCTGTAACATCTTGTCCACTTCTTCTATAATTGTCCTTTTGGTCAGCGGTGTTCTGTATGCCCGTTGCTTGATTGGTTCATGTCCTTGAGTGTCGATGCAGATGGGGTCCGTCTCGCAGAGTCCATGGGGGTCTTCCTTCTCACTGAAGATGTCGGCATACCTCTTCAGTACTGCGTCGATCTTCTTATGTCCGGTACTCCTCGGAGTTTTCTTCATTTGGGTTGTCTTCGTAGAACTCACTGTCTGGGTGGCGTCTTGTATCCTCCTTAGTGGCCATGTACGTCCATACCATGTCAGTGTTCTTCTGGGGTAATCCACCACTCCATGTCCGTTGGTCAGTACATCATGTCCGAGTATCATGTCTTGCGTCATTCCTCTCACTACCAATACTGGAAGACTGGCGGCGTTGTCCACTTTAATTTGTGTTGCGCCCAAGGTGTCCAATTTGTGTCCCGAAACGCTGTATACACTTCTGCTGGGTTGAAGAAGTCTGGATTGGCTGGTACTCTTACATAATTTCTCAAACGTAGACTGGTGCAAGAGAGTTACACAGGCTCCCGTATCAACTAAGGCTGCACACCTTACTCCACTTAAGGTGAGTGTCATCATCCATCGTTGATCCGTGGAACTTCTTGCAGCATCTAGTTTAAAGGCGATGACTTCACTGGTCGGTCCTTCGGCGTAGACTTCTGCTCTGCCTTCTTCTTATAACAGTCGGCGATTCGGTGTCCGGGTTTGTTACAGTAGAAGCATTTCATCTGGCAGTTGCTTCTGCTTTGCTGGTTTCTTGGTGGTCGGTTCCGTGTTCTGGAGTTTTCTTCCACTTTGGCTAGTCTGGCTTCCAATCTGTCTTGTGTTTTCGCACAGGACTGCGACTTTCAATAGTTGATCCATGTCCGTAGTTTTCGCTTGGCTCACTTCCATCGGTTTTTCCGTTTCTCTGGCATTTCTTTCCAATCCTCTGTAGACTTCTAATACGGCTTCTTGTTTTTCTGCATAGGCGATGGCTTCGTCGAGATTTGCTGGTCTTGCTTCCACCACTATCTTCTTTGCTAGGTCCGAGCTGTACAATGCTTTTGTGTAAGCTCTGATGATGGTTCTCTCGGCGTCTGGACTTCTGGTTCCTGGATAGGCTTTCACTGCGGCTTCTCTGAATCTTCTGTTGAAGGCTCCCAAGCTCTCGTATGATGACTGGGCAATCTTCTCTACTTCACTCTTTAGGCGTTCGTCCTCATTCGCAGACAGGAAAGCTTTTCTGATGTGCTCACGTAGGTCAGCCCACGGTGTCTGTATCCGGTTGGCTTGAAGTCCTAGGAATCTCTCCACTTCTTTCTTCAATGGTCCGGTTATCGTTCTGGTCGCAATCTATAGGGTGGCTCCGTCTACGGGTGGACTTATTGGAATGGTCATCTCCACTTCTTCGATCCATTCTCTCACTTCCGCTGGTATGTTGCCGTCACACTTGCGTATAGTTTGTACTAGGTTTTTCAATTTCAGTCGGTGTTTCTCCTCCGTATGCCGTTGTCCCATGTTCTGGTTTAAATTGTTGAACATGTCCGCAATTCCGTCCGTCAGAATTTTAAACTGTCAAGCATCCATTTTTATCCGCTTTCTCTCTTCTTTCTGCTTCTCTGGCTCTTTTTCTTGCGACTTTCTGTTTCAGTCGTTGTACTGTTCTTTCCCAATATCTTTGGTTTTGTCTCACTTGGCGTCTTCTTTCTCTTTCTTCTCTCCGTCGAGCAAGGAATCTTTGTCTTGACTTCAACCACGATTCGGTGATCCTTATCTTGGCAATTCCACACGGCTTGATTTCTGGTGAAGCGTTTGGCATTCTGTCTGGTACTGTTTCCTCTTCTTCGTCGCTGCTTATTAATATGTATTCTGGTGTTGGTGGTCGAATTTCTTCCGTCTCTGATTCACTTGATATTATAATGTAGTCCATGAATACCTTTTTGGCGTCCTCGTAGTTTTTGTTCCGACAATCCTGGAGTCCTCTTGACCCTGGAATTTTCTTGATCCTGGAGTTTTCTTGATCCTGGAGTTTTCTTCTTCTTGATGATCCTGGCAAGCTCGCCAAATATGTAAAGTGCCACTGGTCCGAACTTAGTTTCCGAAGCTTATTTTACTCATCTGACTGCGTTGGTTATCTTGTTTCAGAAGTTTAGTGGCATCTTTTACACATGGGTTTGTGTGCTCTCCAAGTTCGGCTGAGCGTTTGGTATCTCAGTCTTGGTTGAATAGAAACTCCGGTTCATTTCCACTTTCAATGGTTTATTCTGCATATCAAGTATACAGAGTCTGGACGGTACATCGAGATGGTCCGTCGAGTCCTGGTTGGAATGGTTCTTCTCAGTGATGGTTTATAGAGCGTTCTCTCCACACTCTCTGATTTTCTGTACTGAGAGTGCTCTATTTATATTCTCCAAAATATGAGATTTCATCCGATTTCATCATCCTCTCATTAAAATTGTTTGTGACAGGCTTTTTCTGTCATCAATTCTCTATTTCCTGTCATTACTCTTATTATGTGTAGGAGTAGACATCTCAGAGACTGCATTCAGTGCCCTCTATTCTACTTCCTAACAATTAAATTCATTCCAACGGAAATAATCTTTAAGGGTCAACTTTCAAGTACACAAAGTTCAAATATAACTTAAAATGTTAAACCATGATTTTTATACCAAATTGTTCCTTGTTCTATACCGAATCCAAATATTATACTCTCCCTACACAATGTGGTTCATTGTAGTAAATATAGTAGGATTTGTAACAAATCATAGTACACACTATCCATTCATCTTCATAAATCTCTAATTTCATTCAATGACATCGAAATATTATGAATGAAATATTTGCGGAAGTGGGACTTCCGTCATTGATAACATCACAGCTGCATCACTAATTAACAGTGTTGAGCATGTTCAGTTGTCAAGTCGTGATAACCACTTCCCCACTCAATTTTGTGTATATGATGAATGTACATCCTGTTGACTCTTTGTAAACCTCAACTCTTTTGTTGACTCTTAGTTTTCCCTTAACATTTCAGACTGACAGACAGATAAATAGATGGATAGATATATAGATAGATAAAAACATAGATGAATAAACAGATAGATTGACAGACAGACAGATGGATAGATAGATAGTTAGTTAGTAAGTTAGTTAGTTAGATGGATGGATAGATAGATAGATAGATACATGGATGGATGGATGGATGGATGGATGGATGGATGGATGGATGGATGGATGGATGGATAGATAGATAGATAGATAGATAGATAGATCACTGTTGGCCCAGGTAGTGCATGCCTTTTTTTCCTGATAATGCGAAAAAATCTTGAAGCGTGGTTCTCCCCCAAATGATCTGCTCGGTCTTTGTCTGTTGCTGGAAGTATAAAGCTATATATATATATATATATATATATATGTATATATATATATATATATATATATATATATATATATATATATATATGTATTTATATATATACTTATATATTTATATATACAGATAGATAGATAGACAGAGAGATAGAGAGATAGATAGATAGATAAAAAGATAGATGGATATACAGATAGATTGACAGAGAGACAGATGGATAGATAGATAGTTAGTAAGTTAGATAGATAGATAGACAGACAGACAGACAGACAGACAGACAGACAGACAGACAGACAGACAGACAGACAGACAGACAGACAGACAGACAGACAGACAGATAGATAGATAGATAGATAGATAGATAGATAGATAGATAGATAGATAGATAGATTGTCAACCTGGTGCACCCCTGGTCCAGGCAGTGCATGCCTCTTTCCTTATAATGCAAAAAAATCTTGGAGCATGATTTGCTCTGTCTTTGTCTGTTGCTAGAAGTATGAAGCTAACAGATTGAAAATATGTTCAAACAAAAGTGAAGGAACATTAAATAATGGACCAACATGAAAATGCATTTGCAACAAATAATTAATAATTCTGAACTTTTATTTGATGTGTCAAAATTAGGTACATTTTGTTAAAACCAGTATGCATGCATATTTGAACATGAAAGTTGTGTTAACATATTAGAAAACTAAGCACAGTGGTGATGGATTGGTATCTATTATCAGGTTAGCTCAGTTCTTCAGAAACACAAGACAGAAAGCTCAGCTCTACAAGTTTTGATACAAACACCTACAGGTGCTGCCATCTGCCAACAAGCTATTTGTCGACCCAGGTTATCAGACAAAATAGAACTGGCAGAAAGTTGTAGCATTCCCTTATGAACTGATTAGGATGAAACAAGTTTTCAATGACAAAGCAAACAGATATGTAAGAAAAAATGTAAACTGTAACTGGGCACATGCACATAGTAAAAAATTAATAGTGGTGACTTAATGTAGATCAACATGATTTCACAAAAACACTGATCCCATGTGTAGCTAAAATGTGATGTAGTTGTCTGATATAACACATTTGAAAATTTACTTTTGTTTGTTAGAATGCAAAAGTGCATAATAAGTTGATATATTGTACATTTTGGGAATATAATTTCCAGATTAACTATGATTGTGTCACCTCGAATCAGTGACCCACTGTAGAGCATAAGTGAAGACGATGGGTCAGTATCGACCCAGTTTTATTCTGTCACCAAGATGTAACATTGCACATGGTGATATAGTCTCCTTCCTCCAACCTTCCACCATAACACCCTCACAGGTCTCTTCCCAAACAGCCGCAACATCCCAACTTTTGTTCAGCTGACAAGTGGTTTCAAATCGCTTGTCGGCCAATCAACTACTGAGACTAGAGTCCAATCAAAGACCAGGTGACCAGCTCCAAAGAGACTGTCATGGTAAGCATTTAATGCTTCAGATTGTTTTTGGTCACGCGAACTGACAAATACACCTATTGTGATTTACATTTGGTCCAGGGCTATAAATATGATACAATGCTCCATCATCTAGGAATATACTGATGTGATTGGGCCACCACCTTTATGGCTGCTTGTTTATTATCTGGCATTAAGTCCTCTGACAGATATTCGTATATATCTTTAAAGTCAGAATAAGTTTTCTGTGTGTGTGCCAGATATTGTGTTGATAATGATTGCAGCAATGGCAACTTCAGTGAATCTATACCATCACCAACTTAGTCAGTAGGATTATTGGTTGTTTCTGTTGCCATATTAATACTTGCCTTTTCAGCATCAATATGCAGAACTGCTGTTTCATCTAATACAGCAAATGAAGGATCATTGTCATCTGGACGATCACACTGACAGTGACTTAAAAAGTCCACATGTTTCAGAGTAACACCTTTCCACTGTACTACATCAAATTGATACCGTTGCAGTAGCTGTGCCCATCGTGCTGATCTACCACGAATTGATTTAATATTATGGAAGTAATATAAAGCAGAGTGATCAGTAATTACTGTAAAGGGCTTTGAGGCCAGATATATGTGATTTGCATGCATGCCGTCTGTTAATATTCTGATATATCCAATGAAAATACATATCTATAACTTGAAAACAATTTTGCTGAGTCATGTTTTTGCTTGTTTGAAAGCTTGTAATGGGTTACATCAATCTCCAATTCATGTATACCTGTATGTATCAGGATTTCCATGATTTGTTTTGGAATCTCCTTGCAAGAGGAAGCGTTACTATTTTCTTTCTGAACTGCATGCACATTAGCCTCTGAAATTGAGTGAGCATAACCTATTTTCTGACCAGACTTTACAGAAAGTAGTTAGTCTTTAGGGTTTAACAATCGACAGCTGGTTCAGCTATTATGAACATAGCTTACTTAACGTGCACCTAGCAGTGGGCACAAAAAATCTTTAACATAGCTGAATAAGCATCATATATGATCCCCTACATCATCACTGGAATTGCTGTTTCTAAATTTTGGATGATGTGTATGGTTTTTTTCGTCTCATAATTCCACTAATACGTGGTAGTCCACAGCAATTTACATGCACATTGTGGGATGGAATGTGTAAACTTTGAGCTGAACAATCAATTATGCATCCATTGGTATTTAAAAAATCTGAACCAAGAAGCACATAGTGGTGTAATATTTGATATACATAGAAAGTATGTGAAAAAAGTATCGTGAGTGATGATGACAGTAGCCAAAACTTTGCGTGTTTCAGATCCAATTCCATGAGCTTTTCTGATTTTCAATGTTTCAATTTCATGTATACTGGTTGTAAGAATGACTTTAGAATACATGAAATAGTGGCACTTGTATCCACCAAAGATTTTATATTATACTATTCAATTTGAAGTTCTATGAAATTTTGATTCATGGGAGTTACCATGGAAATATATATGGAACTGGGACTCCAATTGATCAGGGTTAACCTCGTTTACTTCAGACCTGTACTGAGAAGGCTGGGATTCTGACAGAACAGGTGAGCAACCCTATTTACTATCCGTTGGTTGGCAGGCTTGCTTGCAACAGACTGCCAAGTGCCTGATTTGCCCACAGTGAAAGTAGACTAGAAAACTGGCTGCGCATTGAAACAAAGAAAAGTTATATTTATATCACAATGCTGGCATATGTCCTGGGGTTGGTTGGCAATTGACCTCTACTGATAATCCTGTTGCCCTCTTCCAGTATATTGGTTTAATTCCGAAATCCATTCTGTTGATAATGTCAGTTATTCTGTGGTTCAGTATTTCCACCCTGAGATGTTTGTATTCCCATGGCCAGAACTTTCTGCTTTTTCACTTTTGTTGAACGAGATTGTAGCTGGACCTTAATATTTGATGTTACTATCTGCTTATGGTTCACTATTTTGAATAAGTTTTGCTGTCTTGGTCAGATTGTGTAAGGTTTGGGTATCCTCTTGCAGCAAAAATGGTCTTATGGCCAGGTTTATTCTATTTAGAATGGCCTGAATGATTTGCGGCTCAGGCAAGTTAAGCAAATGGACTTGTCTGGTAATTGTGGTAATGTAGTCCAATAGCAATTCTCCCAGGCCTGTACCCATTTAAAGAGGTCACCTACATGACCCCAAGCATTGTTAGATTCAATTTCATATCTTTCCAAGAATACTTTCTTGAGATCCTTATAGTTAGATGGAATTGGAGATAAGGTTGCAAACCACATACTTGCATCATCACGCAGTAACAAAGGGAAAGTACTAATTTTTTCTGCCTCACCCAGTTTTTCACATGCAGTAAATGCCTAAAAGCGAGATAGAAAACCATGTGCATTTTTATTACCAGTTGCAGTTAAAATACAGGGCTCCATGTGCTAGTAGAGCATGTGTCATTTCTGAATCTGTGATGTGATTTTGTATATCATCAAAACTTGAATCAGGTATATTCAAGGCCAGCAATTTTACCTTGTCCAAAGGATCTGACTGTATCCTTTGTACTACTTGTTCTCCATCAGGTTCTGCTTGTTGAACCAACCTACCTCTGCTGTTGAAAAACAGGTGGTAAGGTGTGTTTGAAGGTATTGTCATAGAGCACACTGTTTTCAGGGTGGTACATATAAATCCCAGATTATGTCACCAATTTGTCACCTCTAATCAGTGACCCTCTGTATGGCAGAGCATGAGTAAAGACCATGAGGTCGGGATTGACCCAGCTTTATTCTGCCACCAAGATATCATATTGCATACAGTGAGAGTGTCTCCTTCCTCCAACCTTCCACCATAACACCCTCGCAGGTCTCTCCCCAAACAGCTGCAACATCCCTAGTTTTGTCCAGCTGACAAGTGGCTCCAAATTGTCAGTCAGCCAATCAACTCCTAGAATAAAATGACTTGTTTACTTATTACTTATCAGATAAATGGTAAAATTCTCTCAATTTCTGCTAGGTGGTACTGTATAAAATAAATGAGTATTGTAGGATTAAAAATGCAACAAAAGATCATACATCATACGAAAGAATTCCTAAATGCCGTGACACTGTACCAAGTGGTGCAGGGTGAAAGAAATCACCAGTTTTCTTGTTAATGTTATTCCATACGTCCTCCACAGATTTACGTTTTCCATGGAAATAAAATTCTTTATGGTTTTTCTTTGGGATAACCTTTCACCCCAAGTGGTGGGATTTGGGACACAATATACAAGAACAGCCAAGCAAAACAGGAATGTAAATCCGTATCCCCTGTCCTTAATGAGTTGAAATGGTCTCTGGTGCATTTATAAGCCATCCTCAAGCTGCTTGCCTGCAAAAATCAAACATTGTTGGTCTGGGAGAATTCCTTTATTGTCCTGGATCTTAGCTTTGGCATTAATGGTTCCAGACAGCTCAATGTCAAGAGTTGTGGTTTTTCCTTTTTAAGTTTTGACAAAGATCTGCATACCACCATGTGGTCAAAAAAGAAGATGACAAAGGCTGTGGCCAACTCATTAGCTATGTGAAGAGGACTTCTAGCCCAGCTCACACAAGTTCAGGCAAAAGAAAGTTGCATATGACATTTTCCATTTGAAGTACAACCTTGCATGGTATCTAGCAAAGTAAATGTTAATTCAACAATTTAGGGTTTTGCATTTGTACCTTATACATAGGTACTTTTTAGTGCTTTGCAGTGAAACTGTATCATGTGACACCCTTGAAGCAATTGCTAAGGTACTGGTTTCGAAGACAGGGAAGCAATTTTTGGTATGGTAGGAACAGATTCCATAAGCATACCAACAGGCATTATCTGCCATGAAGTTTTGGACCTCAGAGCATGACCGCTGATCTGATTAGACAAAATTATTGGCAATTATATTTGTATAGAAAGGAGTAGCAAATGCCACCTTTCGGTTAAACATATTCGATCGCAATGCTCTTGTCATGGCTTGATGTATGAGTAAAAATATCAAGGCTTTGGTAGCAAGGGAGTTGGGCTACAGTCATATTTATATTTACATCTTTTATGTGGGTCAGAGCAGAAAAACGTATCTTTAGATGTAAATTAACCAAAGGCAGTCAGTGCTATTTTATGAAAGCGTTGTATACCTCATGCCGTTTTGGAGTCAAAGGACAGCTTCTGATCTCTACCCCTAGACGAGTGTGGCACAAAGGTGCCAGTTGAATCATGCCTATGTTGCACCTTTTTTCTTCCTGAAGCCAATCCCTACATGTAATGTGATTGTTGGCATACCAATCAGATGGTGGCAAAACAAAGCTGGTTTGCCAAAGTTTATACCAAATTGATGCCAGATAGCGTTGTACAGATTTCAAGAGTAACCAATCATTGTGCAGCTTTGCATTTAGTGCGGACACCAAAATGGCGCAGCCCATGAAGTCAATGTGACTAGAGATTGTTTTTCTCAGACCACCGTTTGTAGAACCACCAGATAGTAACAATGTGAGAAGGTGAGTCGATCATTGTCACAGCATGGCTTCGCGACATAGGAGTAAAATTCCACAGCCTCAAGCACCAACAAGACCATTTATTTATGGTGATACATTATCTACAGCTCACATCGATCTCCTTCAAATTTCAGAATATATCTATATGACGAGTGTTAGTTTGAATATTCTGAGCAAGATCACCATTTTTTAATTGGTCACTAATATAGTTTCGCTCCCTAACGCTAGATGGCAGAGCAACATCATCATTTTGAATGAAGATTTGTATGCACTGATGCAATAGGAGAGGTCACAATTACCAATTATCTGTGTATTAAGCTGAAGACACAATTCAATACACAGAATTCTTCAGGGCTAGAGATGTGTATTCCCATTGCACTGCATGCTAAATCAACCTGAAATTAAAAGACTATTTGTAAAGCTACAAGCATAAATTTCATGTGAACATTTGAGCCATGTACATAACTTTACCACACACATTTTGTTGTTTTGTTAACGAGTGGTTTGAAATTTATTAAGCTGTAAATTGCAGTAAAAGTGATGGGTATACACAACTCTAACCTTGAATAACTGAAATGTCCTCTACAGGAGAGCAGTAGCAGCTTCTATTCTTGTTGTCCACCATTGGAGCCGTACGTTCAAAGGCTGTTACATTAAGGGCAGACTCTGTAAGAGGTAGTCATCTGAATCTGTCATCAGGTAATGTTGAAGGCTTTGCTGCTTGAAACTCTCGGATGCTTTTGGTTTGGCTGAACACAAACAGAATGCCAATGTACCCCCAGTATTCAGCATGTGGAATTATCAAATCTCCTCATAAGCACCCGAAAATATTTGTATAACCATATGGATTCTTACAATAAATATAGAGGCAACCAAATTATGTTCCTGGCTTCAGTGATTATGAGCTGTATGGTATAGCCACCGTTTCATCATCAGAGCATTTAAATTTACATAAATGTAAGAGGTACTTTGCATCACCTTTTATTTATAAAACATCTGCACGTCAAAAGTGAAGATCCACATAACCTATTCAAAAGGCCAGTTTGGAGGCAAGAATTTAGTATAGGTTAAGAGCTTCAGACTAAAATTTCCATGTACAATTTATTGCTAGAGACCATTCAATTCAATTTACAAATTTTGTTCGATGTTCCCATTTTCATAATCGAAAATATGCCCATTAAGCTCTTACACAACCCGGTTACTGAAGTAGTAGTTATTATTTAATCAAACTGCAGGAAACACTTTACGTCCAATCCATGTTTCTGGTGTAACCAAGGATTTCTTCCAGAAGCACTCTCATGCCTTTTTTTTTTACTACCACAACACTCATTTGTGTTTTGCACAACTATAATCTAAAAGCCATTCAAATTTATACAGCTATTTTAACACTGTGTCCAGCTTCTTTATTGTATTTAGTGTTCATATGTTAACTGCTTCTTATCAAGCCTAGCTGAATAGAAGCCAGGCTTTACAAACCGATTCCCTACTAGAGTTTATATATAAGAACCATTTGCAATTCCTATATGCTGATGAAACCCCTATTTCATTTATCATACTTGTTTCCTAGATATGTGCCACACACAGCTGCGTCTTGGCTCTCCCGTTCTCCATAGCTCATTTCCATTATGTTAATATTCTTCACCCCTAACGTGTGCATATTATTATCCTTCTGAATATACTAAACACTTCTTCTTAGATTGTCCTCAGTTTTAAATGCAAAGCCTCCACCTTTTGAACACTGTGTATTACTTACTTGCTCAAAGTGTTAATCCTACTCTAGTAGTACAGATTTCAAATAATATTTTGTTAAACAATTTCCTGAATAGTGGCGATGACTTGTTAGACAGCTTTGAGGCTATTCAAACATTCACAGCAGAGTCTAGGTGTTTTAGTTCGTAATTTGACTTTCGGGGTTGATTACAATTTTTGTGATCATATTGGTTTTGATGGCATCTCTTCCTCATTAAAATCTATCTTTTTAAACTGTTATAGTCAGTCTTCTGTTGAGTCCAGTGTGTCCTGTACATTACCCTGTGTGTTTATGTTTATAATTCTAAAACTTAGGGCAATATTTTTAACTGACACTAAGGACTTGTAACTACTGCCAAATAAAATTTTAATGGAGTATTTAGTCTTGAACACTATGATATATATATATATATACTAAACCTTGTCAGATAAAGTGTTTCTCCTTCATTTGCATATACTATGGAAAAATTAAATTTTAGTTGAGTATTTTGTCTTGATCACTGAAACATTTCCATATGGTTTCCAAAAGAGCCCAGTATACTACGAGTATTTTTGGGAATGTGTACATTGTGTACGATAATACAAGCTGTACAGTATGAAAAAATATTCAGTTTAAACAGGTACATACATCGGTCTTGTCCTGATATATGTATGATATTAAAATATAAAACATATTAATTTTATACAAAACATGCACTTCCGTCTTTAGTGCTGTATGAACTTTAGCAATCATTGATTTTGTCAGATAGAAATCCAAGTTGGCTTTCAACGACTGTAATTATGATTTTCTTTGTACGTTGATGGTATGACGGCACCCCTTAGTACAAAGACAAATTGTGTTTAAGTGCTGTTCAAAACTGTACCCCTGACGTAGCCACAACATCCATAGATATACAGATTTGGCAATATATATGGGCCTTCCTCTGGTCAGTCAATCCTAGTAATATGTCCTAAAAGTGAAAAAAGTAACTTGTGAAATTAAGGCATTCTTACTCATATAAATATGGATTTTTTATCTTTCAGCGTGCAAAATGTTGCTTGATTTCATTTTTAAATAAGGCTGAAGCATAGCTCTCGGATGTTAGCTTGCTAAGACATGTCACCAGTGCTAGATATCCATAATGTGAAACTAACCACATAACCAAAGCACGCGAGGTTTTTGTACTGTGTTACAATATATATATATATATATATATATATATATATATATATATATATATATATATATATATATATCTAGACAGATAGATAGATAGACAGACAGACAGACAGATAAATGGATGGATAGATATATAGATAGATAGATAGATAAAAAGGTAGATAGACATACAGATAGATTGACAGACAGACCGATTGACAGATAGATAGATAGTTAGTAAGGAAGAAAGTTAGATAGATAGATAGGTAGGTAGGTAGATAGATAGATAGATAGATAGATAGATAGATAGATAGATAGATAGATAGATAGATAGATAGATAGATAGATAGATAGATAGATAGATAGATAGATAGATAGATAGATAGATAGATAGATAGATAGATAGATAGATAGATAGATAGATAGATAGATAGATAGATAGATAGATAGATAGATAGATAGATAGATAGATAGATAGATAGATAGATAGATAGATAGATAGATAGATAGATAGATAGATAGATAGATAGATAGATAGATAGATAGATAGATAGATAGATAGATAGATAGATCACTGTTGGCCCAGGTAGTGCCTGCCTTTTTTCCTGATAATGCGAAAAAATCTTGAAGTGTGGATCTCCCCCAAATGATCTGCTCTGTCTTTGTCTGTTGCTGGCAGTATAAAGCTACTAGACCCACAATATGTTCAAACAAGAACGAAGGAACATTAAATGATGGACCAAGATGAAAATGCATTCCCAACAGATAAGAAATAATTCTGAATTTTCATCAATGAACTTTCATTGGATGTGTCAAAATTAGCTACATTTTGTCAAAACCTGTATGCATTCATATGTGAACAAGCTATTTGTGTTAACATATTAGAAAACTAAGCACAGTGGTGATGTGTTGGTATTTATTATCCGGTTAGCTCGGCATTCTCCAGAAACACAAGACAGAAAGCTCAGCTCCACAAGTTTCGATGCAAACACCTCCAGGTGCTGCCATCTGTCAACAAGCTATTTGTCGACCCAGGTTTGTTGACGAGATAGAACCAGCATAAAGTTGATTAACGCACTCACTGTTGAACTGATTAGGACAAAACCAGTTTTCAAGAAAAAAAAGCAAACAAATGTGTAAGAAAAAATGTAAACTGTAATTGGGCACACGCACATAGTGAAAAAATTGTAGTTAACTACTTTAGACGAATTTTATCTCACAAAAAGACTGATCCCCATGTATAGCTAACGTGTTATGACATAACACATTTGCGACATTATATTTGTTCGTAAGAATGCAAAAGTGTATAATATATTTATATATTGTACATTTTGGGAATATAATTCCCGGATTGGCTGTGATTGTGTCACCTCTAATCAGTGACCCTCAGTATGGTAGAGCATAAGTGAAGACTATGAGGTTGGGATCGACCCAGCTTTATTCTGTCACCAAGGTGTTACATTGCACATAGTGAGAGAGTCTCCCTCCTCCAACCTTTCACCATAACACCCTCACACGTCTCTCCCCAAACAGCCGCAACATCCCTAGTTTTGTTCAGCTGGCAAGTGGCTCCAAATTGCCAGTCTTCCAATCAACTCCTGAGACTAAGATGACACGTTTCCTCATTACCTATCATCACATAAATGGTAAAATTCTCTTAATTTCCATTAGGTGGCACTGTATAAAATAAATGAGAGTTGTAGCTGTCAAATACAACAAAAGATCATACATCATAGAAAACGATTCCTAAATGCCATGACACTGTTCTGAGTTGCGGAGGGTAAAAGAAACCTCCAGTTATCTTGTTTATGACTTTTCCATATGTCCTCCATAGATTTAGCGTTCCTATCGAAGTAAAACTCTTAATGGTCTTTTTTTAGATAACCTTTCACCCCACATGGGGGACTTTGGGAAACAATTTAACAAGAACAGCCAAGCAAAACAGGAAAGTAAATCTTTACCCCCTGTCCTTAATGAGTTTAAATAGTCTCTGGTGCATTTGTATGATCTTGCAAATGTATATAGAGTATTGTATTTGTGTTTTTTTGTCCAAAACCACTTCCTAGTAGTCATTACCCTATTCCGTAGTCCGAACTCTTTACTCTCCATAAGCTAACCTGTCCCTGTCTAACTTATATACATAGAAGTTCTATTGTCCATATTGCACACGTTCCTCTTTTGACATAGGCTGTATTAGCCCAAATAAATTAAAGGATCTTCAGCGGGTAACTACTCAACATGTTTCGGAGCGTTTTACTCGTACATGTCTCTCTGAGTAGTGGCTCCTTGTCTAAGCTAAATATTCAGCAAAGACAACCCACATAATAATGAATGAATATGAACGTGGCAATTGATGAATTAGCTAAATATGTGAAGTTTCGCTTATAAATGCAGAGCTTCATATCAAAGAAGAACACCTGTCAAACAAACCATAATTACCAAATTTTCATAGTACAGGTTCAGATAAAAACAATTTGACTTACCCCTGAACCAATATGTATATAATCATATGCTTTATGTTGTATATTTCATATTGTATGCTATGGACCCTGTATTAAAGTGTAATAAAGTATACATTGTTTCTCAATTTGTGAGACTAGTACTGGCACACGTTTTACATGTAATAAAGGATTTGAAACTTTGACAACTTGTAATAATGGATTTGGATTAATGAACTTGTGAAGTGGTGGTGTAATTTTCCATATTTTAATAAATATGGTGGCCAGTTATAATTGGCCTGAGCGTTATTGTAACAAATAAGGCACAAGCCCAGGGCAGTATATAATATATATATATATATATATATATATATATATATATATATATATATATATATATATATATATATATATATATAGCTTGTAAAGTAGGTAAAGCTAAGCTTCGTGTGCATGCTATTTCTATCAGGTAAAGTAGTCCTTATGGCAATCTGAAACCCTCACCCCTGGCTGCTTGAGGAGTGATTGGGCCTGAAAGGACCATTGGGAGGCCTGAGCGACAATAAGAATAATTAGGATTAGTATTGTTACTTGTTCAAATAAGTATGTTCTCACAACCTCCATTCCTGCGTGTGTTGGAATGAGTAGGGCATCGATGGATTCGAGGGAGGTTAGTTGAATGCCACCACAGCTTTGAATGTGGCTAATGACATCAACATAGTATGTAGGACCTCGCAATTCATTTATATGGTGTTATATTGATCAGTTAAAGGTATGTCTGCAAATATACTCTTTAAATTTAAGAGGGGGACAAATGTAAAGTTTCCACTTCTTAAGTTGTCTTAAGACCTTTTAAGGCAGGCAGACAAGAATTTATCTCAATGGCATCAAACAGTGGAAACAATATTGTACATCTGCAATAATGCAGCCTCCTCAATAAGTGTATATAGGTCACACATCCTGTGATCATCATTTCTGAGAGGAAGTGCTGATAACAAAAGAGCTCATAAATTATGGTATAATCTCGATATTTCGCACTGTAATAAATGACAGGATGTCAATGGCTAGGTCCATTAATCAAGTCCTTAATGTATTTTAAGGATTTGTTTCTTCTGCCCAACTGTACCCAGGATAAGAATATAAACCTTATGAATGGAATCTCTATTGCATAGAGACTGTCCACATATAGAATTTATATAGCAAAAGCTTTAATTTAAAATGCAGTGACAAGTGCAAGGTAAAGGACATTTGAGTTAGTTATTTAACAACCTCTTGTATAGAGGGCACCACTGCATATACATAGAAGGCAGAACTCTACAATAAAAAGGTTTCACCATACGAGGTTTTAGCTTTCAAAGTTAGAATTAATGTGAAAGTTGTTTACAGAAAACGTGTGGGAAAGTCCACACAGGTGTCATTATTAATTATAGCCAGGAAATCCCAGGTGTAGGAGTATGAAATTGTATATATAAGAGAGCTCAGTTACAGCACTCCTCACAGATATCTCAGTCCACCAACTGAAAGTATGTACTATCCGCCAATAAACAGATGAAACAAATACAATGGACTTCGTCATTCTTTGCAGACTGCGATACCAAACGCCCAGCTGGACAATCAAGAGACGCTCATGTGTATAGGACCACTCTATCAACAAAGTAAGGTGCATTCTGCAAGCCTAAGATCTTAAATGAGTGCCACCTTTTCATGTTGTTGCCAAGTGCCTTCCAAAAGCAGGCCGGAATTCTCCCTGAAGGTTGTCCCTTATGGACTGGAAGATGTTGCTCCCTATAACCCCAGGAACATCCTTCTTTCTCTGCTCCATTTGAGAATTAACTGGGTCACCAGTGATCAGGCAACCACAGTTATGAAAAGTATGTCTTACAACAGTGAAATATAGCACACCCAACATATGAAATGCTGAAACCGTTTGCTGCAGAGAGGTGAATGTAAGGATTAGTGTCAACCATTTCCTTTCCATCACCATCCACTTCTGGTAAAAACTCTCACTGATACCATCCATGTACTTCTGGAAAACAATTTAAGGGATTGCAGACACCACTGCCCCTCTGTCAAGCAGACAACAACCATAATTTCCTTCCAGCTTCTGGACATTTCCCGACAGCCTTCATCCCTAGTGAGCCTATATCAACAGAGTCTAGGCCTGCCACGTGACTCTCCACCACAGGCTGACCTATTTTCCCTGGTTATTGGCCACATGATCTTTATCGAATCCTGCAGCTGCCTGTTTAATCAGAGGGCAATCTTTAATCATATGATCTCAGTCATGAAACCTATAACAGACTTGCCTCCCATAGGATTCAAAACCTGAGTTTGCCCCTGACCTCAACTACTCTGGGGGCCTTTACGCTTCAAGGCTTTCTCTCTACTTTCTCACTGAGTTTTTGCTCAGTTAGCAGTTGGTCCATTCTCTCACCCTGCTTTACAAGGATTTTAAACAGTGAGGCATCAGTGCTGACCTCTTCAGCCTAGGCTTGCCATTCCATTTGGTTTGGCTTGGTGCCAAGCAATTGGATGACATGTCTTTGCAGTCCCCAAAATGATAATGCTGGGTTATCGAAGCTCCCTTCAAACATTTTCATTCACATTGCCTCAGCAAATCTGCCTTTCAATATGTCATTGGCGGAAGCAGTGCTTTTTGGTTTCTGGGAAACAATTTATTTGGGCAGGCAGACTAATTCAAGAGAGCAAGCCAAACAGAACTTCCCCTTTTTTCTGACAGCATGAAAGTAACTTTTGCTGAAGTTGGGACAGGGTCTATCTGTCCCCCAAAGGACTCCAGCAGAACAGAAAAGATGGCTTCTGCATCCTCTGACACTGCACCTTTCCAGCAAAGTGCTGGAGCATTAAACTTGCTCTCTGGTAAGTGAAGTACTTCTCCCTTGTGGCCAGCTGTGTTTTCATGTCCTCCACCCACTCACAGATCAAAGGATCATCTGAATCAGCCCATTGACGATCCTTAAACTTTTCCATCCATGTGCCTGTTGAAACATAAATTACATGAGAATCAGTAGAACTCTCAGGTAAGGCAGAAGGATTTCACTGGGACTCAGGAAGAGAGGGGATCTGTTGCTGCTTATTTTTCACCTGTAGTGCTGCCTTTGCCCTCTCAGCTTCATCCTTAGCCCTAGCAGCATTTGCCTTGTAGGTTTCTATTGAAACATCTAGCATGGCAAGGCTGGCCTTCAGTGCTTCAAAGACAGGGTTCTCTCCCTCTTGGTCGCTTATAACAATTTTTTTTGTTTCAAAATATCAAGCAAAACGAAAACGTTAAAATAAAATACAATTTACCAACTGAAAAGATCCACAGTCCACACCAACATGTAGGTGTAAAAAAATTGAAATACAGGGAGGAAACAATATGGTTACCATTCATTCACAACCCATACTTATTGGGAACACATTTACAGTCAGCCAGGGTCATTCTGGCTCTACCCACCATTCCTCTTTTCTTTCTATACAAGATTTCCAAAATATAATTGTACATTTATGTCATTATAAATAATGTACTGCAGATAAATTACCGTATACAGGGTACACCAATACAGCTTTTGTAAAAATTCTATTATATATGCTTATATGTAATTATGACTGAATACTTAATTGACCCAAATACATATTTTGGTCAAATACAATTATTGCTGGCTGCTTCTGCATCCATCCCATTTTCCTATGATATATTGGACGGACATTAAAAATCTATAAACTGCAAACCATATCCACTTGGTCAGTTGAACACCATGTCATTCTGATGCAGTAAAGGGGTCAAAGGTCAAATGCAGTCATAACCCTGGTTGCAGTGCCATTTTGTAATGGAGAGAAATGACAACACCACTCTGTTTTGACGTTTAACCACCTTTATTTGCTATTGTCCTTGCAACCATCTATTTTCTGGAAGACAATGAAGGATCCCAGGAAAGACTTCAAAAAAGAAAAGACCCCCCTGTGTGCCAGACACCAGGCTGGTAATTGCATGCCATGGTGCAGCATAAAAACACCATTTGGGATGAATGCCCCAAGACATAGTACATGTGTGCACTGTGAATCAGAGACATATGGCTAATGACTTGACTCCTGGAGGCTGGGTATGTGATTGAATCAGTGTGAGCAATCAATGCACTTAAAGGCACATTTCGAGGATGTGGACAGCTAAGAATTTTATTGAATCACATACATGTTCTCAGTTTCTTGGGACTCCATTTTATACCCACTTTCGATCTTGTTGACCACAAGGTGTATTAAATTTGGAAAACAACATCCGTCCCTGATTCATTGCACATCACATCAACAAAAGGGCCATGTGTAAAACTCAGATGTGGTAACATTTTATTAATAAAGGAAATGCCCCAATCCAGCAGTGTTACTCTAAGACTTGTGGCAAACTAGTATTATAGCTAACAGGAAGGGTGACTGGGCCCAGCCTATGAGTTGACCGTTATCTTACAGGGTAACTATACTGTGACATTCTGCTCCTGCATACAGAGACCTCCTGTCCTGGTGGGCCCACATAACTGTACTTGCAGTGTGCAGTCAGAGCAGTGCAGTCTTGTGACTGTCAGTAACTCTCAGTTGCCTTCATATCAGGGTTTATCAAGTAAAGTGTGCAGATGAATCACATAGGGTGCCTTCGATTGCTTTGACCATAGTGACTGTGGTCAATTATTCAGATGACTTATTTTAGATCGCGCATGCGTAATCAATAACAGCGCTCGAATGGATACAGTGAACTGTAGTCTGGGAGCAACATGGCAGCGCCCTGTGGTCGTACACAAATATGAGATAAACAAGAAAGAAAATGGACGAAATAACTGTATTAACGGTTTACCATATACTTCGGGAATGCTACAGGGATCTATAAGTTGTTCATCCACAACTTTTGGCGAAAAATAACCTCAAGCTGTAATTTTGGTGATTATTTAGCAGTTTTTATTGATGCACACTTACACCTTGTACCCGGTGGTCGCCATCTTGATCCCGCATTGACTATCCTTGACCATCCTTCAGGCAGTGGTCTGCGTGGTGTAGTCAACATGATGTCATTTTGACCACACCACCATAAACTACGACACATTGGATTGCAAAATCTTTGACTATAGTTAACTATAGTGACTATAGTCAAGCACTCTAAGGAGCCTTAACGTGTCAGCTCCACGGCCCATATTATATAGTTGTGTATAACTACACAAACACCAAACAAAGTAACGATATACAAGATGGGGATAAAATCAAACAAGATGGGGATAAAATCGAATCAAGTCACTGACTCATATATTTATGACTTCACTTGAATTTGACCCAGTGGGGGGCCTGTTGTTTCATTCCTGATAAGAACTTCACAACTCGCAGAAAAGAGACCAATTAAACACAGCTAAATATATGTAAATGATCATGTACAGTGAGGGAATCATCACACCCTCACATACACATACACTACACACACACACATGCACACACACATTCACACATGTGTGTGTGTTTTTTAAGAGTTTGGAATTACACTGAAAATACAATGTGGGCCCTGTAAGTATAATATATTAAACTGCCAATATACATGGCATAAAAATACCGATGGCAGAAAAATTTTGAGGAAGAAACGAGATTAACCTGTTCGGGAATTAAAAACTCTTGAGTGTTTTAGAGTATAAAAGATGCAAATAAATAAGGTAGACTTCTGTTTGAGTGCCCTTATGCATTTGCTTGTCTTAATGATATTAGATAACATTCTGGCTCATGCTAGCAACCGGTTCTTTATTTTTTGTAGGTTTAAGGTGACTCAGTCATACTCCTTCTACTTGAATCCGAATCCCTTCCAAACAATTGTTCAATTAAAGTACAATTAAATGAGCAGTCTGGTTAAGCAATGCGATTGATAACTTGAATTATAGCTTCCATAAAAATACAATGAAAAGATTAATAGGCTTATGCAAATCTGAGGCAAAATACCAAAGTTGCAATGTAGGCCCCGAATCCTTCGACAAACCCGAGTATTACAGATTAATATTGTAATTTTACATTGCATCTATGTGCTCACATATGATTTGGCAAGTTACAGTCACTACTCGATGTCTTCACATTGGTTCTGAAATCTGAATTAATATAAAAGCGTTACTAGAGAATTATTCTATGACAGTTTGGTTTGTTGAATTCCTTTGTATTAAATAATCAGTGACACAATGATAATTGCATAACACAACTATATACCAGTGGGTCGATACCTGACCCTGACTCAGTTATTCTGTATTTATCAGAGATCTTTAAAATTAAATATGCAATGGTCTTTTTCACTGAAAATGTACATGGCGTACAACATTTTGAGGTCTCTTATATGGATAAATATCATTGAAATATCACAATTGGTACCCAAACACTCTTTTCGTCACTGAATGTTTTTCCAAAACTGTATTACTCACCTAATTTCTGTGGTAAAAAAAGTGTAAATCATGATGTCGACATAGTATAATGTAATAAAGTGTTTGCATGGCAGTGTGGACAGCATCCATGTTATTTCTTTTCATCTTGACGCAGGGATGGGATAATGTTCTAAAGTATATGTGTGGCAGTGTGCTCTGCAGGCATGCTATTTTCATCTTTGTTCGGGGGGGGGGGGTCAATAAAACCTTAAAGAAGAATCGAATTACCATATTCTTAATATAGATATGTTACAGGGACATACTAATGTGTTGCTAATCAATATCTGCTCTAATAACACAATAGCGTCCATTCTTAAAGCTGATGTTTCCCACTTCAGAAAGTTCGTTTTTACTAAAAACTAGCAAATAAAGCAGCCTTGAACCAGCTTTGAGAATAATATTTTGCGATACTTTGCCAACATGTCAACAAACAAATTTGAAAAATAAGTTAAAGTTTCCCCCAAACAACACTGAAGAAACTTAAGGGTGGTTTTGTTGGAGCCTGATCCTTAAATATTGCCCTTTTCCTCTTTGTTTTCAGAGTGTTTCATTTGAAACAAAACAAAAAACAAAAAAAACATCAACCATTCTTTCTTGAGACATGTATAATATTTTATTCATATATAACACATTATGATACACATGAAATATATATACAGAAACCATGGATCAGGCAGCAGTATAATCGATAAAATCTCTGTAAACCGGATGTGAAGATCATCACCAATTACACATTGGGATGACCATTAGATAAGGTTTTAATTTTAATGTATGTATGATTTCCGGGCTCGTATCTGACTATAAATCTTGATCTGCGATCTACCCAAACTGATACAAGACTATGAGGGTGCGGTTTCGTCTTGCAACATCCCTACGAGCTACCTCCCTCTGCACTTTTGAATCTTACTATCATCAGTACGTGTTTTTTCCCGAAACGCGACTGTCAATGTAGGTACGAAGCTCATTGGGTAATTTATATATTGCGCATAAAAGTATGCCAAATTTCTCAATACATATGCATATGTAGATCTGTTTTTAATGCAACGGGATATAGCCATAAAAGTCATTCTCCAAACTGACGAATTTACACAGTCCAATGTCACTTAGAATTGCATAATTTTGTCATAAATATACAGTCGCAACAGGATAGCAATTCACGCTGCCATCTTCTTCAATTGGGTCTAAAGGTCTAAGGCGAGATTGTGCATGCCGACAGACAACGAAAACACACCCAAACCTAAAATTGAATATCTGAGTGAAAAACTTTTCATATACTGGCTGCACAGCCAGATAATGTAGACTTGTTACAATTCTCTAAAGTACAGGCATTTTTAAAACTGGTCAGAATGTAACGTATCGTTATATCGTGTTCATTGGGGGATTAATGTTGCTAGTCATTGATTGGTCAATATGACCAAGTGTGTCTAGTCAGATCCTCACAGGCCTGACTCCTGCAAACAAACAGCAAACCACAGATATCCAAAGCGATTGTATGTCGTGGCCCATCCTCTGCTGCTGCGTGCCTCATGCGAGCTTTCCTGTATTGGCGATATCAGTGTTTGGATCTTCAGAACAACAGTTGCTGCACAGTCCCGAGGGAGTCCGGTAAGTCAATACATAAACCACTGTGCACATAACATCACAATTGAACGGTGATATACCACCATTACTGTTGTTCAAAAAGTCATCCCATGTCACCCATAGCTTTGTGGACCATAACAGATAAATGAAAGTTCATTAACATCACAAGAGATTAATTCCATATTAGTCACAAAAACCATTTGATACTGGTGACACGTTTTCCTTGTTTATGCGTATTCTAATTTTATACTAATAACTGCTCTTTACCAAGACTTATATTGCTAAAAAAAATCAACAACAAAAATTACAACTTTCAATAAGCTTTCCAACGCTTCTTTAAATTTAATGGACTATCTATATATATATGAATTTCAATATTGATCAGTGTTAAACCTTTTTCTTTGCTTGAGTCACCTTTAAAATGCTTGTGGTACTGATATAAGGTTGGCTGTTTTCAAGATTTTATATTATAAATGTTGCCAAGTTAACACGAATACACATCAATGCCACATAGTTGTTGCCAACTGCGTGGTGTTTCAGATGTCAGAAATACCAGATATATCCATGTTGAGTGTCTTATATTTTACTGTATCTTCATTTTTCAATCTCTGAGGATCTGTAAGCGTTTACAGATATCTCACTGAAAAGAGTCTTGTTCTACTTCATTTGAGTATTTTAACAATAGCCCTACATATCCAAATTACACTGTTGGAGGGATTATAGGAAAGATAGAACCCACATTCACAGAGTACAAGTTGTATCAGTGTAACGTTACCCTCAATGCCGTAAGTCTATTTTACATTTAGGAATCTTTGACATTTACGCCACTTTCAGCCTCAATCTGGATGATATTTATGACACTTTCAGCCTCATTATGGACAAGTGCAAGATAAATACTTCTCATGATATGGGGCACATTATTACAATGTATTCTTGTTCAAACACATATATTTAGGTTCATCAGTATACTGGTACATGCTTGAGCGGTATTTATTATACATTGTCAATAAACAGTTATTTTATCTAGGACTACATCTAGGCGACAATATCCCGTAAAGACAGAGCCATACTGCAGAACCTTTACTTTTACTTATTAGCTGAAAATTGGTGACTGGACGGAGCTGTTCTTTCCTTTTATCCCTTGACCTTAGAGAAATGATTCACGGAACAAATAAAAATCTTTGCTGACGTCGATGTGTCAATGAAAACAATTTAAAAAAAACGCCATGGCTTAAAGACGCTAGTGGAGGTCAAGGGTAAAAGAGGTCAATAACACTGAAGCAAGTACAATTGCAACCCTGATGACGGACTGATGACCTAAAGTGCCCTAAAAGAGTCAGGCTGCGTACATTCGAGATCGAAACACATAAGAAAAACTTTAGATTAAACATTGCAAGAAGCCACTAGATATCTGTCACATACAGTTAACATGTACCTGATGTTGCATGTCGTATTTTCACGACTCTAAAATATTCAACAAATACACGAATTAAATACATGACATCTTCTGTTCTCAATTATGGCTCAAAAATAAAGGATTCTGAGTAAAATCGGACGCTTAATATGCACTCTGAAAACAAAAGTGCATTGCTTGAACACCCTTCAAGCATATATAATTGCCCATATACATACCAAAGACGAGTGACTTTCCTATATATCATGTACACGTTTATCGACAGAAATCGAAATGCATTCCTACATAAATACGTATATTGATGGTATCAAAAATATATACAGATTTAGCACGATAAAGAAGATTGTTGCAAGAACCCTCCTAATTTGAACCCATGAAACTGTACATCTTTTAGAGCAAGCTCTCTTCGTGTAATTTCCCCCCAAATGACCCCCCTCCCCCGCGTATTCTGTCTTAATTTATATACCACACTTAGGTGCACAATGTGCAGTCAAATTTGTTTAAAGGTTTAATTGAGCCCGAATTTGTCCACAACTGTGCGACATAACAGAGGCTCCAAGTCTGCCAATAAAGCGGGAGATGTCCTGCTTTGTTGGCCATAAAATCACTCAGATTTTCAAATCTCCTACTTTTTGCGCTCCGCGGGTTGACGAATAGATCCACTACTTTTAACACCATTTATGCATCCCTCCCGTTTTCTGAGTGGTACTAGGTGAAGCTTCTGAAATAAAGTACCTCCTTTGTGTGTTTTCTACAATATGTTTGAATAACCTGATACACAAGAGATTGTAAAAGAGTAGCAAGGCTTAAGTGATCTGTTATACAGCATTCAATCTCTGATTACCAAAAATAGTAAAAAAATCCATATGATTTGGTCGAAGAGAGATGCCAAAGGCTATGGCCAACCCATCAACTATGTAGAGAGGACTCCTACCCTGCCTTGCACAAGGTGAGGCAAAAAACCTTTTCAATCTTAATGTGTCTTGATACATGGATCGAAATGGCAAGGCTTTCGTATCAAGGGATTTGGCCTATAGTCTTATTTACATTTACGTTTTGTATGTGGGCCTAGCAGAAAAACGTATCTTTCATATGTATATTTACCAAAGGCAAACAGTGGTATTTACTAACGCTGTAGTGCGTAGCAATACAACGCATGAATTTGAGTCTGACATTAATGTCGAATGAATAGATTTCATGAAAGCATAGTGTGCTTACTGTCTTTTTCCAGTTACCTGATGACAGCCTCAGGCTGCTACCCCTTTCAGAGTCTGACACAAATGTACCATTCGATCATTTGGATGTGTGGACTGTAGGTTTGGATTGACTAACTACCTTACTTTTTAAAAAAAGTTATGTGTTTTATATATAAAACTCGCTCCGCTCGCTATTATCATTACTATGTTGTAGGCATAGCCTAATATGCGAACGTCAGCATTACAAACTATCGATAATAACGTTGGTGGATCAGGCAGCAGCACCTGATCGTTAGGTCCCTCTAGCGGCCATCTACTAGACCAGTCCAGAGGTGCGAGGCCGTAGTACCTTGCACAGCTGAACGAAATTTTCTGCCGTATAGTTCTTCTTTTTTTAGACACTGTTCCACAAATTTAAGTATTGTTCCCAAGATCTTTATATCGCCACTGAACTAGTGTATCCTGTGGCAGAGACGTAGTGCGTATATGGAGAGTGGTATATTGTTGCATTGTCGCGCGACAACACCAAATCTGAGCAGGCTTTCGCAACATGGCGTTTTGGGGCCCTTGGGGGATAAGTGTGACTGGAAGTTGCGATCTGGAAGGCCCCGAGAAATGACCTGGTGACTGCACAGTTTGCAAATATTAGTAAGGTGAGACGCAACATGCGCAACAAATACTACATACTTTGGGATGTTTATTTAGGTTAAGTTTTTCTATTCTGCGGAAACTCATTTTCAGCCCAAAAGCATGTTTCCCAGGTCCACGTTCCTTCAAGGTGTTAACGATGCAAGTTGGGGAATCGTTATCATTTTTTTCACTCCATCGTCAACGATTTCTGAACAGTTATGAATTATTGCCCTAAAGGCCGGTAAGTTTGAGACTTTGGTGTAAATAAAACTGCGAAAATTTCCCGGGATGCACAAAAAAGGGGATGAATTTGCGCATGTGCGCAGTAGGGGCGACGAGGAAAATCAACTTCGTTGGCTAGCTACTGAGTACTCTTCTGATTGGATAATTTGCTGCTCTGTTGTATCCGATATTCTCATGTGTTTATGGTAAGAGCTCGCTGACGCTCGATCGCTATCATCATCATCATCATCATCATCATCATCATCATCATCATCATCATCATCATCATTATTATTATTATTATTATTATTATTATTATTATTATGGATTGGTCGATTATATAGTTTTGCTCCCTAACGTTAGATGGCAAAGCATCGTTCGATGTTGAACGAAGATTTGTATGCGCTTAGAGCGCTAAGTTAAAAGGCTGGTACATTAATGTCAGACTCTCCATGTACGGGATAGCCGTCTGAGTCTGTCATCAGGTAATTTTCAAGGCTTTGCTGCTTGAAACTGTCGAATGCTTTTGGTTTGGCTGAACACAAACAGTATGTCAACGTATGCACAGTATTCAACATGTGCAATTATCAAATCTCGTAAGCACCCAAAAGTATTAAAAAAGGTATGGACTCTTACAATGAATATAGAGGCAATCAAATTACGTCACTGGCTTCAATGAGTATGAGCCGTTTGATATAACCACCGTTTCACCATCAGAGCTTTTTATTTTACATCAATGTATGAGGTACTTTGCAGCACCTTGTATGATTCATAAAACCTGTACATCAAAAGTGAAGGTCCACACAAACTTCAACAGGCCGGTTTGGGGGTAAGAATTTAGTATGAATATGGAGCTTGAGACTAAACGTTGCTTGTACACATGTGTGCGCTAGAGACAAGTCTATTCAATATACACATTTTGTTTGATGTCCCCATTTCTATAACATAAAATGTGCACATTAAGTACTTACAGATCCTGGTTACTAAAGTAGCATAGATAACTGAATCAATTGCAGAAAACGCTTAATGTCCAATCTATGTTTCTAACGTCAACTATGATGTCATATCCGGTTCTTCCGGAAGCACTGTCGTCCGGTTTTTTTTTCTTTCTTTTTCTTTTTCTTTTTTTTTTTTTTTTTGTATTTTTTTTTTACTAATGCAACAATCATTTGAGTTTTGTATAACAATAATCTAAAAGTCATTCAAATTCATCAACAATTTACACGTACAATGCGCTACATGGATGGATCATCACTTAAGTTATTTGGGGATAGGTGAAAAACTTCTTGCCTTCCAGATATACTTATTTCCCAAGCTGAGACACCACTGCACACACACATAGCACAACCATGGTGTCACTGCTCAATAATTAAAGAAATTCGGAAGACATATGCATTAACACCAGCTAACTGGATCCTGTCCAAGGATCATCAGCACATTGAAGAAGACAATGATGTGATATGATCACAGTTGAAAGCGTTGCAGAGCAGGGGAATTCTGACACAGGAAACAATAAGTTTGTAGTCCAAGAAAACTTTCCATGTGGCCATGTTTGATGCACACAGCATTTTAGCCCATAATTCTGAACAATGTCATCCAGCACACAGGCCAAATTTTCAAAAGCATCCAGACATGTGTTGTTAGGGGGTGCCATCAAGAGTTCAGAGTGAAAGAAATACTTAAGTATCTTAGTTTTGGGAGAGACCCCCTCCCCAAAAACGAAAGTGCGGTTTGTATAGACGTAGCATCTAAACCTTCGTGTAAATTTGGGGTCAGAGTACTTTCTCGGTATGACTGTGCGTCAATTATATGCACATATTTTGTGTATGGCTTTTAAAATATGACTAGTAGGGAATAAAGCTATTTTAAAACTGTTCATCTTGTTCGTTCTATTTGGTATCCACAGATTAACTGCTTCTTATTAAGCCTAGCTGAAAACAAGCCAGGCTTCACAAACTGATTCCCTACTACATTTTAAATCCAAGGTCCATTTGCCATTCCTATATATTGATGAGAAGCCCTATTTCATTGACGGTAACTGTTTTCTAAATATATGCCACACGCAGCTAAATCTTGCCTGTTCCGTTCCAAATGTTCACCTCCATCGTGTTAATATTTTTCACGCCTCAACATGTGCATGTTCTTATCATTCTGAAGATACTAAATACTACTTATATTGTCGTAAGTGTCATGTGCAAAGGCTCCGTCCTTTGAATACTGTGTGTCAATTACTTGCTCCAGGTGTAAATCCTACTCTAATAGTACAGACTTCAAGTGGCATTTGTCAAATATTTTATTGAAAGACTTGTCAAACATCGACAACGAACACATCTTCCAGGCTGTTCAAACATTTATAGCAGAATCTAGGCGTTTTATTTTGTAATTTGACTATCGCGTAACCTTAAGGCTACAATTGTTCTGATCATATTGGTTTTGATGACATCTGTTCCTCGTTAAAATCTATCTTTTTGAGCTGTTATACTTAGTCTTCAGTTTAGTCTAATTTGTCATGTACATTATGTTGTGCTTATGTTTATAATAATAAAACTTTGGGCAATTTTTAACTGACCATAAGCCTTTGTAAATCTTTTCAAATATAATTTAAACAGAGTATTTGGTCTTAAGCACAATACCATATATATACACTAAACCTTGTCAAACAAAGTGTTGACTGAGTATTCAGTCTTGAGCACTCTACCATTTGCGAATACTATGAAAAAACGAGATTTTAATTGAGTATTCTGTACGGATAATTGAACCATTTGCATATGATACCAAAAACAAAATCAGTATACTATGAGTATTTTTGGAAATGTGTACATTGAGTGCGAGAATGAAAGATATACAAGATGAAAAAATAACCAGTCAAAACATGTACATCTGTTTTTTTTTGTGCCGATGTGTGTGATATCAAAATATAGAAAAAATATTCATTTTATATAAAACATGCACTTCAGTTTTAGGTGCCGTATGAACCTTTGCAAATATCGATTTTGTGAGATGGGAAATTAAAATGACTTTGAGAGCCTACCCACCGCCGCCCCTAACGAAGATAAGTAAGGTTTTCATTGTACATTGATCTTTTGACGGCACCCCTTAGTACATGTACATAGACCAATCGTGCGTAAGTACTGTTCAAAAGTGTACCCCTGACGTGGCCACAACGTTCATAGATATACAGATTCAGCCTTAAATATGGGCCTTCATCTGGTCAGAGTTTTAGCATCTCTTGTTTTCTTTGGTAGGGCTAATGAAAAATCATCAAGGGCTCCATAGCATATGGGTGCTAGTAAAACGACCTTTCAGCATGCATCTTCATTCATTCACTCAAGCGTACATGGTCATGCATGATGAAGAGCCCTTCTTGCCGAACGCACGTGGCACAATCTTTGAGGAACCTGGCTTCTTGGGGCTTGGTCATGATGCGACTGTTTGGCACCTCTGCCCATTCTCCGGCCATCGCTGGTTGGCACATCTCCCCAATCTCAGGCCACTTCTCGCTGGCACATTGTCCAAAACTCACGCGGCAGCGGGTAGGCAAATGTCACCCACCTGGTGGTAGCCTGGGCTGCACTTCGTCCCGCAATCCTGGTAGTAAATCCTAAAAGTGAAAAAAACCTTGTCAAATTATAGCATTCTTATTCAATAAATATAGATTTTTCATCTTCCTACAGTCAAATTTTTGCTTGATTTCATTATGAGTCAGGGCTGATGCATAACTGTCTGATCTTGGCACGTTAAGACAAGCCACCAGTGCTAAATTTCCCTAAGGTGAAAAGTTTAAACCAACTACACAAGCAAGCGCGAGCAGTTTTTGTATTATGCTATATATATATATATATATATATATATATATATATATATATATATATATATATATATATATATAATATGGAACGCCGTTTCTTGTTTTATTCAATATTTGATCAGAAGAACAAATCGTATTCAGGCGGTGAACAAATGCATTTGTTGATATGATTAAATACAGACTATTTGTTCCTCTGAATAATTTGATTTGATGTTCTGATTAAATCGAATTGTTTTGGGTTTTTTTTTGATCAAATCGAATTAATCAGAGGAGCAAATATACTCTGCCTTGATCACATGAACAAATATATTTGTTCAGATGATTTAAACGATTTGGTATGAAGAATAAATAGATGGCATTTGATCATCTGAATAAATCGAATTGTTTTCCTGATCAAATCGATTTGATCATCTCAACAAATAAACTCCAGTTTAATTATATTGATGCCCCCTGTGTGATATGTTTTGCGGGTCAAATATTTAAACTTTCGGACAAATCCTTTTCGCCAGCATTTGATCCGCGCAACAAATAGTGCACAGACTACCGGAAGTGAAGAGCAGCATACCAGAGGGAGTAATTATTATCTGGTAGTTGAGAAACTTCTATTTATTAAGGAACAAATATATTTGTTCAGGTGAATAAATCGGGATATACCTCATTCTTTTTTATCATAAGAACAAAATGATTTAGTCATCTGAACAAATGCATTTGTTCATGTAATCAAAGTTATTTTATTTGTTCTTCTGAACAAATCTATTTGATTTTCTGATTAAATCAGTTTGTTCTTTTCATCAAATCAATCTAATCTACAAATATACAGTATTTGATCAGATAAACAAATACTTTTGTTCATCAGATCAAATCGATTTGATTATGTGATTAAATATTTAGTCTCTATTCACCTGATCAAATATTTGTTCATAGGAATAAATTTATTTGTTATTCTGATCAAATATTTAATCATCTGATCAAATACTGAATAAAACAAGAAACGGCGTTCCATTATATATATATATATATATATATATATATATATATATATATATATATATATATATATATATATATATATATATATATATATATATATATGTATGTATATATATATATACCCATTTCAGCTAGGCGACTGGTGCCAAAGGTTGCAGGTTCGAGTCCCGCTCGTTCCGAACATGAAATATATATATACAGAGACAGAGACAGGGAGGGAGAAATAAAACTGTCAACCTGGTGCACCACTCGGTCCAGGCACCACATGGTTCCTTCCTTGTAATGCGACAAATCTTGCGGCATGGCGTATCCCCACATGATCTGCTCTGTCTTTGTCTGTTGCTAGAACTATAAAGATAACAGACAAAAAAATAGTAAAACAAGAACGAAGAAAAGTGAAATGGACCGATATGAAAATGCACTTCCCAGCAGATTTGAAATATTTCTAAATTTTCATAAACGAACTTTTTATTGAGTGTGTCAAAATTAGGTACACTTTGTCAAAACCTCAATGCATCCATATATGAACATGCAGTTTGCATAAACATATTTGAAAACTAAGCACAGTGGTCATGCGTTCATATCGATTGTCCGGTCAGCTGCAGTCGAGCTCTTCCAGAACACAAGACGGAAAGCTCAGCTACATAAGTTTCGATACAAACACCTACAGGTGCTGCCATCTATCAACGAAATACTTGTCGACCAAGGTTTGCAGACCGAATTGAACCGGCATAAAGTTGAAGTGTACATTATTGAACTGAATAGGACGAAACGATTTTTCAACGAAAAAGCAAACAAATGTGTGACAAAAAATTTAAACAGTAATCGGGCACATGCAATAACGTTTGTAGTGACCTAATTTGGTTGAATTTTATTTCATAAAAAGACTGATCCCATGTGCAGCTAAGATGACGTGTGATGTAGTTCTCTGACAACACATTTGCCATTTCACATTTATTCGTAAGAATGCAGACGTGCATAATATGTTTATATATTGCACATTTTGGTAATATAACTTGCGGATTGACTGTGATTACATGTGACTGGCGTGTAGTTATATATGTGCAGACTGGGATTGCATGCATGTGCGTTGATTGCATATATGCGTTTTGATTGTGTGGAGTGTAATTGCTTGTATGGGGTGCAATTGCACGTGAGAAATGTCATTGCATGCAGTAGTTTTTTATTTGTAGCATACGATTGCATGTGTGGAGTGATTGTAATTATAGAATGTATTTGAGTGTACAGAGTGTGACTCTATAAGGGTCGATTGTATATGTGCACAGTGAGAGATTATGTCACTGTGACATTTAACG
>OZ026623.1:36263149-36328149 GCA_964020975.1 Hermodice carunculata
ATGAAGATTGCATAGTACAGTGGAATCCCCAATTAAGACCACCTCCATTAAGAAACTTTCTATGTAAAGAGTCTTAATACCTAAGACCACCTAAAGGACTTCAGATGTGGTTTTAACAGGAGATTGGTCTTAATGGGGATGTAATTTAATCGAGGATAAAAAAAATGGGTCTGTAAATTGGTGGTCTTAATTTAAGTCCACCAATTGGTCTAAATGGGGAGATTCCACAGTATATCAAAATACATGATTATGTAAGATACTCCATGTAAAAACAAATTAGTGTAGATCCACTCAAGACAGATTCTAATTGAATCCAAAGTAAATCTAGTCAAAAGCATGATAAGTTGAAAACTGATTTGTGAGTGAAGAAATATAGATGTATGGCGTACGGGACATTGAAATTGGTGCCATAATAAAACAAAAGGAAGATGACCCGTCTGTGGTCAGCTAATTTATACAACTGTTACTTTCAGAAATCAATTTATTAACCCTTTCCTTGTCAGAATAAGACTGCATCAACAGCTTTCCTCAATCGGCGCGGAGAAAGGTTTTTGTGCCACCCTAAAAGGTCTTATTTACAATTCTCAGCAAAAAAACTTTAACATGAAAGTTATGAAACACATTAAAGCAAATGGCAATTTACATTCAGGCACTTTCAAGAAATTTTACGAGGAGAGGCTTAACAAAGGCTTTCCGACAGTTTGACAATACTTTTAAACATTGCTGTACCATGAAATTGTAAAGACTGGGGAGGTGCCATCGTCAACAAGATTTACCAGATAAAATAAAGCAAACATATCTGAATTTGTTTTCTTATATTTTCTTGGAAATTCGCCGGCTTGCATTTTCAAAATTTTAAAGCAAGTGATCAGTTGTGAATTTTACATCATTATATCAACGAAAAAGAACATGGCAATCTTTGTAATGCGATACACACCGGCAAACCTTCGAGAAATTTGAAGATTAAAATATCTGAACATACCTGGCGCCCGTTAGGGCTAAGCTGCTGTAATATCGCACCTCTACAAAGTCCTTGCAGAGATCCAAATGCCCAGCAATGCCAAAAACATGGTGAAACTTGAGGTATACCTGGCTACCGCGAGGTGCCTGTTTGCGGAAAAAGTAAAAAATTGAAAATACCCACTACAACGTAAAATTCACTGTTAGCTGTAACTTACATGCATTGCTTTTGACAGCAATTTACTACATATTTTGTTGCCCACTCTTTTATTCACGCAGCAGTATGAACGGTCAGAAAGTTATGGGCATAATACGATCACTTACGGTACGATGATACCGCAAATGTCAAGGAAAAAAAAGTTGCCAGGAAGTTTTAATGATACAACACGTTCATATTAGGTGCCGGTTGCTCTAGCCGTAGATCTCAACAAAAAAGTACATGGGCGGGCAAATACCTGTATCAAAAAGGACAAAGTGCATTTTTCTTAACCATATAGGCCTTAAGAGACTGTATAAACATTTTTATCACTCAAATTTTCTATAATTTCAAAGTAATGTGTTGATTCTGACCATAGGTCTCGCTGATATTAACTTGAAGTTTCTGTTTTCCGAAAGTCAAATAATTTTGTTGGTATTCAGCATTATATGTTTATTTTATATAGGACGCACGTGTAGGAGCTATATTTTGCTTACAGTGGTCATGTACTTTCCTAGGACCATGTGGACTGGACAAAGAACACGGTATACTTACCCGTAACAGCCAACTACACGCTAATTTTGGTTTGTATCCGGGACTTGGGTATCCGGGTGAGTGTATGGTCCCATTATATTGCGCTTCCACTGTTCCACCACAGTTTGCTACATTGGCATAAAAAACAACTTTCATTTCCATCGTTAACTCTTCGTTGTCATTTCGAAAAAAATTGATATGTCTTGAATTGCCCTGGTTAACAACTTTCTTCGGCGCGCCAAGCGTCCCGAAGACAGATATTGACTCCGTCTATACTTGGCACTGGAAGGGTTTTATGCGGAAACGAAAAAATAAGGCTTATGCGCTCCAAGACTGCGTGTCACAGAATCTTGTTATGGGCACTTATAACTTTTGGTGAAAAAAAAAAAAAATATCAGCGCTGTTTTCATAAAGCCACTGTGCTATTCTTTTATAAAGATTTATGACGTAACGTTTGCTGTAGAAATAAGAATGTTGTGACATCCAGCCGTTAGAGAAAAATAACTCAAGATTGTATACTTGAACTTACCATTAACAGGACGGCTAACTTTTTCACAATATGGTCCATCAAATCCATCTGGACACCGACATCTACGACAATTCCTCGGGTCCTGGTATCCATCTCGTTCACAATTCCGCGGTAAATAAATGCCTTTGCTACTACATATGGCTACAAACAAAAAACCAATATGAGGTTCCCCTTCAAACATTATTAGAGCTTGGTTTCTGAATTGAAGTACAGGTATTTTAATTTTTCGCCAATTTTTAAAATCTGCCAATCAGAACAAAAGAAAACGGATCTGACACATTTGAGCGCCATCAGCATTACTTTCACAAAAAGACAAATATTACAGATCATGGACTGACGATCACTTAGAAAATGTTACATTTTGTATATTAATATCTTTCTTGTCTGGCCCATATTTAAAAAATCCTTTTAACATTGCGTTTGATACTTATCCCTCTCTGAAGCGACCACAGTTTTGTGGTCCTGAGCATGGTCGTGATAATCAGGATCCACTTTAATATAATGATAACAAAATACACATACAATATTTGGGTAAAACAAATACTTACGCTGTTAAGGCTTTATAATTAGACAATTATGAATATTCTTACCGAATCAAAAATTAATTTTAAACAGACAACAAAAGTGTCCACAATATCAGTTATCCCTTATACAGACGCAACATAACACTAAAACATTAATCCTCACTTCTGTAAATACATCTTTCTAAAAATAACTTTAGAAAGATGTTTGGAACTTATTTCTGCCTTCCCTGAGGAGAAGTACCTACATTTACAATAAGCTTTATTCGCCAGTTTGACGTCATAGAAGGACAGGTCCTGCCTTTGTCCAATCACACGCTTCATTAAGTGGTCTCGTGTCTCAACTGTTGCAGAACTTGTACTGTTCGGAAATTTGGAGTAAAACTGAAAAACGAAAATTATATCTATTAGAAAAATTATTATATATTTCATCATGTTTTTGCCCATGATCTTTTCATTCAAGGTCGTTGCGACGATTGTTCAATGTGCACATTGCAACATGTAATGTCCATATCGGATATAGGCTGACTTTTTCATCCGTTGTGCAATAATATATAGAAAATGTATACAATCAAAATATGATGTGCACATAAGACGACTCGTAACAGCGATTTAAAGGTTTCACAGATTGATAATAGATGCGAGGAATTCAGTTTCTTTCAAGTTCAAGCTTAAAGACGGAAAACAATTTGTCTGTCAGCCTCGCGGGATTGAGTCACCTAGAGAGCCCCAAAAGTTTTCCACTTATAGTCTCTATCATTATTTGGTGGGCAAAACGAAGCAGACGACATTTAGGACTCTAGACAGTTTCTGTAAGTTTAACGGGGAATTTGCATTGGGGATAAATCGTCGTCGGAACTGTCTGTGATTTTATTATGAGAACAACAGATCCTTTTAAGGCCATCATCTAATAGTCTGTAACTAAAGTTCCAGACAGACACACTTAGCAGTATATCTACGTGAATAATAGATAATACGGAAATGCAGTTGCCCGCCTTAGTCAATGTGATCCAACATTAATACTTCACGGTACTTTGCGAGAGGCAGGACGGCAAGCGAGTGGACCATCGCGCAGACACAGATAGTGGATAGGAATATGATGGCGTTATGACATATGTTTGGAACTGCTGTATTTCAACAACACCCGGTGGTCGGCGTGCCTGTGCGCAATTGTAACGGTGCCAGGCTGTTGTTCTCCCGGTATACAGAAACTCATATATTCGGGCAATTACATGTATACTATCATGGATGTTGGGGAATACATTCCTTAGCTTGCCACACATGACACAAGTATATGGTTATAGATGTTGGGGATTACTTTCCATAGCTTGCCACACATGTTGAACCACTTAATGCTGGTCAAGGTCCTTAACCTAACTTGGCAAGCAAACGTAGAAAAACTAGTCATGCGCGAGATCGTCGCGCTACGGTGGCCAGAGTCGGTGACTGGATTTCGAAAGGTCCATGTTGACCACGAGGCTGCACACTTGAATGGCATGTTTCGTGGTTTGTTGCCCTCAAGGAAGTCCGGTCTGTGATAGGTCAAAATTACAAAAAAATACTTCCTTAGAAGTATTTCTGCATTGTTCATTGAAGCCTTAATATCATGGATTTAATCGTTAACTTCGTGGATTGCGCCTGCGCATGAGATTCGAGAAACGAACAAAATTGTCTACAGGTCATGTTGGAAGCTCACCCTTTTGTTGGGGTTTGCTATTTTGTAATCTCTACGATGCTGTAGAGGGACCATGTAGACATGAGAATGTGTCGGAAAGGATTTTTAAAAGTAAAGGCTATAAAGGCTAAACGCATGTATGACCCCAAGAAATGTCGACCCAATTGTAACTGCCCATACCACAGTTCTTTAACCATTTGTTCCCGTAAAAGTTTCGAACAGGTTATAATCATGTAAATTCCGTTTGTATCACTAAGAACGTCCACTTTTTGTCATCATTTGCCATCCTATGTGGGCTTACCGTTGCGATAAACGAAGTGAAAATACATTATTGTAAGATTGTTTGACTTTATTTGCCTCTAGGACAGTGACGTAACGCAACCTGTTGGTTGAGTGAGAAAGACTCTGTGACCAAAATGTGCTTTGCTGGGGGCATTCAAAAACCTTGCGTAAGTCAATTTATTCCCCCTTGGCTTTTTTTTCATAACGCCCCGAGAAAAGTGTTGGACCTGAGCCATCTACCTCTTTTGTATTTCTGTGCCTCCGTCACAGGCCAATATATTCCCAGCTCTTACATACATCCTTTAGTAAGCATAAATCTAGGCAAACGTCACTGGTTTATAAAATTAATGCTCCCAGAAGCAGATACACTGGAATATTGTATTCATAACTGTTATGAATATAAGACGAGTGCAACTTAATGTTGTTACTGTTATACCTTTTACATGTCCCTCATTTGCAATCCTGATTACTTGACTAAAGCGACATATATATCATTGCAAAGAAGCATCAAAACAAAATGCCATAATTGAACACATATTGGGGGGGGGGGGAGGGCAAAGGACCATTCATTGTTCACAGACGCAGCAATTGGTGCGTCACGTGTGTGCTTGCTATCTCCGTTTGTGCATACCACGAGCTGAGAAACTGGACAAGGAGAGCTGACCGCATCATGGACAAACACATTGGATCTATTACGTATCGGATGATCTTTTTAAACTTTTAAATGTATCGAAGTGACAACGTCAAAACATCTGAAGGTGAATCACAGCATAACATATTATGTACTACCCAACGCATTTTATGAAAAAAAAATGAATTCAAAGTTGGCGATTTACTTAATATATTCAGATACGAACTCATTTGACTTTAACGTGTTATATTATACACTGACAACTCACACAGCAGTTTTACTTTCATTTTGACATCACATCAGGCACGGGTGTTCATTTAATTCATATAAAGCAGATTTCCCAAAATCAATGAGGCAGTCGTAAACACACGCACTTTCTTCGGGATCCACGAATAAGTGACGTTCCTGTGGTCCCGCTTCTAGTGATCCATTTTTTTTTTACCCAGCAGACTGGTAAGGTCTATAAGGTTCATCAAGAACCAATTAGCCGTGAAGAGCAGCTAGGCTTCAATCTTCAGGGCTGATTTCATAGAATTGTTTCTGGAGAACCAGGGGAATCAGAGCATTTTGCGGAAACGACATGAGCACTCGAGGTGACAGAGTCCTCTATGTGTAATTAACCAGTTCTGTTCGCGGGGTAAGCCAGACCTCCTAAGATGAAAGTTCTACCTTCCAGGGATAATATTTTATGAAGGCTCCCCAAGCAATGTCTTTGGTGCAAGTTTGGTGACTGTTTTAGTCCGCACAGACAACGAACGTGGCATTTGTATAAAAGAGACTCCATCATGATATTTATTTTCAGCAAACGCTGATCATACTTTGACGTTTGTGGATGAATTGACTAGCGCTCAATGAACCAGTCGAACGTTTTCATCGCGATGCAACATACAACCAAGTACATCTTTATATATATGTATATAGAGGGAGAGAGAGAGGGATAGATAGAAAGATAGATAGATAGATAGATAGATAGATAGATAGATAGATAGATAGATAGATAGATAGATAGATAGATAGATAGATAGATAGATAGATAGATAGATAGATAGATAGATAGATGACCGTTCCATTAGCCTGAAATAATCTGTTTGTGCCCCCCCCCCCACCATCTACTAAATGTCTGTAGGTGACCGGTACCGCAGTGTACACCCTTTACAAGTCCAGGGTGCTGCGATACCCGACCTACATGAAATTAGCTGCCGTGACACTCATCATGTATGAACTGCGAGTGCCCGGGTACCCGTCTTGTATGAACCTTTTGCATGAAAGTTTTTTTTATTTTATTATTTTCTTGTTACAATACACAATTATTTATATCAATATGCAATGGGCAACTTTTTATCTGTTTTGCAGTAAAATATTTGGTTTGCACACTCGCTGCAACTTATATGCGTCCGTTCCAGAGCAGCATTAGGTGGCATTGTATGCAATAAATTTCCTGTTAAAGGGATCACTGGTTCAATTCTAATTATAATATAGTCACTGTGGGCTGATCAGCCTCTCTTAACTGGTTTACCCAACGAGGGTACCATAAGCGAATTGAATATCTGGGTCCTAAGGTTCAAGTACAGTGTCTCTTCTCTACCTTGTCTCGTGAAACACATGCGCCCCAAAAGTTTCAAATAGTTCAAAACTCTCGTGTGTTGAAGGCGCAAATTGACAATTCTTTTTAAGCTACTGATTTTATGTTTGTAACGTTAACACAGACTTAGACAACAAAATATCTGTCTTCCTGAATCTAATTAGGAGCAATAAAGGTACACTTAGTTATGAAATGCAATTCGAGATTTGAATACTGTAATATTTACCTATGTCCCAGAAGGGCGTATTTGATCGTTTCATTTCACTATTTACAGAAAGGAGTTGCCGGACAATTCAGCACTAGATGATGAGTATGTGGAATAATTGGTAAATTTTCCGTGCCGGTATCCTCCTTAATGATACGTTAGCAGTTGCATAATAGGCACTACGATTTTCATCTGTCGACGAACACGGAGACTCAAGACTCAAATTTAATTTATTTGACTTTGATGCATTTAGAAAAACCAAAGTATGAATGTGTATGGGTTTTTCTAAATATCAGTTAAAGCCGGAATGTAAAATGGGACTGCATTTTCAAAAGTACTTCTTCGAGGAAGAGCAGCACAAGGTGTAGTTATATATGTAGTATTCTGTGGCGTGGATGAGTTGCAGGTGGTACAAAAACATATTGTTGAAATTGATAGGTCGTTGCATCTTAGAGTATCGGGAATAATATTCCAAAGCTTTTAGTCACAACACGTCTTTTGTCTCTGTTTTTAGAACATTTAGATTTCTGAAGTGAGTGTGCAAGAAAATGTGTGTTGGAGATCAACCGCATTACTTTCACCCGTTATTTGGAAATCCTCTCACAAGAGTGACCCCAGGCAAATAAAGAAGAATGTAGATGAGGCATAAAGACAGAATAATTTATAAGCGGGAGATATTGTTGAGGCAAAATAGTACGAACTCTGATCAGCGTTTCATTTATCCTGGCAAGTTTGATAGCAATTTTATTCACATTTGGGGTCCATGATATGTTCTTGTCCATTTGCACCCCCAGGAAGTTAAATTCATTGACCGCTTTAATCGGAATACTGTTATTTTGAAGATTCAAGTGCAATTGTAACTTTATTTGCGGGAAATAAAAAAAAAATCATGTACTGAGTTTTGGAAATGTTCTAGGACAATTTGTTACAAGCGAGCCATTCATGAACTTTCTCAAGATCGGCATTGATTTTATCTGACCAACTGATATTGGATCCACTAGTGCAGAAATTAATGAGTTAGAACATCTCTAAATGCAAGATATATATATATATGTATATATATATATATATATATATATATATATATATATATATATATATATATATATATATATATATATATATATATATATATATACAATGTCACAATTCTATGTTTAAGTCAGGCTAACGTGGGTGTAGAATCAAAATTATATCCACTTACCTTGGATCCGTAATGCATGTCAGATCCAAGATCATAAGGTATATCACCCAGATTTGTTATTTCTTTCCAAGATCTCTTAGCAAAATTGTACAGCTTGCCAGATTTGACATTGGTCCCATGTATAACTATATACTGATCTCGATCTGGCCGACTCTGTTCGTGCCAAAAACCAATTGCATGGCCAATTTCGTGGGCAATAGTGCCGTTCTGAAACAAATGTCTTATTATTAGAACACAAAACGATGAATATGTAATAATATATTGCTGCTAAAAAGAGAACGCGTCCATTGGTTTAAGATGGAGTATGATAAATACGATGTTTCATATGGAACTTGATGCACCACTTGCATGTAAAACATGGAGGATCATTGAAATGTTAGAAGCCGATCTGTCAGCATCCAATATTTCAATGAACCTACTCCTATCTAACTGTAAAATTTCTTGATGTATTTAATTTCTTTTTCCATTTCGTCTTAACATTATCAAAAAATATCAGAGTTAAATTATATAAAATAACTTCATTATGGTATCATGTAGCATAATATAGGTATTTCAAAGTGATAATCAAAACCTGTCAATCAAGAAGTCAAGAACTCTCGTAAAGCATAGCTTAACACCCAAGCTATGGTGTGTGCCAAAGCGTAGGAGAATGTTTTTATTCCATTTTCATTGTTTGTTTAACTCCTTTAATGCCATTTTTACTTGACCCAACAGCTTTCCTCGGGGCACTTTGGTATGCCTAAGAAAGTTGTTGACCTGGATCATTCTTATATTCTCGGCATGTGCAGACATGCCGGTGCTTAAAGGTTATTTTACAAATGCTATGAATCTGGTATCGATACCAAAGGACATGGATTATAGTCGCAATAATCAGTGAATGAGTTCATAAAGCTACAGAATGTAGAGTTATAGGCCTTATGGAGTGAATATTACGCGAAACTAGTGAAACATAAAACAGAAGATATGGAACATCTTTACTTACAGATTGGCATCCTGGGCCTATTGAAATAGTTTGATTTGTTTGCCTTGTGTAACCAACATATGACCAGCACCTACAAAGGACAGGTGTTTTCAGCATTTACAATGATAATTCATTCTATGTTTGACTTTGAGGGTGAATTATCATTTTCTAGAGTGAAATTCAAAAGTACTAACTCACTAAAAAATACATGACCTAAACATTGTTAAAAAAATCAAATTGTGACGCCCCTGCATCAGTGACGTGATGCATTGACATTTAGATAAAATCAAATGTGCGCGAGCGATGTTTGATTATACGTCACGCGTGACGTGGAACAACTGAGACGAACACAAACAAACACGGCACACCAGGTTGGCGTTGAAAGCAGGACTAGAGCATATTTCTGGCGATGAACAACCTACCCAATTAAACATAGAAAAAAAAACAAAATCTTACATGGTTGGAGACTCGGGATCGTTGTTGGTGTGAGAAATCACTCGTGACCTGCGGTCACTCGTGATTTTCCCCACTAACAACGATCCCTCGTGAGAGAAAAATAGTAACTCACTTTCAGCCATATAAGATTCTCTATGTTCATGCGATCGGAGACATCTGGTAAAAATCAATACTGAGATTACACACTTTTAAGGAAAAAATATATGCATTTCCTGCATTTAAGAATCTGTAATATTCGGTTATTTAGGCCTTTCAGGCAGCCAATGAGGCTTGTAACACACGTTGTCGTCGTGCGAGGGCTTCATTTTCCCAATAGAAATTACGTCATTTTACAGATATATTTTCAAACAGAGCACATCAAAGGCATGCTACTTTAACTTTACGACAAATTGTAGCAAACCTCTGTTACAGATTGGTTATAGCAACTGCAAACAACTACAACAAGAGACTGGTAAATCTGATGTCGACAATTTTAAACAAAAATGCAAAGAGATTAAAGTAAGGGCCTACAATGATCCATTATTCCAAATCTTGATATATGAAGATACTGAAGTATTCAAGAACAAAAACTCTTTTATATTTCATTTCCAATTATTTGTGTGATAAATTTGCATGGCGGCATCAGTTGATTGCTCGCTAATACAAACGACGTTTACATGTAGTAAACAATGTCTTACCCTCGCCCTTTCACAAAAAGTAGTTTATTTTGGGCCTCTGGCGCTTCTTTGAATTTTATACAGGTTCTTTGTTCCCAGTAAGCCAGGGCTTCACGGATTTTCTTCATCTCCAAAGAATCTGCAAAAAAAGCCATGGTTTGTTAACGACCTGAAGCATGATAATTCACAGAGTTGACGCTCATGTTTTCTTGGCAAAAGTTGACAGCTAAATTGTTTAACTTTATAGTGAGTTAGGCAAAAAGCAGTCTGTGCTCTTTCTTGTGAGTTTTGCATTTGTTAAGGGATTTCGCGACGTTTGCCGTCTCAATTAGACAGGGGAGTCGTCCGTCAAATTGAATGTGAATACAAGAAAATGCAATGAGTCAATGCCATACAACTACAACCCAAATTTGATTAAGACTTAATATGCTTTAACAGATGTAGCGCCACAGATTGTCCCAGGAAACGTATTGAGAAAATCTTGACAGTCGAGCAGCACCTTCCAGGGACGTTAGCGTGTCACACGAGAGACGTTAACACGGTTAGACAGAAGTCAGTCTTCCCATCGTTTGTCAGCATCTGCTTACAGTAATGTTCATGTCAGGCATCGACATTCTCCTGGCTGGCTGTCTCGTACATAGCGCTACTGCAGTGTAATTTTTCTGCACTTTGAATGTATCCCTTCGGAGGAGAACTTTAGCTCATCCAAATTAAGGACATTTAGACAAAAGGTGGATGTGTTATACACCCACCATGGGATCAATAGAGCTGTCTGAACATCACCGTACTCTTACTTTTTCTTTGATTTGGTGTTTCAAGTCGCGTCTCTCGACGGATAAGCAACGGCATCGAGGCCGTCATGGCTTTGATGCCTAGCACTGGTTGTCAGACGTGAAATAATGACCTTATTGTCTAGCGCAAAATTAACTCTTTATTTCACATATCATAAATAAACTGCTCATTATGTGACTCGTGTTATTCCCTGGATATCTGCATGGGATAAATTAAAGTATTTGTATAGGTTTTTGGAGCTCAGCTACCTTCGATGTACTGACATATCGTTTGCCTTTAATCCCAATTTTTAAAATAAAAAGAAAGAATTGCTGTTAAGCGGATATCCTCCCAATGCAAACAGTTTCGATGATAGTTTATGCTCTAATAACAAGTTAAACGTCAATGTTTGTCAGGTATTATCAAATGTGATCTATCGGTATTTTTGCTCATGTGGTATGAATCAATGTACTGTTACTTTCATTATAAAACACCAATTTGCTGGTTTTTCTACTCAAAATAATAATTCGCACAAAACTCTGTCAGCATTTGGTTCACACATGCCACCAAAGACTTCATATGTGTGTGCACGTGATGTGATGGACGATAATCGGTGGACACACATGTACTGTGCGTATTGAAGCCTCGACCGTCTTCGTTTCACAGAAGTAAATTTTGAATGATCACAATCTTTCGTATTGTTTTCCGTGATATAACATTGTCTAACGTATTAGTGTACCCATATGAATTGCACTAAATGCCCTTGGCTTTCAGTGACGGAGCTTGGATTCTCATCAGGTAGAGATGCGATTATCGAAGGTATACAGCTAAAGAAAATAGCCTGTCCCCTGACTTTATGTCTAGACTACATTGATTGCACAAAGTGGTGTTCGTAACTTAATTACCGATGCTCTTAGGCGCTATCATCTCGATATAACGGTTCTGTGGGAACTGACATGAACTTTGACTCATTTTAAATTATCTTTATAAAGGGCTTGCTGAATGATTTTCGCATTGTCTCTCCGCCAAGGCAAAACCCACTGATTTGATTATAGAGAAATAGTGTTTTATATGGGAATAATGAGTTATGTACGTGAAAAATTAAAGCCACAATTGCCATTTGATTCCATACAAATTTACAAGAAAAGTTCATTTTGTATGGAATGAGTTAAGTTTAGTTTCAACCTTACTCTTCCTGCTCAGTGTCTGTGCCTCTAGGTAGAACTCCAGTGATTCTATGCGCAATCATATTTTCCCAATTTATCTGTAAGATGAAAATTTAAGCGTGATGGCAGGCTAAGGGTATGTAGTTTGTTTTATGTTATTGGATTATTGTCTATTATTGATTGCACACAGTTCACCAATGTAAGTTACGTAATTCTACAGAACCAAAGTTTACAAAGCTCTCTCTCTCTCTCTCTGTCTGTCTGTCTGTCTGTCTCTGTCTGTCTGTCTGTCTGTCTCTCTCTCTCTCTCTCTCTCTCTCTCTCTCTCTCAAAATTCCCTTCCATGGTGACTCTTATTTTTGAGACACCATTTGAAAATAATGTGGAAAAAGTGGGGTTTTTATTATCAATCCATTAACCCCTTTCTGTGTATAATACAACTGAATAAACAGATTTGGAATCAGACGTAAAACAACTTAAATAATTTAATTGAGATTTCATTCTAAATTGGTACTAAATCAGTTGTGTAAATAAAAAAGAAAACTCTCGTCTTTGTCATGTATGTTTCGAATGGATTCTTTGAATGGTTTTTGCGTTTTCTCTAATTATAACTTGAACAGCAGTTCAAAGATTTTTTCACACAAAATGGCGGGTACTGATCTAAAGTACCGCGTGCCTCACATTTATTGAAAAACCGTTTTGTTATGATTAATATGATCAGAAACATGGAAACAGATATGATGACAAAGAATCATGTCAAAATCCTTGATGTTGTAGCTCTGGATGTTAAACGGAAAGGTATTTGATTAACACTTAAAATTTTTCACCAGTTACCCGGGAGTGTAGCAATTCGTTAATTGCAAATCACGAAACGTACGCATGACACGAAACGAAAACACAGATCCAACCTGTGGACAACTATTAAGGTGTGCTTTGAATTCCCTGAGCATGGACACAGGCAAGCCCATGGGCAAGCTGATGCAAGCTCTAGAAGATAACCAAGCCCTTCAACTGCTGTAATGGAGCAATTACAGCTTTCATAAACCAAGCATGCGATCATCAGTTTCATTTTCCTTTTAACGTTGATTTTTTTAGTTTTCCTGCATGTTAGCAAGCTGCTGTCTGGCAGCTTAACACTCCCTCCCCCTTCAAATCGCCCAACATATCCCGAATGTGAAATGTCGTCTGCTCCAATGTTTCTGTTTAAATTCCTCGGTAACAGGTCACAAAGTATCTTGAATGAGAATTTTTGGAAAGACCTACTAGCATAGCACGCCTCAGATCCACATTTTTTTCGGCACGTGTTGAGGTCATTGTTTCGAGTCCGCGCGTAGTAAATTTGTTGACTTGAGGCTGCTCTGAATAGGAATGCTTATTATACAAAATGCAAAAATCTTGTAGAAGGTTCAACTGTAAACAGCAGACAACCTGTTAATTAAAGTGTGTGTGCCCCAGGTATGGTGAGCCACTTATAGTTCCCTGCGGACTTTGTCTGGGTCGTGTACTTCAAACGCATTCTCTGTCGGAAAATGCTGCAAAGCATAACCTTGACCCTGAGTTATTGTTTATGAGAGTTTAATTTTTGACCTGCCCTACTCTACGAGTTAAATTTTGTCGTATACCACAGGTTAAGACACAATAAAACTGTGTTTTTAGCAACATGTGAGCAAGAGATCATTTTGTTTTCTAGACACAGGGAACATTAGGAAACTGGGGTCATGAAAGTTCTTGAGAACAGGACCAGCAAATGGTATAAGAAACATTGCTTAATGATTTTTCGGAAACAGGGAGTATCGGAATGTTAATTTCTGGGAACAGTCAACGAGAAGACTCAGATAGTAGCCCCAAAGATGACCTTGTGAATCATAGTTAGGTAGAGAGATGTCATCCCACAGGGGGTTCACCTGTGCGCAGCGAACCTTCTCTGACTGACCACACAAGCATTACTGGGGTGCCCAATTCATGCGCAGCAGAAGAAAATAGTCGCCTTTGAAGTTACTCAGTCCACACAATCATTAAAGAACTTGTCTGACATCGGCTAACCTGGTGTGACATATGTCTCAGCATATCTTTGAATTTCACGCCTGTGCATATGTTGAAAAGAACAAGAGTGTATTAAAGACAAGATCAGCTGCCAAGATAGCAGAAAGAAACCCTCCGGGATGTATCCCATTGTGACCAAGTCACAATTCTTACAAAATATTTCACACAGACAAGTTGTTACGATTAGATATGACTTTTGCTCTGGTACAGTCATTGATCTTTGGTCTAGTCCAGAAGAAATGTATAGGTACCACAGATGAGGTTTGCTGGGTGAATCCAAACTGACTGATGGAGTGGTATAACAGGCGAAGTCACAATAGGAGAGGACACAATTACCAATTAGCTGTGTATTCAGCTGCATACACAATCCAACACACAGAACTCTTCAGGGCTAAAGATGTGTATTCCCATTGGATTGTATGTTAAATTATCCTCAAATTAAAAAACAAACAAACTACTTTTAAAGCAAGAAGAATAAAATTTATGTGAACATTTCAGCTATGATCATAATTTTACCACACACATTTTGCTGTTTCCGCAACAAGTTATTAAGCTGTATATTACAATAAAACCTAATGGAACACACAACTCGAGCCCTGAATGACTGAAATGCCCTCTACAGGAGAGCAATAGAAGTTTCTGTTCTTGCTCTCCCATATAATCAAAGTTATGTGTACTCCGCTAAGTACACAGCCCAGTATACACAATTCTTGTAGGCAGGAGTGGGATTCTCGGATTGCATGGTACATTCAGATAACTTTGAATGAACTACATGTATTTAGTTTTGGGGGTAATGAAATAAAATTATCCGAATTGTTCAAGTTATACATCTAGATTTACGGTGAACAATTTGGACTTTCTACGTACAGCGATTTTTGAGTCATTAATTTGCAAATAACAATGGAAAGTAAGCGGAATACACAACTGTAGCCTAACTGAGTGAAGTGTCCTCTGCATAAGAGATATAGCAACCTTCTATTCATGCTGTCCACCATTATTCATTCTAATACTTGGGTATGAAGTTCTCAGGTATACCGTTTCTGTAGGGACACTTATTAAAGCATTGCAATGATCGATTATTTTAACGTTTTATTAATTACTGTTTTACGTCATCTATGGTTGACATGAAAACAACCAATTGTTTGTAAAGCAAAATTTCAACCATGAAGTTTGAATTTGTTGTGACTGAAAATCTGACCTGAACAATTTTATGAATAAGATTAGAAAAAACTTAGTTTTTGTTGTGTGATAACACACTACATGGAATTGTTTTTATTGCGATGATGTCCAGCATTCAACAGTTTCATGACAAATAATAACCTACATGAATCAGGTTTGTCGATTATAGATCATACAAGAAACAATTGCAAGAAAGATAAATATGTACAGAGCTATCATCTACACGCCTCTGAAAGAGGGTTTCATGCACAGCCTGTTTGGTTTCAAACAGGGCACGGTTTGGTTCAACTATTGTTTTCTTTTGCAGTGATATATATGTAAAAGTGCTTTAAACAGAATCCTGCAAGGTACAACTTTCCTGTGAACGCCGCTGCTTGTGAAAACCCGACTCCATAACTGCGTGCGTAACAGTCAGCTGACCACTAAAATCAAATGCCCCTCAAGGAAAAGGGCGTGATTGGCTCATCGCAGGGGGATTCATTGATTGGTTGAACTTGGAAGGATTCTTTGATTGGTTCATCGCAAGAAGCTCATTGTTATTCGTCCGCGTTGATTTGTTGATTAGAACACCGTGGTTGGATTCATTGATTTATTGGTCGAGGAGGATTCATTGGTTTGTTCATAGGAGAAGATTGGTTCATCGGTGTGTCAAAGGATGATTGGCTTTTATGGTGCGGTTAATTTGGATTACCCTTTAAATACTTTCCTGCACATACCGGTATTTTCATGTCATGCTCTGCTAACGATCTCTGTGGCCTACACACAGAGCAGCTGAATTTTGGCAGATTGTCATTGGTGCTATCCCGCTGGATTGAAGGCCAAACGGTCATAGCCGGGTAGTCAACCATAAGATCAATATACTCATCCGAACCTTGCATGTACTCTTCAATCGATGTAGATTTTTATCAGATAGACGCATCCCTGACAAACTGAATTTTTTTCCTTATGTGCTTCCTTGTCAACTTGTAAGGAAAGCATTCATCACGTCAGTGTAACCACCGCAAGTGCCGGGGCGTAAAGGGTCATTTCTTTCTGTACAGCTCCTCTAGCCGTATCTTCATTTTTGGATATCTTCCAGCCAGACGCGGGATTTTTTACTCTTTATTTTCCTTTTTGATTTTTATTATTATTTTTTGGGAACAAAACGTATTGCCGTCGCGAACTTGCCTGTCCACTCTAGAGTGTGCCTCATGTTATAATTACTGGTCAATTAGTTCATCACAGCACCAAGGCTTTCAAGTAATTGACAGACAGTTGTTGCCCATAGAACTGCTACCTGTCCACTCTCATTAGCGTGCCGTTGGCAAGCCGGCAGATCTTAAGCTTTTATCTGCAAACAGGCTTTAACTCATTTCTTAATGTGGCAGTACAAGCCTTACTGCATAGTTTTGTACTGCCTATTTAGTCATGCCCCAGCTGAAGCTTAACTTGCCAGGTGTTACAAAAACACTGACTAGGCATGTTGGTTCTTGAATGAAAGCCCTTTAAAAAAATTGACAGTTCGATCTTTCGTCTGAAATCTAGGAAAATTGTAGACTGGTGTAGAATGAGTTAAGTTTGTTATCGTACGAGAGCGGCTCCATCACACCAGCGTGCGAAGCAATGTGATTGACCTAGAGATCACGGAGACGGGTGGGGGGGGGGCTCATCTTCCTTGTATTCTCCTAAAGACAAACAAAAACCATGGAGGCAACCACTCAGACAGTGTCATTGGCAGAGTGTACCGAGAAAACCGCCAAGAAGACATTATCAGTTACAAGAATGCGTAAATGATGTCAATAAATCTTCATGGTCATGATCGAATCAGATTTATCGGCTGCACACGCTCATCATCGTCTTGGCTGCCATATACACACACACACACACACACACACACACACACACACACACACATATATATATATATATATATATATATATATATATATATATATATATATATATATATATATTGTATATGTGAGCTTTTTAAGGGTTACAACCAAGCATAGTCTATGTGAATAAACTGTCCAAAACATGTCGTCCAGGTAAATGTAGGTCCTATATAACATGTTCCAATGCAGCAAACAGGTCGTCACTAACATATTTATATAACCTGTTAAACAGCTGCCAACGCCAACAGGTCGTCATAATCAGTGATATATGACCTGTTTCACAGCTGCCAGCAGGTCCTAAAGTAATGCAAACAGGTCGTCACAATCATTGCTGTATAACCTGTCACGGATACCAACTGATCGCCATCATCAGAAGTGTATAACAGGTTTCACAGCTTCCCGAGGGTCGTCATCGCCAAAGGTATGTAACTATCAACGGGTCGTCTTCGTCAAAGGTACATAGTTTTTTTAACTGCTGCCAACATGTCGTCATCCTTTAAGTTACATAAACTGTTTAACAGCTGCTAACGGATCGTCATCTTCATGGTTGTAACACAGCTGTCAACAGCTAAAGTGTGGGCAAACAGCCTGTGGCAGACAAGATGACATCAGCCGCTTTTCAAGCTTTAGATTGAAATGGTTAAATTGGGGATTTTAAACTGCAAGTCGTAGTTTGTATCTCTTTATACATACAAATATCAGGTTTTCTTATGCAATACAGTCAGTAATAAAAATCATTGAAAATTGCAAACCAAACTTTAGGTGTGGTTTCTATATAGTTTAAAGTTAATGACCTGTGTGTTATAATCGAAGACACTAACTATACCACATGTTCCAATGGAACGATTTCTTTCAGAAGTTAACGGCGTAAAACAAAGACAAACTGGATGGTTTGGAAGAGAGAACTACAACTTAATACCTGTCAATGTGAGCAGGTTTCGACCATAATCAATCAAATACATCTTAATCCTCACCATGCGATCCATCGAAGGAATACGGGATGGGTAACGGCCACCTCTTGGACCTAGGGGCCGCCAGTTTCCGTTTCTTCCTTGGAGACACATCTGATAGGATTTCATTCGCCTGGGGCAAGGTTAAGATGATATCGTCCTCGAAAAAGTAATCAACTCTCTTCTCTTCTTCCGATGTCTGCAACGTAATGATTATAAAAACTATTAGCTTAACACAAACACGAACAGTTATGCATATTCTCTTTCAGTTTTTGCTTTTGAATACTCAGAATTTTAATATGTTTTGAAACTAATAAAAATTAATAAATAAATAGGGAGAGGAGGAAAAAAGAAAGAGAGAAAGACAAACCATACTTTTCCAGTAAAGCCATGAAAAAAAAATATATGCTAGCTAAACTTATTCCTGAAATTTGGTCAGATTACTGTGAAAAAATAACCGAAGTTTTTGAATTCTCCAAGATATCCACTGTTGAAATTGCATTTCCGGTGCAATGCTTGTCCAGCATGCGATTGAATAATAAGATTGTGTCAATATCGAAACAAACATAATAACATTAAAATAATTGGTTTTTGCTTTTTGTAAGGTGTTTGACCTTTTAAGAAAGTACTATACGGTGCACATAATCTTCCTTAAAAAGTAAACTTCGAAAATATAAAAAACTGAACAGTTTTTACAAAGCCCTTAAACATGCAGATGCATTAGAATTAACTTTTTGAATTGAAAAAGTACTTCAATTATGTTTGAGAACGCCCCAATTCGAGATTTCCACTACAATGCCTCGAGACAACAGCACTTTTGAGTCACGTGAATTTTTTTTTAAACATATATGAAAACATTCTACTAAAATAGCTGGCATCTTAATGCTCTCTCCGTTATCATATACAATGTGCATATTACATACGATATATACTCCGGACTGATCCTTTCGAAGAAATCAATATGGGATATTAATTCGTCCAATACTAAACACAAGAAAAAAAGATGTTCTGCACTGAGTTATCGTAATGGTGCCAGATTCATATTTGTCGCAAAAAAACGCCATTCTTCCAATCAACGCCCAGCATGCCTTTACACGCAGAGACAAAGGAATGGTTCGCATAAAATGCTTCAGATTGAAAGGGTTAACCAGATGACAAAAACTCATTCACCTCAAAGTGGGTTACTCAGATGTCAAAAACTGATTCATCCTGAAAGGGTTAACCAGATGTTTAAAAACTCATTCACCTTTTTCCCTTGGGGAATACAAAAATTCAATTATCCTTCATTTCAATTCTCATTTGTTAATGAACTATAATTACACTACATTATAGTTTGTTTACTAATTACGAAAAAACAAATCATTCACTTAAGACGCATTCCACTGTCCATTTATGTTATAATGACAGAGACATGACCTGAGGTTAAAATGCCAACCTCAGCGTCCAAGGTGCTCCTTATTTCAAACTTTTCCAAATGATCCGTGACAAGCTCACCTTGCCCCCCAGTAGCTTCATATAAGAAAGGCATTTAAATTTGAATTTTTTTGCAGTTCACGGGATCAGGTATTGTCTGCTGCACTGGCTTCCTAATTCACCCCCCCCCCCCCACAGAGCAGTGCAGCAGACGAGAGACAGTTACCCATTTCAAATGTACTGTTGGCATAAGCGATGAGTCAGTTCCGAGACGAAGGCAGTGCGTTCTAACAGCTTTACCCATATTCAAACTGTGTGACTCAAACATCTGCTGTAGCGTTATACGAACCCACCTATAGTCTCACGCGTATTTTACATCAATAATATATGGCTCTGGTCAGAAGTGATTGTCTCGTGAGGTGCCTTAACGCATATGTGGCCATATAGAGTCTTGAAAAGAGATTGACGATAAACCCTCATAGGGTGCTTAAACGTACGGAGAATAGACGCTGACAGTGGACATGTGATTGTGTCGGGTCATCTCTCTAATTTGTTCTCAGACTTATTTGGTAAAAAAGGCGACATGGCAGAAAGCAAAGGCAAAGTAGACATAATGCATCCATCCCGAGCGAAAACCAGTCGTTGCAACTTGATGAATTGATATAAAGTTTCAAAAGTTAAAGTTGCGAGCTTGTAGTCTTGTTTCAAACAACGTCGGCTCATGGGGCTCCACAATTCACATCATATTAAGTACGCATTTTTAGGAATGCACTTCATTTGTAAAGTTATAATGTTAATTGGCGCGTAAAAGATCGTTTTATGATACTTTTTCTACCAAACCTGTACCTCTGCATTACAAATAAACTTAAGAACATTCGTTACCTGCCAATTACCCCCATTTGTCACTCCAGACATTGAAAGAAAGAGAACAGCGAGAGTTTAATTTTTTTTTAACTTGGTAGGTATGAGCAAGAGAGCAAATATTCTGTAGAACAAATCTCCCAAACATGGAGCAACATCCTTTTTTTCTCTTTTATTCAGCATGAAATATTGTACAATACAGTAGTTTAACAATTTCTGCTCCCCCTCTCCCATTTCGCAGTGTGCAATCTATATATATATATATTCACAAATATAGTGTTCCAAAAATTCCAATCCTTACATCACACAAACATCATAAAAAATTTCCAATGTTTCTGTTGTCTTGGTTTTATGTACTTGAATTGAATTGAGCCTCCACCTGAGCTGGTATTCAAACAATGACCAATGATTTAAATGTTCTGTTCTATTCATATACCAACCTTTATAAATTGTAAAAGCTAGAATTTGCAAAATAAAATTTACCCAATGGTATTTCTTGCAGTTAATTTTATATCCCATGATTATATTTTTCAACTTAAGATTTACATTTTCCATACCGATTTGACGAAAAACATTTTTATCCTTATTCTTAAGTCTTTAGGGCAGACACATGTTTAAAAAAATTTAGATAATCATATATCCCCTGACATTCCAAGCAGAGAGGATCATCAACCAGTTTCCACTTGTACAGTAAAGTATTACATGGTATTATTCTGTGAAGTAACTTGAAGTGAAACTGCTTTAATTTGTTTTCCATGACCATATAATCAGATAGCCTCCAAATATTTGACCAATTCATGTTTGTGTTATTAGAATTTTTTCCCCAATATTTCTGGATATATGGCTTCTCAAATTAAATTTTCACCATGATATTATACAAGCTTTTGTTATTAAAATCCCTGTCAAAACATAACTTCTTGGTTTCACTTACTGGTGCAATCCAAAAGTTAAAATTAATTTTTAATTGGTCTTTTTAGATATATCTTGTTTCAAAATATTGTGATATTCCTGTGGAACGGATAGTAACAAAAGTTTTATTTTGTAAGTAGCAAGTTGTAATTAGCATCTCAATATGTGGCATCCTTTCAGCTAGATCAGATTGTGTCACAACATACCCCCACTTATGACAGCATATAAACTCTGCTTTGGTCGTTTTATACCTTTTTTTTAATCGAAAACGACTTTTGATGTCTCTATATGAACACAACCAGTGCATCAATTTAGATTCTCGAATCCTTGCAAGAACCTTATCACAAACAGGACTGTGGCAGCAGAGATTTTGGAAACTGCATAATTGTAAGTTTGTGATTAGAAGCCACGATACAACTTGCCACCAGCTTGCCCAATGTTCCCATGTTGCTCTAACCTTTAAATCTCTCAACAATGTTACACTTATCTGTGTAGAGTCTCTAAAAAGGTATATAAACTCTCCTTTGGTCGTTTTCTACCTTTGTCTTTGAATCAGAAAGTGTTGCATTTTTGGTCTTGAAGACAATGACCCTTTTCCTCCCTCTCCAAACAATTTACAGCTGGCAAGATGTAAAATGCAGTCTGCTTGGCGTTTCTTTTAATTAAATCAACCATTTTGAATGAAAAGTGCAGATAAGACCAATGAAGACGGCGTGTCTCTGGTCAGTGGCGTCTCGTCGCGTGGCAAGCACTCAAAATGCCGCAAGGGACTAATGTTTGGTGGAGTGTCGCGGAGGAAAGGGCGGTACGCTTGTTAAGTCTAACTTTGGTCGTGGTCATTCTTGCTTTTACTTAAAATGTCAAGAGACTTGTAGATATCCCAAAATTTACGGCCATTTTGTTGACAGGCATTCCATCTTGCTTTCCTTTAACCTTATGTGCTTAGCATTAGTCAGTCATTAACGTGGATGAAATTGTTCTCCTTAACTCTTAGTGAGCACGCATTGGGAAGGAATTGTACTATTAAGCAGAAATTATTCCGGTGACCTTTCTAAAGCACAGAACTCCACAAAAGGATTTCTCATCATGCCAGGGAATGACATCGGATAAAAGGTTAGGGAGAACTTCTGATGAGGGCGATCAGATGATTGGATATCAGAATGGTGTTTTACATGTCATATGATCCAGCTTCTGGAACATCATTGGGTACATGCATCACAACCATTATTGGATATTTATGTCATCATTTAAAGTAGCCCCAGTTCATCCATTCAGTGATTCAACTGGTTGCCAATGAAAGTGTATGTACAATTAAAATTTGCTCTGCCATATCATGAAGTCGAAGCAAAATTATCACAAGTTAAAACATGAATTGATTAAAACTTTGAATTAAGTAAGTGCAGGCCTTACAGGAACAGCACTGTCCTAATCCTTCCAAGCGTAGGCCTGTCTCAAAAGGACACCCCTGCACCCACACCCCACCCCTACCCCACCACCACCCCCACCCCAAAGAGGATATCACGTCTCAAAAGGTAAAAATCCACAAACGCCCAATCAATCGATCAATCAATCAATCAATCAATCAATCAATCAATCAATCAACCAAAATAGCATTGTATGGATGATTTCGGGTGCAGTAGCTACTGGGATATGGATTTGGTAAAATTGCAAAGAATAGAATTGAATATAATTGATGTCTAGCGTGTTTAATATCCGATGATGCCTTAGTCCTATTGGTTTGGCAGTAAATCATTTCTTAAGCATCTGCTGATTGCTTAAGATGAACTGTTTTCGCAATAGTTTATTTCTTAAGGATCAACTGTTTTGTGGCATGAATATTGTGACTGATAGCTGTTTAAGGCACTATTTTTGGTGACCAGAAATGATGGACTTTTACATTTGGCAATAATCCTTACATTTTTATCAAACAAAATATAAATTTTCGAGGGCAAGACGGGGATTCCAACAGCGGCAAACTCATTTGTCTGCCTTCTTTCTTGCCTATGTTTTGTCTGACTTTCTGGAAACTGCTGTAACACGGCTGATAGGCATAACATGTTGAATGCATTCCACTTTGCTGGTGAATGCAATCCCTAGTGCGTGTAAACTGGACGATATTAAGCATTGCCAAATGTGGGTGAATTGGCGACGAGAAATTCGTCAGTGTGGCATCTTTGTTAATTTCCATCAAAATGTTTGTATGCACAATACAAATACGATAATAAATCGAATGTTAAGTTAGAGAAAGGACCCGTATCAGTAGATTCTTTATTTTTTCGAATCGAGAATCTGATGATACTCGTGGTTTCTCCATAAAAGAATGTTATGAATATTTGCGCCCGATACAAGAGACATGAGATAAAAACCTTTCATTTGAAAAGTGATAAAACTTCACTCGCAAAGACAAGTTACCTTAAACAAGAAGATAATCAAGATATATATATATATATATATATATATATATATATATATATATATATATATATATATATATATATATATGCACTTTTTGAAATATTACAGTTAGGGCCTATCATAAATTCAACTCAAAATTAATCAAAAACGTTGTATGACAATCAGTTTATGCAGAATATATATATATATATATATATATATATATATATATATATATATATATATATATATATATGCACTTTTTGAAATATTACAGTTGGGGCCTATCATAAATTCAACTCAAAATTAATCTAAAACGTTGTATGACAATCAGTTTATGCAGAAAAGGAAATTTTGCTTTTTATACTTAACGATATAAATACTGATAAACTACACATATTTTGTCAAGTGCACAAAATTCAGGACTTTTTTTCAGGCATTGCCAGCCAAAAAAAATTAAAGGATTTTTTTTTGGGGGGGGGGGTGAAATCAATCATTAGGGTTTACTGTCGATTAAAGTTCCAAGAAACCTTACCGTGGAGCAAAATGTGGAATGGTTTCATACTATGAAAGGGAAAGTTTCACACATTTTGATCAAATCATAGACACGTGACCCTCTGTACCTAACACAGACATCGTTTGGGACACATCTGTGATAAAATCTTTAACTACTTCATATCAAGCTTACGACAAATTATGCTTGTTCTGAAATGGAGTTGAAGTCATCTAAGTCCCCACATCTTTGATAGTCTTGTACTTCGGTGTATGACGCATGTGAACGTGACAAGACCATGCCTTTGGCTGCTGCTTATGCCATTGGTATTCAGATCCGCGCTGCTGCTCCACTGACTGAACAATTTTAGTGCCATCTTGTAGACTTTCTCAATAACTTTCCTATGCGTGCTTGTGGACGCCAATCACCCCCCAAAAAACACAAAAGCTGTTTACCTGGACCAACCCCCAACCCCCCGACTATATCGGTGCTGGAATGAATGGTCCTTTCACGAGGAAAGTGAAATTGGAATCATCATGATGCTCAGCTTGGCCAAACTTTTGTTGCCATAAGCGGCACTGAAAGGGTTAAGAAGGCGCTCACTTCGGTGTTATAGGTTTACACAACAGTCCACTTACACTTGCCTTGACCCTCGGTGACCTGGACTTGGGCCAATGTATAATTTATCCACAAGAGTAATGTAGGGTGGTAATGTAGGGTGACAATGTTTGGTGTATAGATGTTATGCATTGTTCTAACGGTTTAATGTGGCAGGTGTATTCCACAAACACATGTTGTTGGTTTTTCTTTTTTTGTTGGGGAGGGGGGGGGGAGCAGGAACACGTGACTCTTATCCCTGATCTCCACTGCAGATCACCGTCTCTGTTGAGTACCATACGCCATTAATTCAGACTATCAGGTGATTTCCATTCTTTCAGAAGAATTAGATGTACTTGTTGCTGGATATAAATAAATAAATAAAAATAAATAAAATATAAATAAATAAATTGATTCATTAATTAATTAAGTAAATAATCAAATTTCCTATTAAAGGTCTCCAATGGGACTGAAAAAATACAAATGGTCTGTGAACGGAGGAGGTTTAAATTGAAGATTCCGCCATATATATATATATATATATATATATATATATATATATATATATATATATATATATATATATATATATATAGTGAAGCCAGCTTTATCTTTAAAACCTTGTCCCCTGATATCTGGACATCTAAACTGGCATCTACAGCCCCCCCCCCCCCCCCAGCCTATTCGCTTGCGTGAAGACCATTATTTATCTGGAATACTTTTCCAGGACAAACCATCAAGCAGGCACATTTAGATTTAAGGCCACAATAACCAAACAGCTTCAAGTTTCGGCTTCAATTTGTCTGGACATTTTTCAAAGGACAATTCAACATTTCCCTCCTCGTCTTCTCTTCTAGGGTTTTTGTGTATGTGTGTGTGTGTGTGTGTGTGTGTGTGTGTGTGTGTGTGTGTGTGTTCGTGTGTTTCTTTTTGGTTTTGGTCTTTTTTTTTTTTTTTACTTTTTTATTTTTTTGGTTTTTTTTGTTTTTGTTTGTTTTTGTTTGGGTTTTTTTGTGTTTTGTCGTACCATCTCCAAAGTTGCAGACCATCGCCACAATATCATATAAACACGATGAATTGGTCTTTTGGACAACCATATGATAAAGAGGAAATTCAGCAGTAAACATTTAGTTGGGGCTAACATCAAAAATACCACTATATTAGAAGAGTGCTAAAGCAAATAAAGACTTTTCAAGTTCTTGAAACGTTTTTGTCGTTGCTTTTGTTTTTGTTGTTCAAGTTCTTGAAACAATGTTGTTTTGTTTTTGTTTTTGTTTTTTTTTTTTTTGTTTCTTGTGAGGGTCACTTCAGCAAAATATGCTTTGACCAAATACCAGGTGTTGTCCATGCTGGCATGCTACGTTGGATTTATTTTCCGCCTACATAGTTGACTTTGCCAAAACTTTAATTATCCAGCGCAAAAGATGCCGACTTGACGTTCACCCAATGCAAGTCGCTAGCAGGGCTTGTGTGGCACTTGTGCAGCACTTGTGCAGCATAACGAGCTAGAATAGGGTACATCTCAAAATGACAAATGATATTAGATATTTTGCCCATCGAAATTGGAAAAAAATGGTGAGAAAAAAGCTTTGATGTTTGAGATTACCATATCCTTGCCTTTCAAGCGGAACTTTGAAAACTGGCTGTAAACAATTAAACATCTATGATAAAACTGGCTGTGACGTAGCAACCAAGTAAACACTTTTTGCAAACAACCGTACCCCGAAAGTAAGTCTCCTCGTCTTGAAGAAGACTTATCAGTACGGGTTAATTTGGTACTTTTTCATAAGCAATTAACCTTTATGTCTTTTCGGTTTCTTTATGTTTAAAAGGCCCATTTTTATCTCGGTCAAAAATATCTTAATTGGGTATCTGTTGGTCATAAAGAGTAGTTAAACCTTTTATATTTTCATCCATAACTCTGATGAAAGGTCACACCATCGATAATGCAGACGATTTTGTAATGTTCCAACTGTTATCAGGCGGTTTGCTCGGTTTGCATTTCTCCTCGTATCGTGTCTGGAAGGACTCCAAGTTTTAGCCAATGAGAATCATTCACGTGATAAGTAACGGTTTAAGTACGTGTGAAGTATAAACTACTTCCGCTTATCAGGTGTACTACAAAACCCTGCGTGAATCAGTGACTTTGCAGAAGAGGTATCGCGTAAATTCAGGCAACCAATTGGGAAAAAAATCCCAAATGGTATCGGGTTTTGTACAGAAAGCATCAATAAAAAGCCCCCATAAACATTGTGTGCCACCTGAAACTCTAAATTACCAGTGTCTGATGGACTTGAAAGCAAAGGTACATTGAGTTTTGGGATTCCCTGCTTTTTTTGCAAGTTTTGGATGCATCTACGATCTGTATTTGGAGTTATTACATTGATTTTGGAAATGACAAAAATGCACCAACGATTGACCAAATATGTGACGTAGAAGACCAAAACTTAATGACGTGCTCTGCTGTGGGTAGTTTAGGACATCTGTTGCTGTTACGAGGCTTTATATTACCAGACAGAAGCGGTCTTGTTTAAGGTCCTCTCGTTTAACCCGTACTCCTGGATCCGAACCAAATCTTGACAAGAACAATGTTAGTGTACAAAATTGAAGAGCATGTGTCCGACAGTATAATATTATTTTCAGCCACTTCAGGTTTTGTAATGAACAAAATATAACAGAGGTGCTCTACATTTACCTGTTCGTAGCCATCTAACCATTTTTTTCTTTTTTAATTTGTTTACCTCATATTGTAGTAAACTATTTTGTAGGTGGATGAAAACCCACCGTACAATACATTGTCTGAACTGAGTTTTTTTCTCCTTTTGTTGCTGTGGCATATTATGAGGATACAATAAAAGTTTCTGAGGTTTTGGTACTTGACTGAGCCAAGAAGAGGAGTTAACTTTCACACATATATCTGAATGTAAAATATTCTCGCTCAATCACATGACCTTGACCTTTGACTAGCCGCTCAAGGGTTATTCCCAGCGTATTCTCGAGATGACTTCATTCGGTATGTCATGCTACACGTAATCAATTACACCTTGGTCCACGGTTTCATTTGGTCTGTCTGAGGAATGCACGCAGAAGAACACGCTTTTCCCCGCTTTAAAATCTCTTGACAGCAGGGCAGCTATGGGATATTAAGACCAAGACTCCCCTCCCCGTCAATGCCGTGTAAATTAGAGTGAATTCGTTGCATGCTCAGCAGCTCTTACAAACATAAACTTCCTTTTCAATTGGTGAAACAAGTTTCCATCAGCGGTTAAAGTATGATCATCTTTACTCTGAGCACTCCCAAACATCTTTAATTACGCTTTCGAGTTGGGATTGAAAATGTTAAAATAAGACGAGTCTCTATGGATGTGTTTCGTATATAACTCGGTATCATCTTCGTGAAAATGGTTAAATGGCGAGGTAGGGAGGCCCCTCATAACTGTGCTTTCACTGTACGTGACTGTTTAACACTATGTCTTTATTCGTTTGCAAAGTCCCCTGAGAGAAAATCCATTGTGACAATTAACCGTAGTTTTTACCTTGGATTTTCCAACGCGGCAATTTTATTCAGATTCACGAGAACTAGGCCAACCATTGCTTAAATTTCTTTTCTTTAGTTGGTGCAGCAAGTTTCCATCAGCAGTTAAAGTATGATAATCTTAACTCTGAGCACTCCCAAACATCTCTGATAACGCTGTCGAGTGGGGATTGAAAATGTTAAAATAAGACAAGTTTCCGGACGAAAGAACGTAAATGCAATTACTAAATCGTGAAATTTTTTTTTAAAAAATTGGAAAAGTTGTTAACAAGCCTGCAATCAATATTTCACACAGTATTTTCAAATCCGATGCTGGTTTGATCTTTGATGCTTTTTGTGTCATTCAGGGGATCATTCTTTGAGATTTTGTCAACGTATCTTGGTCGACGGTAAAGTGTTTAAATTGTGCTGTAAGTCGCCAAAATATTGCAAAAGTCAACAGAAAGCGATTCCAACTATGAAAAGTTTTGGAGACGAGAGACAAATTGTCTGAAGCTTCTAGCTCTCTTTTCTGAATCTTTCTTTCAGTGCCCTATTTTTTATTGAGTCAACAGCTTTCGTCGGCGTGATTAAGGCACAGAGCATGCGCCCAAAGCACACTGACGAAAGCCGTTGACCTGGACCATTCTCATGTTGTGTGTAAATATATGCATGCTGGTTCAGTGTGCAATTAGGGAAGTGAATCTGCTATCGTTACGTTAAATTTTTAAAAACCAATGACTTAAGTTGACATTAGCAATGAGGAAGTTATTGTACAAATGTTCAGCAGATTTGTGCCTTTGCAATCACAGGAGAATCAAACCAAGAGGATCAGGATGACCCTGTGCTCTACTGGCTGCAATCTGCGGCTTGGTAAAAATTAACATATCCCCGTCTGGTTGCAATCTGTCATCATTTGTAAATAGTCAGCTTATATTCTGATTTTTTTTACATTAAAACAAAAGCAATCCTGGTCAGCCGAAGAGGGACTACAGAGAGACATGTACCTGCAATTTACGACCAATCTTACAGTCAGACAAAATGGTCACTTACGACAGGTAGTCTTAATGTGCAGGAATGGACAAAGGCCTAACAGTCCAGTGACAAAAAAGGGTGGTCTTTCATGAGAGTTTGTCGTTACACGAGGTAACATTGTGTATTTGTTCATATACAGACTTCGTATTCCAGGATCTAACACATGTGAAAGCTACTCCATTCCCCAAAAACCCGCCAACCCACCCCCACACTCATTTACAGAACATCTCTGGATATCCAGGGTAGTCCAAATATCTACTGGATCCCGTGATGGGCGGGTTCACCGTATGGGGTTTACTTCTATAAACGTTGCTTCATCCAATGTAACAGGTAAATTGCTTAAACTGTTGTGCGTATTATCAGCAAGAATAGCAAGCCATCCACAACACACGCCGTTGTCTTGCATACCACTTAGCGCCCTGGCTTGTGTAAGGGCAGATCACATTTCACCAGGTCACTTACTTCAGCTTTTGTCAAAAATCATTCTTCAACATTTGGCAAAGTTGTATGACCAAAAGTTAAATAGTATTCTGGCAACATTTTACAGGAGTCTGTGTGGGCTTTGTGGAGAGGTTTAAAACAAGTATAAACACACAAAAACTCATTTTGAAAGAAGGAAAAAGTCGCAGCGCCACCTTGTGGTCAAAATTAAAACTAGGTAACCCCAGACGACCCCTAATGCAATACAGAAACAATTGGCTCAGGGGTTCTTGAGGAATAGAATTTCTAAGTAGAAAAACAGATTAAAATTCATAAATAAGAAGGCGCAAACATGGTAGAGGTCTGTCTGGAGAACGTCAATGTTTAAAATCGAAGCTTTCCACGCTACAATTTTGCAGAAGTGGAAAACGTGAAACGTTGAAGACTCACAGGCAGAGGCAGAAGGATCGTATAAGCTCCACTGAATTGTCAGTAAGCCGACCTTATACCATTCGTTTAAGCCTAAAATTTCTTGGTGTCTTGACCGGGCTTGATATGCAAAAATAAACTCAAACAGGCATACCTACGCACAGATGCACACCCATGCATACACGCACACATGACACTGACTGCGCACTGATCCACCTACACCCCCCATATATATATATATATATATATATATATATATATATATATATATATATGTGTGTGTGTGTGTGTGTGTGTGTGTGTGTGTGTGTGTGTATGTATGTATGTATGTATGTATGTATGTATGTATGTATGTATGTATGTATGTATGGGCAGCACATGCCAACGTCCTTATGACGCACTACAACGCCCCACACATACCTTTGTGCAGAGGCCTTTTACCTCCAAGGGCTTAAAGCCATACTTTTATTCGAAACTCATGATCAAAGCACACGGCAGCCAGAGCCCAAATTGGGACGACATTAACCCTTTGACCCTTGAATTAAGACTGAGTCAACAGCTTTCCTTGGCATGGGTTCAGCACTTAGTGCCCAACTCATGCCAAGGAAATCTGTTGATCTGAGGCATGTGATCTTGATAGGTCTCATGTACAATTCTCAGTCGAAGTGGTTTCCATTACTTTTGAAACTAGTTGAAAACACTGAAGCAGACAACATTTGACCACCAGTCGGGTAAAGCGGGGACGGGCCAACCGGTAAGATGTTAACGTTTTGAGCATGAAGTACGCGTAGGAGTCAAAAGCTTTTCGACACACGCTTTGGTCGCCTGGACCTGGATCACTTGCTATACTTCATAATACGCATACTGGAACTTGAATGAAAGGCCAATTTACAGGACACATCGAAGTCATTGAGACGAGGGTAGCTAATTTAGTGATTAACACATAAAGAGTTGAATGTACACTTACATGTTTATAGCCCAGTTTGGCTTCTGTACGCTTCTGCATCTCTATAAAGATCTTGACCAGTTCTTTCTTCTCTTTATACGAGACCGGAGTTTCCTTGATGCTGTTAGTTTTTTTCTGCAAAAAGAGCAATAAATTGAAGATCAAAGTAAACACACAAGTCGTCAAAGCAATTAAAATTTTTCCTCAATGATACATATTCAATTGGCATGTATCAACTGATACTACGTTGGAGGGACAAGTATGTTTCTGACCTTTAGTTGATTGTATTTCTGAACCAACTCAAAAGTTTTTCCCGGTGAGCTGTGGACCTCAAGGGCGTACTCGTACCAAGAAAAGCTGTTTGCTGGGACACGTAATTTTTGCGAGGCTCTGCGACCTTTGTTCTGTAAGTCCGACAAAAGCGTAGTATTAAATGAAAATGATGAAGCAGACGACATTTGGAATTGCCTATCGTTGAAGACCGGAATGATGGAAAAGTGTTAAACACATTGATTATCAAAATGGAAGTTTATTCTGCATGCAGTTTATTGTAGTCACATATATAAACGGCAGCAGTTCAGTACCGTATTTGTCGTCTAAATGGAGAGCCAGTACCATAATATGTCGCCAATAAGTGTCTTAATTACACTGTGTAGAGGTTTGATCATTATGTTGTAATATAGCTTCCTAATTGTCAGAAACATCACTCGTAAATTTGTTTTAAAGGCGGGGTCGACATGATGACCGCGCCTTTACCAGCAACAACTATTTGAAAGACGTGACTCTTACTAATTTTAACTTCCTGCAACAGTCCGTCTTTGCTCCATTATGGAAAAAGTGTTCTCGCAAGAAACAGTCGTATGAAAAAAAAACAAACATCAGACAGCATTTTTTACCTGCTCTAAATAACGTTTAATGGATCAACCGTCATAAGTTAAGTCAACAAAAACATTGATTTAGGCAAAGGAAGTGAGAATACATCATTGTCTCATTGGACTCTTCTGTACCTGTGCCTTGCCAAGTGTTAATATATGGTAACTGGCTTGGCGTCTGAGAGCTAATCGGGTCTTACAGCTAAAGGGGACATGTCTTTCTCCAGGGTCGCTGCAAGAAAAATGACTAAACCACGTTTTGGCTAATGGTGTTATTGCCCTGTGTCACCACTGCTTTGAACTGAAGGATTTTTTTGCCAGGCAAGGTTGTTATTCATTGACATTGCAAGGTCGAGTAGAGGTACTGAGGGGCAGATGCGAGTTTCTTGGCATGCTGTACTAAAAGTACAGACGGGATATATGGGAAATCTCCATGCAGACGAGACAATAGTGAACACTGGCTAGACAATCGCAATAACATGCCTGCACTGTTGAAATTTGGTGTGTATTGTGGAAAAATACATTTTGCGGTTTTAATTTGTCATCAATAATGTCAACTTTAGCAATCTTGTCATCCGGACATTTCATGAAGTAAAAGTGACTGCACGTGTAAGGAGTTTAACGTATCTGCGAAGCAGTATGTTCATAGAAGCCACTGGTGAGTGGTGCTTTGAGCAACTTTGATCACACTGGCCTATCCGATCGGGCGATAATGTGATAGGAAATCTTGTGTATCTGGTGCCATCTGGTGGCCCGAGAGCTTCTACGTTTACCCCATTGTCTTTACCTGGCTCGCAAATTGGCCTACAGCGTTTTGTCTTATAATCACTCGGTGGCATATGACACAATATAGTTATGTATTTTTGTAAGGGCAAAAGGTTCGTGCAGTTTGTCAGCTGGGCATCCAATACACCTGTTATATCACAATTACACCTCATATTTATATCAACTGCCTTCTCTAAACTTTATCGCTTTTACTGTCTATCAGAGCAGCAACATCTGTGTCCACGCATTACATGCAGATGCTTATTGTCAACATGTCAGCTGATGTCAAGGATCGTCCACTTTGTGGTAGCATCAGATGATCAGTGAGGATATGGTACGACTTTCTCATTCTGGTCAGTAACAAGAGTGGACCTCACTTTCTCATCCCACAATGACAAGGTGAATCTCACTTTCCAATCGTGGTCAATGACAAGGGTGCAGATCACGGTGATAGTTGTTCTTCATGCACCCTTGCGTATCATAGTTAAATATTATCTGATCAGTAGCATACATAGGAAACCAGTCCAGGTATATCAGGTATACCATATTTGATCGTCTTCAACAGGTGACAACAGAGTCAAACCCAAGCATTCAATGACATATGTCATAATATTTGTCGGCTTAAAGTTTAACTAGCGTCATGAACATACCGATACAATGCTGGAGTAAAAATTGTAAAAGTGATAATAGGTTAATCATTCTGTCGTCAATAGCTATCCTTCACACGTATAGCAGTAAGGAATGTCGCAGAATTAGCTTGAGTGGAAATTGAAAAAGAGTAGATGGTAAATGAAGAACCACACTGTCATTACTATGAATGTATTATTAATTTATCACGTTTTAAAAACGACTCTGGTGAAAGGATATATAAATCATATATATATATATATATATATATATATAATCTTGGATTAGCAAAACTGACATTGACTCTATCAGCCTGGGGCTAAGCCAAGTTGTCATTATGGGACCTTTTGATATGTCACCAAATTGCTTTCTGTGACGTAATTTTCCACCAATAAATGATTATTTAATTGGCTTCACTCTCAAAAGTAGCGTTGTATGTATACTTAATTGAAGGGCGGAGCGTGTGAAAAAATTAGTTGTATATGTGTAGTTGCCGCGCTGTGTCAAGACTTATAGGATATAAACAATCATAAATCACTAAGAATGATCTAGCAACATATTTCATATTCCACTCAATGTTTGGTACGTAGAAGACCGTCTGCTGCCGGTATGAATATCTGATTAAGAAAAAGGTTAATGCTCGAAATTATAGAATTGAAACACGGTAGAAATGTAGTCGTTACGTATTTACAACAATTTACTGTGTGCCTGTAAAAGGCCTCATTGTCAAGACTAAACCATAAATAACGTGTAAAAGGTATGAATTTTTGTTATGGGTTCCACTTACGCTGGCTACAGACCCGTCAAATACAATAACTCAATAAACACATATGAAAATATATGGTGGATAAGGGATAACTTCCTCATAAATCTTTTATTTCAGTCAAAATCCCTCGGAAAAAAGACCGAAATTGTCGGACCATCCGCTGTTACATTCTTAATGAAAACAAATCTGGTTATTTTAACACATACCCTTGTGGATTGAACATGGTTGCTCAGTCAAATATGTTTATATCTTTGTGCTCCATTAATTCCTTTTCTTTCGTTTCAAGAACAATTTAAGGATACTATAATCATAGTAAGAGTCAATAGTTAATAATTTACAAAGCAATCACTTCGGTCATAGTTAATTGGGTAACAAGAACATGACAAGTAACTATTCTACTCAAGCTAAACATTAGCATCCAGCATTCTACAACGAGTCTGTACCTTTCCATGCAAACCAAGCTATATTTACTGCATGGAATAAACCGGAAGTGCTGTAGGTAACTGTCCAATTAGATTAGCGCTTATCGAGCAAGTCCGCATTGAACCGGAAGCCGGAAGCTGCTTGCGGCAAATCCAGCTGTCCTCTTGATGAAATATAGGTATATCCATTATTCTAGGCTCAAGCCCAGTGAATTTCACAAAGTTATTTACAGCAGTACAAAAAAAAAAGACAGACTTAATTTGAGGGCTAGTGTGCAGTAAATATTCATGCTCGCTCCTTCTGTGAAAGTATAGACAACTAAATATTAAAGCAGAATGAAAAATTAAACAGGATTTGCAGAATCATAGAAGATAATTTTGTATGAATACTTTAACCTATGTCTGTTTCCTTGACATACCGCATACGGTCCATATCAACATGTAGATTTATTTTCTTGGAATATAAATAAATTTACGGTTGTCCATGAAAAATGCTATGGGAAGTTTCGGCGTAATGGCAGTAGTTATCTTTGACGCGAATGTGCATAATGATTGTCTTTGAGTGAACTATATGATGCATTTGCTACGGTATGGCTGCATAATACTATATCTTTTATTAGGTTTGCATAGAGCATAGGCAGTACGTAATATTACATTTGTTATCAGGTTCTCATATAGCATAAGCGGCGTACCGCCTGTGCTGGAGGATGGTGTATCAATTTCGTGTTTTAGAGGCTTCCATTATTTGTGCTCCTCAAAGTACCATTATTCATTGAAAATTTGCGCCGTGTGGGTATTTCATACGGCGCATAGAAACCAAAGTTGGTATGTGGATACTTATTGGAATAGCGGTGTGTTACGTCCGTACGAAAACTAGCCCAAATTGACCTTAGATACATGATCCTTGACCCCGTCCTAGATCACGCTTGTGGGGGCCTTATTTCCTGTATTGTACGATCTACAGATATCACACTTAGTGTGTGCATACTTCCTGGCATAGCGGCGCGTCGCATTCCAAAATCAGGCCACCTTGACCTTTCAACCTTGACTTTTGACGCAGTCATAGAGAATGCTTGTCCTAGATATAGATCGCATATCGTAATAACCACAGATACCATCAACCTCAGGTGGGGGGGGGGACTCACTAATCGATGATAAGGATAGGTTAAAAAGCATACCGTCACAACCGTTCCCAGAGGTCCTACTCACAAGAATTGGCCGTCAATTTTTGACGATCCCTAGGCGTTTTCCACTTCACTACAAAGTTAAAGAAACCGGTCGATGGTTTAGGCAAGTAATCTCCTAAGAAAGCATTCAGGGAGAAAGTGAATAATAGAAACGGAATACATCTCAATTTACAACCAGCTAGTACTCTTGGACAAAAGTAGCTGGTGGATTCAACAGCGCTTTCTTTGCCACATTTTGACCCTTTCCTGATCAGAATGAGACTAAGTCAACAGCTTTCCTTGGCGTGGGTTGAACACATTGCGCCCAATCCTCACCAAGAAAAGCTACTGACCTTGGGCATGCATAAACCATAGGTCTTATCTACCATTTTCAGCAAAATTCTTTTCTATTTACTTTTCCATCATGAAATTTAATCAAAATTAGTGACACAGTCGACAATTTACATCCGCTCGTTTTTGCACAATTGAAGCAGAAAATTGTTAATTACAGAGAAGGGGTCGAGGAAGAAAGCCATTCAACAGCACCCAAAAACCTGACCAACAGGCAAGAACGCGATTCCAGTAAATATGCTTTATTCCGGTGAGAATGAGCAAGCACCGCAAAGGGTTTCCCACCAGCACAAATGTTGGTTGTATGTCTAGGCATCTGCCTCCTCGTGTGATATGTCACTATTTGTCTCGAGATGATGCAGGGGGCGCCCTTGTTGTATCTAGCATCATTCTTCACAGTCTATTACATTACGGATTCATTTATTTCTGATTTCACACAGATTTCATCATGAAATAAACGCTACATACAAACCATTATTGACCAGAATTCAGAAACTTTCAGCAGACGCTGATTGACAACTTACAACTCTATGCGTTTATTCTCCAACAGTGGCGGCATATGCAGGAATCCATTCATCTTATTATTGATTCTGATCCTTTGTCTGCGCAGTCTGAAGTTTGCCACAATCTAATCTCATCACTGATGTTATTAGACTATGATAAAAAAATTAAAACATTATGATGCAGACATCCAGCGGCGTGATAGAAATTGGACATTTTTTCCTTCATACCGTTGGTCTATGCACTTTTCTTTGGCGTTAAGTAATTAGTATTTGGCGACATGGAACAAGAGATATAAGGAGTGTTAAGTGTTAAAGGGATCAATCAGTTGGGCAACTTAATCCAGTTAATCTCTGTCTCTCTCTCTCTGTCTCTCTCTCTCTCACTCTCACTTTATATATATATATATATATATATATATATATATATATATATATATATATATATATATATATATATATATATATATATATATATATATATATGCCATGAACTGCCAAGAAATCACAGCGAAAAATGCATGTCCACGTCCCGCCGCTCGCACACGTTCACTTTTCCATTAATGACGATTTTTTCGTGAATTAAAAACGTTTCATCGGGAGTCAATTCCTGTGATTCTTACTTTGCTTTTCCCGAATCTTTTGCGACACTACATAAAACAAAGATAGCTCTTTGTGGCGCCAAAATGTCCGCCTTCAGATACAAGGGTCATGTGGAGAAGCCACTGGCTGACTCGCCGCACGCACCCTTTGTCCTCCATTTCCCGTACAACACGAGAAGAGAGTCACGTCGTGACTCTGACTGTCGTTTTGGAACGAAATTCCAAATGACGGACGTTTTCTCGGATCAGAAGGGGGATGGGGAATTTACAATGACATTTCCTTTTTCAGATGGTTAAACTAGATCAAATTTCAGCCTCTTTTTGAGATCAAAATGTTTGCTTTTCCTGTAGATAATTCTTTATAAAGTTCCACAGTATATCTTGAACACAAACAAACAATAGCATTACCACGAAAAGTCATCTGGGTAAAAACCTGTTCGGGTACTACCAATTAAGCTATGTAGACTTAGTTGGGACGGTGAAATCCATTCTGCTCGTGTCCCGGTGCGTACGTAACAGATACCTGCACCCTGACTGGACAGATGAATGTATGCTATAAAAATTTACCGACTTGGAAGGTCCCTTTTATCAATTACTCCATCCCATTTTTCAGACAGTCGCAAGACCTCTTACTTTAACATATGTTTTTAGAAACTCGTGTTTTAAAAGGTGCCGAAGTATAGATTATCATGAACATTTTCATCCAAAATTCATTTAGGTTTGAACAAGTACTTGTTCATTGTGAAACGTTTTATCCAATATTTATTTAGTTTTTATCCATGCATCCCACGAGGAGCAATTTCATGAAAAAAAAAACTAAATGCACAAAATTCTTTAGGGCTAGAGTAATGTATTTCCACTAGATTGTATGTTAAAGTAACCTTAAACTGGTTACTTTAAGACTAACGAAATACATCTTTCAGGTCGTTAAAGGTTACACCTAGAATTACCATGGCAATTTTATGTTTCCTCGTGCTCTCTTTTGAAATTATAAAGATACAAATGACAATGAAAAGTTGTGGGATATATAACTTTAGCCATCATGACTGAAGTGCCCTCTACAGGACGGATACAGGAACCTTCAACTCTTGCTCTTCCCTATTACCGCAATAAAAATCACTTTTTGGCTACTCCAGACATACAGCAGTGGAATCTGCCTATTTAGATCACCCCCAGAAGTGGGGGAAAGTAGGTTTTTTGATCTTAATACAGAATAGGAAATATTAAGTATAAATAGAGACGGAACCGTAACTACCTAAAGCAGTTGTAGTTGGAGAGGGGATCTTTTAGGGAAAAGTCTTAATTGGCGTATGTTGCCAAACAGCACTTATCATATAAACTATGTCTGTGCACACTTGCATTTTTGCCACATGGTACATATGATCTGTATCATAACCTCAGGTGCTGCACCCTTACAATCTGTCGCAGTGTATTTAACTTTTAGGCTGCTGATCTCGACCATAGTCTGCTAATTCGAGTTATTAAAGTGATTCTAAGTTCAGATTCTTCACAAAAAAGACTTTTCATTAAAATGCAGTATGTCTAATCTTAAATCATGTCAGAGGTGGGTAACATCAATAGCTTTCATCGGTGCTTACGAGCGCGCTGCATCCAAAAGACCTTGAATTAAAGCCGTAGGCACACTTTAAGAAGGGACAGAGGGTTAAGAAGGCGAATTAAAGCACACAGATAATATTTAGCTTGAACTGGGGGACTACGTTGTGTAAGATCTATTAATCAAATAGTGAGATATCAAGGTATTGAAACTAAAGCTATCGTGCGTGGAACACGATTACCAGAACACTATTTGACCGTCAGATGATCCAACAAAAGGGCAAGGGTTTCATTAACCCTTTCATGACAGGAGTTGTCTAATCTTCGAATGGCGAGCTTTGTAACAGAGGGATTTCGCCTGACGTCTGGGGGCGGGGGGGGGGCGAGGGGGCTTTGGTTACACCCCACCCCATTCCTATTAGAATTTTTACCCTCGGTTGTCAGAGATTGTGGAAGACACATCTCTGAGCAGCGTCTAAGTAAACAAATAATGACACAGATTTCCTTAATCCGGTGTGTGAGAATCACATCAGCCCAGTCGAACTCTTATGCGTGATATTTGCAAATGTTCGTGGTAAAGATGTTACTACACCATCCAGCAAGGTAGTCTTATTCCAAATTAATCTTAGTATTTTGTTCAAATGCATATATTTTCGTTAAACCAGTCTTTCAAATCCAACATGTGATCCCAGCAAGTTTTGTGTTGCTGTTCAGATCTGTGTTCTTTCCTGGATACTCCGGAAGCAAATGCTCTTGTCTGCTTTTGTACCGTGCTTTGTATGCATCAGGCTTGCCATCGTCTGTGCCTGCGTCTGTGTTAAAGTCCCCTTTTCCTAATTGGCTCCTTGTTACCATGCGGAGCATTCAACCATTAATTAAGAGTCAACAACTTGGACGGTCGTCTGCTCTAGTAGATACCCCTAATCAAATAGACCCATGTCTGAAAGGCTAACAGCCACTTGCTTGCATAAATATTACAACTTTTTCCCCCATCATTATGCCCACAGTTTAGGTATATATCGTCTTCAATACCGAATCATATTCATGATTATGGAGTAAAAGGTATTGATGGAGTATGTGTTGATTCTCTGTCAGGATTTGAATCTCGCAGCCTTAGCGCCATGCTGCACATTAACAGCCTACCGTAACTTTAACACACCGATCCCATTCAGGTAAGATGCTCGATCTATATACCCGGTCAACAAACAATGCAGCCGTTTGCTCATTAGAATCTGGATACAAGTAAAATGTATGACACTGACAGATATGAAGATGTCACTTTGGGGCACATTTGGGACAATATTAAAATAAACTTACGATAAATATAAATCACTCAGTATATCTCGCAGGCTTACGTGTGTTTATGTAATTTATTTAAGCCCTAAAATTGTATACACTTGTATGGCCCTTTATCTCACCTTGTCCGAAAAGTAAAGATAAAAAAGTCGACTTATCAATGATTCAAAACGGGTTTAATGTCTTGACCTTGTGCTATGAAACACAATAGTTGTCCGCAAGTGCATCCTAAAGGGGCAAATGAAAATGATGTAAGTATGGTTTCAATGACATCTAAACATTTGAAGTTTTAGCAGTGTCATGAGCAAAACTGAAACATGATATGCTAACTGAGCTTATGATAACTTGCTTCCTGTACTTAATATAAAGGCCCCCAGGTACGCTATAAGCAGCATTAACTCTTGTCGAATGTAAGCGAAAATACTGTCTGCAATTAATTTACTCTGGAACATAAGCGGCCCAGATGTGTAAAAACAAAGGATAAAGCACCTGAAAAATCTGTTTAATTTGTCTTGTTTGCCAAGAACGTTTCGGATGAAAATAAGAGGGAACAGGGACCCGGTGCGAATTTTTTAATGGATCCTTGTTAGGAATAGGTTAATAAAAACAAAGCTCAGTGAGATTTGTGACCTGCAGTTTAATTTTATCCTCGGGGTATTATGTAAATTACTAATGTACACACAATGTGAAAGTATTATAAAGTTTAAAGGGATATAAAATGTTTACTCCAACATTCTTTGTCTATCTGTAAACATTAACTTGAATATTTTATCGTGGTTACTCAAAGAAATCAAACCAGGTCATTTAGATGAAAAATAGGATTTTCAACATGTGTTTGCATAAATAAATATATAATTATACATCCCAGTAGTACGACTGCTTAAATCAGGAAAAAATAATAAAAGCATGACACCTTAATTGATGTGGGTCTTACTGAGTTAAAAATAGTTTCAATGTACATGTATGCGAAACAAAAGCAATTAATAATGCATGAAGATACGCTTCAGGAAATTACAATCTTCAAGTCAGAAAGGTCTTAAGTCGCTTAAAACATGTACAAATGACAGGAGTCATCACAATGGCCTGAGGTCCGTCTCTGGTCATAGATAATTGTCACTGTCAGCCGAGTGCAACAATACCCCCTGCTGTTGAACCCAACGTGCACTGTCATGTACACTGACGATGCGTGCCGCTGTCGACCAGCCAGGGACTAGCATTGCGGGGGTGGGGGTGGGTGAGGACGGGGGGTTAATATCCTTCATCACTGCAATTTATTAGCATTCCCAGAAGGCCCAGTTAAAACTCTGATCAATACAATTTTCAATCTTTGCATATCTTAATAAATGAATATATTTTTCTGGACTTCCTTAAAGACACATAACTTGCAAGGTGTATGTAGCCGTCAGGACAAACACATATGTCATGGTATACATCCCTGGTTATGCATGGGTCTGAGCTGAGGAATTGACCCCAGCAGGCTGGGAATAGGTACCTGCAAAAGGCTATTAAATCCCTACAAGTGTGGCTGAAGTGCTGTCCTGTGACACAATCTCAGCAAACTACATGCATAGATCCTCTCTGTGGAGTCAGCTGGACGAGCTGTACATAGAACCTAGACAACGTCTACCAGGGACGTAATGAGACTGGTTTAACTATAAGTACGTCCATGCAGGAAACAGGCAGTAAGCATTGATACTCCTCATGTAGCCTCATCCATTTTTACTGCTTAGGGAAAAAAACGATGAAAAGAAACTCTCAGAGCATGGGTCTTCTCGGAAGATGTCTCTCTGCAAGCTGTGTCTCTGAGGACACGAATGTGGTGACCACTGCTGAGGTTTGTACTCTGATATAAAGCAAACATGGTCACTGTTGTCAGCTTTAGCCTCCTAGAATCCAATACTAGCAATGTATGCATACGTGCATACAGATTTAAATAAATTTGCCGTATACAGGTTCGTTAAGAAGGCATACAGAAGCATATACCTTTCGTTCAGTTGATAACACATTCTCTGCAGGATTTAATTTGGTTGCTTTATATTCTATATTTATTTATTTGATGTTTATTTTATTTTTGAAACGACCCAAATGTGCATAAATTGCAATGAAAAAGATCTTTATAGGCATGAATTGTGGACTGTTGCTTTGTGCTAAGCATCCACACTGAGCAATAAAGCACCGACCTCTCCGCAAAGTTGAAATTGACCAATGATCAGAGTACTCAAGACAAACAGAGTGGTCATGTGTGGTCAACTTAGCATTTGTGGGCAATAATCATATATGTAAATGCACCTGTGTTTGTAATATGATAAGGGAAAATTAAGCCACTACACCCGTAGTTTGATTAAGCATGTATAATTTCAATTGAAACAATATTTGATGATTGAGGATTTACGTTCGATTTCTCCCTCTATCAAGCAAATTACAAGAACGCGTCCTCATCTTATACCATTTTATACATTCACATAATATTATGCTGTCAATCATATTGCGACAATAAATATGGCGAATCTGCTGGCTAAGCTCACAGGCAGTCACAGGTGCAAGGTACTCCCAAAGGAACACCCCATTAAGTCTAAAGGTTTCATTTTCCAGTTCCTACATACTGAGCTACTACCAAATTCTAAGAGCTTGGCCTGCTGTCCTTCACTAAATGTGAAATAACACAGGACATCGCATTTTAATCATGTAAAGTGGCCAGAATATCCAAAGTTTTCTACGAAATGCCGCAGTTGTTGAATACACCATGCACCAAAATTAAAGTGGCTGCAGGATGGCTCTCTGTCCTGTCCGTCCATTCTCAGGTGACCCTTCAGTTACTTGTTTGCTTGTTGTCTGAGTCTGGTAGTTGTGAGGAAACGCAGTCATGACGTCGTCATGGGATACAAGATGACATCACAAATATGAACGTATTAGCAAAATATTGGAATGTCTGTGAGTAGAACTTGAAGTATTTCGCAAAGGTTTTCTGTGGTCAGCTACACCTACGGTCCAGGGACATCAAAGGCGGCAGTTGTATGCGTACCATAATTAGCCAATCACTGTGTTCACCTGTGCTCTTTGGTTTTGTGAGTGTACATTTTTATGTCAGTTATACACATATTATTGTGACTGGTACCATAAAATGACCTCTCACCTCCGGTGCTATAATTTTACCTTTGACCTCAAAGCTCAAAGCGCTACAATATTTTGTTCAAAACGCAATGACCGTGCGTTGAGATGAATGAGGAACCGTTCACACTTTTATGCAACTCAAATATAATAAGCTGAATTGTTTGTTAGAGTTCTAAACTAGATGTAGAGTTTGAAGATGACTGGAAATTTTAATGTACCATCCAACATTTGAAACATTTTTGATATGATAGTATTTGTGCTATTGTACAAGAGTTTGTTTTGATATATAAGTCACAATATTTTCATATAGTTACAAAAGGAATGCCCATGCCATGACGTCTATTTGATGCCTTTTTATATCCCAACAGACATACAATGCACTGACCTATCAAAACATGATTTCCTAAAACATGAAACGACCGCAGACAAGTATGGATTTCCTTCTTCTTTCCGACCGAGTTACACAAAAGGGAGAAGTCATTTAGTTTGGATAGCAGTACTCTTTTATGCATGTGACAAGTATAGATGAATAACTATGCTTTCTAAAAATATATTCTCTGTGGGACTTTGATATGTCTGCCATCAAGGCGGATGACACCTTCCTAATATGGATCACTTGTTTGAATTGAATAAGTGAGGTTTTTTGTAGTTTTTAAATTTTTTATAGATACTATTGTCATGAAATACCTTTTAATTACATCTAACCGCATTAGGCTCCTGGTACCAGACCCTCTTCATTGGTGTAACACTTGTGACTCTGACTGATACAGTGATGGATTACATAGTTATTGCTAAACCACAATATGCAAATAGTGTGGTTCCCTGCACTCGATAAACTCTGATTCTACCGCGTGGGTGGGGATCAACTAATCATTCACAGATGGACTTGAGGGGCGGGTCTTTTGTCGGTCCACTATATGAACAACCAGCCTACATATCGTACGTTTGCCAGGAATTTGCTGCATAATGCATAATTACTAAATCTCCCTACCCATAGCGGAATACAATCATCATCATCATCATCATCATCATCATCATCATCATCATCATCATCATCATCATCATCATCATCATCATCATCATCATCATCATCAACATCATCATCATCATCATCAAAATAATGATAATAATATTAATAATAGTAATAATAATAATGTAGTTCTAGAAATTTTCCCGTGTGGTTAATTTCGTACAAACTTGTTTCTCCATAAATTAGAAAATATTTGCGCATTTTAATTTCGCACATCATGGGTTGTCTATATATAACCTTTCATTATGTCAATTAATTTTGGCGCTTCTTATTTTCGCGCATCAAGTACTAGCGCGAAATTAGATGGAGCGCAAAAATTTCTAGAACAGTAGTAAGGAGGAGGAGGAGGAGGCGGAGGAGGAGGAGGAGGAGGAGGAGGAGGAGGAGGAGGATAGAATTTTAAAAATACATTTGGCAGCTACCTTTTTTTTTTAAAACTGCTTTCGTTTATTACCTGTGTGTGTGTATTTACGTAAACAGTCCTACTGCAAAAATCCCTCATTCAAAGATGGGTCATTTATCCTGTAGGCTATTTAAGTCACTGTAGAGATATTTCAGGTAAACTTTCCGTATGATTCAGATAACTGTCCACTAGAAATGTATGTAAAATGAAGTCATCTTTGGCGATGGACAGACATCCGGAGGGTATTATTTTCTATCAGTAATTCTGGTATATTTCTGTTCGGGTCTTTATACGTGTAGACCTCCAAGGCTTGTTTGTCGAACCATGAGTCTTTTATCAATTCATACCCACAGAAAGTCATCTGATTTCTTTGTACTGTACTGGTAATTCCTCCAAGGCGTAAATTATCGTTTACTTAAGGCATTTTGAATGCCCCTCAGATCTCATTCTTTGACACATATTCTCTTCCAATATTTTGTCTCGGTTTTTTTTAAATTTTATTTTATTCAAACTATTTCAAGTCCCGGGGAACCGTTCATTCATTCACTGTATCTATACTATAGTGCCTGAAGTATGTTTACACTGGAGTCCAGTTACATACGGCCATCAAATATACCGAGGTTCTTCATGTTAGACCAAAGCAAAACAAAAACTCCACCTCCTCTCCTGACTGATCATGCTATTGTGCTGGTCTTCTCCATCTTTTTTGGCGAGTTTTGCAGCCACGAAAAGCTTGCTTTACATACCACCTTTTCCACCAATCATATTGTTGCTTTGCACAAAAACAAATGATTTCATTTTTACAATTATACATTTTGCGCCTCAGAAATCAACCATAAGGTGCTCAAATTGATTTTCGTTTCCGTATTTCACCGAAGGTAGTTGATAAGTTGAGATCGAATCGGCTATAGGTCAAGCGATGACTCGATTTTTAGTGGGCCCGCACATCAAACAGCTGTTCAAAGTGACAAGATGTCAAAGAAAAGGGGAAAATCCCAGTAGGTCTTTTCCGTTTTACATAAGATATGTAAGTCGTTGTAAGCTTTTCGTGAGAAATTTATGTCCGCGGGGACTTTGGGTTGAGATTTCCCGTAACTCCTGGTTAGAAATTCTGTCTATGGCGCATACTTAGTCGGCTGTAGGTGCGCCTACACACTTGTCATAGTGGCTGCCAGTTGACAACTATTCCTATCAATGATCAGCCGCTTGTATAATTTTGAAAAAAAAATATCAAAAAATTGAATTGTTTTCAATCAACCTGTCCAGGTCTTTAAGGACATTGCCATTTCATACCAGGAAATAGGTAACCAAGAAAAAAGTATTTTTCCATGAAGTAGAGTCACTGTAACAACATACGTTAACCCTTTCTGAAGAATAAGACTTAGTAAAACATCGGGGCCCAATGCGTTCGACCTGAAGCAAGGAAACCTGGGGCCAGCTATCATGATAGTTCATATCTATAATTTTCGCCAAACACGTTAACTGTGAACGAAAAATTTAAGTAAAAACATTAAAGCAGATGATAATTTACATCCGGCCTCTTTGGTAAGATTTGAGTGAGAAAGAACCAGGGTAGTGCCAGCATGTTAATTTTAAGGTCATTCTTTCTTTTTATAAGCCGGCCCTCTGTAGATACGTGAACAATGTCTAAGAACAGCACAAGGTTGAGGGTGTCTTATCGGGAGACCCAGATCACTGGCCAAATTGGAAAATTGCTACCCAAGAAGATGCAACAATGGGAAGGTGTGGCAGGGATTTTTCACTCCAGTGGACTGCAGCCGAGTCAACGAAGGGACAATTACACAGTGGAACTGCCCCTAACGTATAGATGATGAACACCCCCTGATTTTATCACTCGTTGTTGGGCTTACACACCCGCTTATCTTCGAAATGCACGCGAGCACTGTAGTGATTCTCTGTGCAGTAAACTTTTATGCCTGAGGATGTCCTTTAGAGTTTACGTTCAATGCATTGACGTTAAGCAATGTAACCATCCGAAAACATATCATTTCAAACAAAAAGACCCCCCACATATATATATATGTATATGTATATATATATATATATATATATATATATATATATATATATATATATATATATATATATATATATATATGTATATATTTATACATATATTGTGAAGATTCGGTGGTGGAGGTTGTCTTTTTTGTTTTTGTTTTTCATATTATCCCAACCACACACAAATTGATTGTTCTAAGTAAATATAATTTTCTGGCGTACAGCCGGCACAAAAATGGCTACTTTACTTTTAAATATAGTTCAGCTTAGGAACTAAAATTTCAATAGAACCGAGCGACCATTTACTCTTAACCATGTCGTGTTTGTACTTTCCGCCAAAATACAAAAATGAGTTCCATTTATGGTTGTCCGATTTATTTCACTTACTGTTTGGAGAAATCACAATTATGTCAATATTCTCATCTCTTTGACGGTTCCAAGAACAGAAACGTTTTCTCATAGAAGCGTCAACATGATTCTATCATCTTTATAGAAGTATGTGAAATGCCAAGCAGACGAAGAGTTAGGTATACGTAGACAAATGCCACCCAGACAGATACTGAGATAAAACAAGTGGGCAGGTGCGAGACAGCCTGAGCTCAAGGCTGAGAACCGGGCTCACTCTGAAATGCTCAAAGTGATCTGCAATACCCAAGCCGTAGGGTTAGAGGGCAGCAGTCTTTAATTGGACGTCTTTGTGAATTAAAGTAAGCTCCTTTTGTAGAGGTGAATAATCTGGTTATTTGACAGAGAAAAGATATTGACACTTCCGAAAATTATGCGTACAAATGACCAGATAGGCTGCCTATCCCCCCAAAAAACTGCTTCTGGCTTACCATCCCACAGTTACAACCACCTGGTAACGTTGTGCTTTAACAACATTTTATTACTGACACGAGGACAACGCTAACATGCAGAATGCACCATGTGCTATTTAAAAGTAACATGTTGTTTGCTTCACGTATTATGAAGAAATGATAATATTCTATAGAACAGTGTGACATAGGCAATTTAATGTATTAAGCTATTCGAAAATGTTGCCAATTCTATACTTTACATAATTTACACTGCGATGAACCAGCTGTGTCACCACGCATTGTTCTCTACAAATTGTTCGTTCATATCTGACAGTAGGTTTTAATTGGATTCGTATTGGTATGATGAAAAAGCAGGCCAATAATAGCTTCGTCTGCCGCCAACAATGGTCAAGTATGTAAAAACAGCGAAATAAAAACGATGGGATTAGGATCAAACAAGTTTGTGCTCTCTCTCTCTCTCTCTCTCTCTCTCTCTCTCTCTCTCTCTCTCTCTCTCTCTCTCTCTCTCTCTCTCTCTCTCTCTCTCTCTCTCTCTCTCTCTCTCTCTCTCTGGATAGTTTAAAAACGCATTCTACATTATATATATATATATATATATATAAATAGGCGAAAGATGGTAGGATAGAAATTGAGATGTCCAAATGTCCAAAATCCAGCTCCTTTTTTCTTAGTGACGACTTGATATCAGCCGGTTACAAGATAAACCTGAAAAATGTCTTCTTTGGAGCCACACGGCCCTGTGAATGGTGTTATCATTATCTTAATTTGATTATGCAATCGGAAATACTATTTCGTGTCGTCTTCCTTCGAGTGCCTTGACTAGAAATATACGGTAGCAGTTGTCTTGGCTAGACATGCACGCATCTTGATGAAATGACGTTGGTCATAACCAGAATTGATGCGGAGCTTTCCATGTCTGAGTTGTTTAAGCTGTTGTCTTATGCAGCCAGCCATCTCTGGCTGACTAAGGTCAACTGTTGCACCAGACATTCCTATAAATTATTCAATTTCTGTGTCCATCAGAGCTGGCCGATAGAAACCCATATCTTTGACCAAATTATGGACGTACGTCGGTGATCTCCTTGCCTTTTATTGAATTATCTGCCTCTCAAAGGACGGGAAAGGCATGGAAGCTCTCAAGTGCAGTAATTTGTCCATGCGCTGGTCCAAATAGAATTCATCTCCCGTGAGCTTGTAGCCGTCGAACCAGTAGCGCCAACCTTGAGGTATACTTGAATAGGAAATAGTTTTTAGGGCCTTTAAGATCGACTTCTAGTGTATGGATATGAGGATATGGTGTTTTTTTACAAGTTTGACTCTAACTATGAAATGACATCGGCATACACACAAGTGCATTATATGCGTGTTAGGGTCAAATTATATGTTACCCCAGAGGGGATATAAGGCGATACTTTGTCGTCCTCGAATATGGGAACATCTGCAATCTGCATATATCAAGAACTTGCGTTTGGGCAAACTATCATTATCCCTTGCTTGAGGTGATTGATTATTGATAATTGTGCCTAATTAAGGACAACCCAAGAGGAGAGTCCAGATTGCCATATGCTTAAACACCCATATAATGCCCGTAGTTTTCAGCTGTTTGAGTGTCACAATGGAAAACACCGTGCGAGGTTCACATGGATGTAATATATCATGACATTGCATATGTGGGGTTTCCCAAAAATGATAACAACTAGAGGCAGAATCTTTGAAAGGCTTGTATTATGGGACATGTGCCAACACCTAAGATATGTTGCACTTTTTGTGGCATAAATATGCCTTGATATCCCTAGGGAAACAATGCAAGGTATGCTAGTTTCTGAGTGGGTCAAATTAAATTGGGGACTTTCTGGAAGCATAAACATGTTTGAGGATTGGGGGACGATCACACATTGCTTGCCGCCGTGAAATAGTCCTATGCAGCGGTAATGCCATTCATACTTGGTGTAACCTTGTAATAGCCTGCTTCATGGCTAAATCATTCATACCTGTTGTCACCTCATAAGTATACATAACGCATATCGTGATGGGGTCAGAGGCCAAGCAACATTTTGACTTATGACCATATTCACTTTCACGTGTGTCGTGTAGTAGTTGGTTTCTTTCGCGGACCTGTCAGTGTATGGTTGTGAGCAGCAGTCACCCTTCACTTAAAGGTAACATTTGAAAAAGAAACCTAATGAATTTCTTGGCATCCATGTTTTATTCGGTTCCATAAGCAACAACCTCGCCCAACGTTGACACTATATTGGTATTACTAATACTATACCAAAAGTTGGTGTGAGATGTATGTGACGAAGCCATACATAAAGGCCTTAGAGCCATTTCCATCACTATGCACTGTCCCCAGTTAACAACTTCTCCTTCAAAAGAAAACAGCATACGGTTTTTCCATCAAAAGACTACAATATGACAGGTGACTCAAACCTATGTATAGCAATGGCTTGAAGTAAATGATGAATAAAGGTACAAATACTCACGTTGAATTGAGTTCTCCACTTGGCTTTGGCCTTGGGGCTGTAGAGGCTTGCTGCCTCTGTCACCGTGGACGGGGGACCAGGAGAGAAAACGTGTAATAGTCCAAGTATTAATAAAATACAGTCAAGTATACACATATTTCGTACATAAAACACACATATTTAGGATCAGGGCATCTGTCTCCACGCGCAAGTCCAAGATTCGGGTGCTGGGGGCAGCTGAGCTCACAGATGACCCGGCGAAATGTCTCTTGTCCTATAATATATATGTGCTTGCTGTTCCGCTCCGTTTACTGTGACTTTGGCCGCTGGACACAGAGTCTAGCCCCGGGCTACTATTGCTATTTTTCTCTATGCCCGCTCAATGCCGACGGAAACCAGAAATGAAACAGAAATCTCGTACATCGGGAGTTTTGTAGCTGACTTAGAACAGTTACACCAGGTAGATCTGCAGTCGACATCACTTTGAGTCACCATACATTGCCGAATGATGATTAAATTTCTCGGCGACTGCGGTGGTACGCCACCGCCTGAAGCGAACGAGGATGGCAGCACGAAAAAAAATTCCACCTTAGATAATAACAACAGAAGCACTTGATTTGTTCAAAGCTGCCTCAAGTCTTTCCACGGGGGAAAATGTGTGTAGCAAGATGCAATATCCTTGTTTTCCGAACACCTGTGGTTCAATCACTGGAAATTGGCTTGGTAATCAATGCCATGAGGACAAGTACATCGCTTCAAATGGATCAACTTGTTGGTGGCTAAGAGCAAAATCTTGACTTGACTTGAGTGACGATTTGCATGCCATAATAGCAATATAGAAATCTCCATTATTTAATCCAGAACACATCAAACACTCTCTTGATGAGCGCCCAATACTACTTGCCCCATTCTGTATTGAAAGCGTTCGCCGCAGTAACAGAATTCCTTTTTGAGCACACACAAAATGGACATTGCTGACAGTAGAAAAACAAGTTCTTGACGAGGCAAGTTGTCACTCCTAAGATACTAGGAGTCACAATGCCACTAACTAGACAATCAAAACACACCTGACTTTTGATCTCACATTTTCGTGCGCAGACGCATTGCATCCTAACCCGTTGCCAGGGTAACCGTTCATTGGACTGGACATTGCCTCTAAGGGCACAAGCGGCGGTCTTTTAGATCTTCCCTGGACTACTAAGCAGCATAAGATGTCCTGCCAAAACTCAACTCTAAATGCTATTTCATGGACAACGCTATTTCTTTATTAGATATCTTTGGCATTCCATAAATACATGTTAGCAGTACATGTACCTTACATTTGCTTACAGAGTTTTCCACCTGTATTGCAATAGTTCGGAGCAAGCAGAATGGTTTGCGTAATAATGCTGTAACATAAGTTTTGCAGCATGCGCTCTGGCTCTATACGAAAGACAAGCTGCTTTTCATATACATTGTATAGCTTTCAGTTCACATAGGACGTAACTGTATTCGTGTTCTATAAGGAAAATGATGATGGTCCCAGTCAACATAAGTGTCAACCCGCAGAGCTCTGAGAGCGGGAGACTTTCACGATAAGTGCACGACGACAATTGCCAATTCTGCCGCAAAATACTGCCATTATCATCATTTTTGAGGACTCCAAAACGGGAGACTCCCGGTGGAAACAGGAGAGTTGACAGCTATGAGTCAAGAAGCGAATAGGACAAACCCCTATATATGTGTATATATATATAAACATACATACACACATTGAGAGAGAGAGAGAGAGAGAGAGAGAGAGAGAGAGAGAGAGAGAGCACAAACAACCATGTTATTCAATCAGAAATATTCTAGAAAAGTTGTTTATTTAAAATATGAATTAAACGACAATGGTAAAGACTTTGATTTTAATATGTGTTTGTGCTGTAACGATACATATGCACAATACTAACCAAGCAAAAAAGTAAAGTCTTTACCATTGTCGTTTAATTCATATTTTAAATAAACAACTTAATTATCGCGAACTGTTTTATGTAGGAGGACACCGGAGTGTATTTGTTTGTGCTGTAACGATACATATGCACAATACTAACCAAACAAAAGAGTAAATACATTCCTGTGTAAAAATTGTACAGTTAAAAAAAAGTGAATTGAATTAAATTTCGTGTCGGTTTGGGGTTCACGGTCGCATGTAATAAGGTTCCCCAACACCTGTTAAGCTCAGTAGGTTTTCTCCAGTCACTCCGGTGTCCTCCTACATTAAACGGCTCGAGACAATTGGGTTAAGGTCTGCCTACTGAACCCAGTGGGAGCACAGTCTTTTGACTGAACAGGCTATCCAGTAAAAAGATATTCAGTTATAGTAATAGTACTTGTAGTAGTAGTAGTAATAACATCATCATCGTCATTATTGCTATAAATCAATGGGGCAACATTTTGTGGAAAAGCCTTGTTACGTAGAAGACAAATACAGTCCGTTGCAAGCAATTACATATGAATTCAGTGATAATAGATAAATCAAACAGTAGGCAATAATAGTTGTACGGACAACTAGCCAGAGTGTAAACTGATGTTTCTCAAAAGTGCAAATTCCAAGATGTGGGAATGTATTTTGAGTTCCGTGTTTCCACTGTCAAGTTCTACCGTGATCTGATATTTGCTTCCAAAATATGATTTTATGCCAGTTTTATATACTTCCTGTTCCCTGTGTAATTATCGAGCGTTTCACTTTTCTTCCATTTGCAGTTGTTCGGGTGGTGGGTCCACTATTCCAACCAATCAGGGAAGTGCAACTCACCGGGACTTTAGTGGTCTCTGTGATCATTCTCAGCCGGTAACTTAACTCGCCCAACCTGTCCCACTGTTGGCAAAGATCCCTTACCGGCCCCTCAGGTCACTGTCCATCAAAACAAGACTTATTGGCACTACATTATTTTTCCACTCATCGACTGTTTCTTGTATCCCCCTCCCATAGCAGTGACAAATGTCTAAGCGGAAAAAATGAAAAGTTTTCTTCATGCTTAATGAAATTGTTTCGAAAAATTCGAATCATTATGTTTCAAACCATAAAAAAAAACCCACAATCATTTGACATTCATTACACATAGGTGCAGCTTTTCTCTTTTATAACTTCAAATTGTTTAAACCCGCTTTTCACGTTTTTCAAATATTGGCAAATGCAGCGTTAAAGTAAATTTACTGATTTAGATATCCCATTACGCTTTTCAAAAGGAAGCTCTTCACCTTAAGAGGTACTTATTTGATAAGCAAACATTTCTTGGCTCTCATCTCTGCACAAAGTAGTTTGCTGAAATATTTAAACCCTTAGATTCAAGTATGAGGATACAACACTGTGTGTGCCCAGTTGACATAACTCAAAGCACAGTATGGAACGCGAACATGCCTAATCTGTCTCGCTGCAACAAGCGATGTGAAGACTCTGACCACATCAAATATATTGCCATGAAGGGGAAATTTAAAGAATAACCTAAAGGGAGAAAACAAAAAGACGAACAAAAACAAACAAAACAAAAACAAGAAAACACTTCAAACGATTTTAAGGGGATGCTATGCTTTATGCCTCTCGTGCATGGATGTTTAATTTCTGTTTATAGTTGCCATTTAATACCCTAACAAGTAAATATTTTTTTGCTAGAAAACATAACATCAAGTTTGATTCTGGTACTGAATATAAATTTTAGTATCGCTATTGATATAATTAAATCTTAATTAAAATTCGTAAATGTTGCATAAAATTTAAAATAGCATTTTTGAAATTAAAAATCAAATTTAGTTGATAGTGTCAAATAATGGGGCATACAACGCTCTCAAAAATGGTATTTCAAAATTTTGAAAAGGGGCGTGGCTATGAATTTATTGGTGTTCATTTTATTCAATTTAAGTCTTTAACTTTAATTTACACATCCTGTTTATTTTGAACTAGAACCCTTATTCAAAATTTAAAATACAGTTTTGCTATGAGAAGTGCACTGTTTGATTTCCCATAAAAAGCAATTTTTGGTGTTTCACGAAAAACAGGTAAAATTAAAGCTTTTTTAAATTGAGCAATTAAAATTTAATTTCCTAATACTTACAGAGATTTCATTATTTTCAATAGCTTAACCCAAATGTATACTTTTGGACATGTATAGTTTAAATGATCTCAAATAAGATGTCTGGTGCATATAAGGACATGTTTGGAGGAAAGTCGTACTTCCTGTGCAAAGTGCTGAAAAAGTGTACCATGCCCCAACACATACACAGGGAATTTTACCTCGACATGTTTTGAGTGTTATAAATTGACATTGAAACAGAACTTGATGAAGTAGAAACAAATATATCTGCACAAACATACCAATCCGTGCAAAACTTTGTCATTATCTACATAAACGTAAAATTCCCCCATTTGTTGTTTGGTTAAGCATGGCAGGTATTCTTGTGTTACTTTAACATTCGGATCATTCCACGCGGAGTTGTTATGGATCTTAGATTCGACTCAGTAACAATTATTTGGATTTCAGTATTGTTAGTGTCATGATATTCAGAGCATTCTCTTTTATCATTTGTTTGTTTGTTCATTTATTTATACTTCTTTTCTGTTTGTTTGTTTGTTTGTTTTTTGTGAGGCATGAAGACAAAGTGTTATATTTTAATTAAAGTCATTGCACGTGAATATATAGTTAGTTTAGTTTAAACATGTTCTATTAACCAATTAGAAACATTGCTGAGCCCCGTGTGAATTTCTCGTGGAAAAATTAAATATAATAGATTAAAGATAGTAATGACAAAAGATACGTATGCAAAAAAGTTACGCAGCATGCAAGAGAAAGCGGACTAAATAATATATTCAGAAATCTCCTGGTATTGTTATAATATTGACGCACAGTTTTAGCAATACACTTATGGGCATTAAGGGATATTTTTCGGATCCGTACAAAAATTGAAGTTAAAGTAAATTCAATATTGTACGACGTAGAAAGTCCTTCTGTACAATATAGTTATCACAATGAAAAAATATATTTTCACAAAATCTTCGTCACCTTTAGCACATGGGCATAGCGGAGAGTTAACAATTTTTACTTTGAGATGATAAAAGTTCAGTCTGCTGCAGCCCATCTCCATTTGAGCACGATTGCTCTGAGTATATTGGTCACCATACTGTTTTGCTTTGGATTCAGATAATATTCACACGTCTTATTAATTCATATTGAATGCGATCATTGGCCAACGGTGGTACAGTGTACAGATAATCAGCGGTTAATTTATTAACGAGTTTATACATCAGGGTTAACTTCTGATGTTCTCCTCTTTTGTCCAGGGTTTTTGAGCCCGTCTCTTTGCACACGTTTTCCATACATACAGTGCCCTGTAACAACTCGGGGTACAACCAACTGAACTCTCTCTAGAACGCATCTTCAGCCACCTTAGAATATCCGTCCCAAATAACACTACTAAAACAAGACCAGTGGTACTTTGGCTAGCAGGCATGGCTCACAGAGTTCAAAGAAAAGCAAATTATCACATGACCATTGTAAAATGACATCACAGCTAAGGAGCTCAACCAAGAAGTAAAAAGTGGTCCACTTTTCTCGCCCAGTTCCTATTACCTTTAACATTGTTTGCAGCTGCAGCATGGCTCAGTGCATCAATGTATATGAAGTTGCATCGTTGGCTGATAGTGTAATTTCCGACGGCACCACATATATCATGTCATGAATATGAATTCTAAATACGAGCGGTCATAGAACCGAGCCATGTGGCACACCTGCTTTTACAAAGCCCCACGTGGTTGCTTGACCCTCATTAACAAACCTTTGGAAGCGTCTTTCCAACTTACATTAAACCATTTGAGTCAGTGCCTATCTATGCCAGAAGCTTAAAGCTTATAATATAATCCTTTTTGCCATACTCGATCAAAAGCCCGGCTTATGCAGCAAAGAAACCCAAAAAAGAACTCGCACTTCCTATCGCATTTCTAAAGCTTTTGAAAATTCATGATAACGATACACAGGTTGGTTTGTTGTGGAGCCATTTGGCATGAAACCGGACTACTAGTAACAGAACATAAGCGAATGGTTATTTTGAAAAAAATATATATATACAGACATGTTTAAATACAGCTCTTTCGAATAATTTCCCTACACAAGTCAATCAAGAATTTGGCCTAATTGTTACAATATTTTTTTTTTTGTGAATAGCAATGACATAGGCTTCAATCCAGATAAATGGGCCTAATGTTTTATAATAATTCCGTGAATCTTTTTTGTGAACAGCAATTACAGGAGCTTTTTTCAAAATCAATGGGAACTATCTCTTTGGAAGGAAGAGGTTACATAATTTCGTTAGATGGTTCAGCAAAACAGCCAGCTGCTTCTTTTAACATTCTGGGACTTATTTCCCCAGGGCCTGTAGCCTTATTAATGTCTCTACGCAATGAAATATCACAAATTTCATAATTTCATTGACAGGAAATTCTCGTTTATCCAGAAGTATCGTTGGTACAGGGTTGTTGCCTGGCAACATGGTGTTACTATCATCAACATAACATTCTTCCAACAGTTGTCATTGAGGCCCTGGGCCTTTGCTTTGGTAACAGAGTATGGTTGTAATCGATGAGTGATAGAAACCCTACCCTCTGCTCTCCCCTACCCCCCCCCCCCCCCATTGCACCAAGAATATGACGGTACTTAACGCTGATTTATCTCTCCCTTTTTTAGGTTCCATTAATTTATCGTCCAGTTTTCCGTCTTAATTGCCTTAGCTTCTTTAAGTAGACCCGGTAAAAGTTCCTAACAGATCTAAAATGCGCCCAAATACGGACATGGTTGGGTTTCGTGGCTTTCCAACGAATTCTGTTTTTCTTACTTTTGAGAGCTCTAGGAGAATTATACAACATCGTAGGACCGACAAAACTTTGACATGTACACATGATCTTGCAGTATTAATGAGAGTTTCTGTCCAAACAGAACGAATTTCATCTGTAGTTTGAAAATTAACACATGACTCCCAATCCGCATCATACACAGTGCCTCGGCACTTATCCCCCAATCTGTAGCGCTATACTAGCAGGTACGCACGAGACTTGATGTACCGGGACAGTAAAGCCGCTGTAACTGTTCAGTGCTCGTTATCAGCCAAAGCCAGTAACCCTTCACTTGATCTTAAATATATTGAGGAAAATAAAGTTTGCCTGTCCTAATCGCGACAAAAATGAAGCCTTGCAAGTTAAAAACTCCTAATCAAAATATCTGTCCAGTTCTATTCCTGCCATTATAAATGAATATGCAATTAACTTAATTGATATACAGTTTGGTCGAAGCAGGGAACATATTTCACAGTTTAAAAGATACATGTACTCAAAATGAGCCCTACATTGCAGCCTAAAAAAAAAAATGACGGTAAAAGTTGTACTCATATGCAAAGAAACTAATTTCACTGGCATTATTTAAATTATGACACTAATCATCGTTATCATCATCATCATCATCATCATCATCATCATCATCATCATCATCATCATCATCATCATCATCATCATCATCGAGAACAAGAATGGCATTATTATTATTATTATCATTATCATTATCATTATCATTATTATTATTATTATTATTTATAACCTTAGCTGCTACTATGATCACCATTTATATATTATTTGATAATAGCATTATAGATGAGGCCATACTTATCTACCGTGTGCATTCCCAGCCTGTAACTATGATTCCTGGTTAAATTTTAACCTGGTGTTAAGAAGTATCTCCTTCCTGTTACAGGCCTGTCTGGTATGTGGAAGATGGCTTTGATTGTCTGGGCTACTGAACCATAAATTGTTAAAGGTTGGTACCAGCTCACAGATGGAAACATTGGACTTCACTGGCTGGGCACTTAACGAAATATGTCAGGTTAGCGTTGACTATGACAAATTGCAACATTTTAACGTAGATTCACAATTTAAGTGGGCAATGTATTTTCTTGCAGATAACAACATGAAATACTGTCTGTAACAAGTGCATATTGTCACATGATGGCAATGTTTGCATAACAGAAACTAAGTAAATCATCATAATTCACGTCAATTATCGAATCAGCTCATTCAATTTTGAAGATAAAGACCTAAAATCTGCAAAGCGTATCTCAGATTTTAAAAACTTTTTGCCGTCTTCTTATCAAAGATAGCTAAAGGTAACTCTCCGTTAATGTTTGATAATTCCAACTTCAAACACCTGAAACATAAACTGCTGTTCAAAATTTGCTGGATTTTCTTTTTCAATTTGCCATAAACGTGATACCGAAATGTGTAAACAATGCAGGAGCTGAATCGCAAATTGATATCGGAGAATTGCGATCACTTTTTGCAGTTTCTATTATTGGTATGTAAACCTTCCTTCCAAGAAAGCGCAACATTCCTGGATTTTGACATATTTTGTTTCAAACAATTGGAAAAAAGGCAAAGTCCAGGTAGGACTCCGTCCCAGGCGCGATACGTCCGGGAAGAATTAACCCCTTCCCCCATGAATTAAGACTGAGTCAACAGCTATGCTTAGCATTGGTTGGACACTAAGTGATCAACCCACTCCAAAGATAGCTGTTGACCTTGGTCATGTTATCTTGGCAGGACTCATCTACATGTGTCTATAATTCTCAGTCGAGTTGTTTTTCATTACTGTTGAAATTAGTTGAAAACACTGTAGCAGACGACATTTGACCCTCGACTGGTTTTGCCCGGTTTAAGGGGGGGAGGGGGGAGTGAAGTCACATGCTTGATAAAAATGGCACAGTTTCGGACTGTGGTTCTCCAGACCGAGAGAAACCAACCTTGAAGCACAAGTTTCAAGGGATTGTCTGGATTCATTGTACCCCATACCCTTCTTATAACAGTCCTGCTGCAGTCATTTGTCACCCAAAAGATCTTTCTTCCTGTTTCGTATTTACTGTAATGCACTAAAGTCGGTCAACCCTGAGTTACGGAAAGGGATTTCTCGAATATTATGTAAATAGCGGGCAAAATGACCATGTATTTTATACATTACCAAATCTGAGTAGTTTACCTTATTCTCAAAATAAATTTGCGTGTAGTGTAGTTTATATCTATTTCTGCAACCAACAATTTTCGCGTTTTTGCGGGCTACTTCCCAACCTTTCCGGCATTTTAAAACTACCTGTCAATCACATTTGCACAAGCGCACTTATCATTTCCTGGACGATATGGGTTGCGCCAAGTTTTGCTTTCGGCCGCAGAAATGCCTCCAAAATGCGGCTGAGAAGAAATACAAAGTGCATATGGTTACCACATATGCGTCAAAAGTAAGGTACATAGATGAGAAAAGGTTATGCATTGGATATATCTGCAAGTAACACTCCATTGTTACAACATTCACAAAACCCGGGTTTAAACATATTTATTTATTTATTTCCAAACACTGAATCCACCACACACACACAAAGAGAAAGGGAGATACGGCACAACAGTAAAACACCACCGTCAAAACTAACACCACTACACACAGACAGATAGAACGGCAATTCTACACAATAAGAAGTTCCCTAGATGAACAGCTGAAGAAAAAATGGATGCACTATATAAGTTAGTCCATGTCAGAATTAGAGAAAAATTGTATCGAGATCTCACACTATACCTGTTCTGTTGCCTAACGAAGTTGACAATAAATTTGTCAAATACTGGGGTGCATCACCCTTGGGAATTTTGCAAAATATAATGAATTTATTTTTACTTGTTCCATCTGGCAATTTTTCAAAACCAGTTCCCCATATATCAGATCCTGACCCGTTGCAGCTGTCGTGCCAATAACGACGGTTGCAGCGCGCTACCAGATTGACTTTTTCTGGATTCTGACAGTAAGTCATTGTACATCTATCCCACACGACAGATCCATGCTCTAAAAATTGTCGTATAAAGGAGAAATAAGGCGTTTCCAGAAATATTCCGCTGAAACAATAGTATACATGTTTCAACCTTTTTACCATCTTCATGCCATTGGTGGTTAACTCATGAATATGACAAGCCATTTATATGCCCAAGTTTCTACGTTTTGTAAGTCAGAATTCAATCATCATTCAGCAACTGCACGATCTGGACAGTGAAAAAAAAGAACGGTATCATCGGCAAATATTCGAATGGAGGAATTTACAATGTTATATTTGTATATATATATATATATATATATATATATATATATATATATATATATATATATATATATATATATATATATATATATATATATATATATATATATATATATATAACATTGTAAATTCCTCCATTCCAATATTTGCCAATGACATTTGTATTTGTATTTGTGTCTTTTTGCCCAGAACCACTTCCTAGTAGTCATTACCCGATTCCCCAGTGCAAACTCTTTACTCTCCGTAAGCTAACCTGTCTCTGTCTAACACACACACACACACACATATATATATATATATATATATACATACATATATATATACATACATATACACACACACATGCACACACACACATATATATATGCATATATATACATAAAGAGGGGACTAAGTACCGGTCTCTGTGAGACGACTGCTTTGACTCAGTTCCAAGGGGACATTCCACCTTCCTCAACAATACTTTGCTCTCTACCGTCTAAACTGTCGGCAAACCTGCTACATAAGGGACCATCCATACCTGTATTACATAATTTGAACAATCGACCTAGGTGGTAGACACGATCGAAGGCCTTGAATATATCATACAATACAATTCTAACTTCCTTCTGCAAGGCAAAATCTCGCAAAACTGACCATATAAGTAAAGTAACTGAATAAGCGTGCTATCCCCAGGAATATAACCTAACTGAAATTCAGACAAAGCAACATTGTCCCACAAAAAGTTAAAAACATATTTGAAGGCTATTTTCTAGAAGGCTTTGCTTATGATAGTAAGGATATAGGTGTGTACTTGTGACAAGAGTTAGCACAAACTTTTTGAAAATTGGCAGTACGTTTGCACTGTTTTCTTTCAGACGGAAATCTATAACAATCAAACGAGAAGTTAAATTATTGAGTATGCGTTTAAGAAATAACTGGGAAGCCTTCTATCAATAAACATGAGTTTATGCCATCAAGACCATTTGGCCTTGCTAACATTAAGGCTTTCCAATGTGTTATGAACTTCACTTTCGCTAACAGAGATACTAGTAGCTTGTAAGAGATTGGAGATACTCTGCTTAAAAGAAGGGATGGGGAATAGGAATCATCCACTGCAGACAAAGAACTCCTTTAAAAGTTGCACTTAGCTTCATTATCACTATATCAGTTACTGTTTGATTCCATATTGATTGTGTCATATGCAAAATATTGCAAAGTACACTTCAAACTTGAGCTCTGGCTTTCACTTTGAATTCATGATTGGTGACCACACACTAATTCTCACTGCAGTAACTATCATTTTTTGTGAAAAATTCACAATTGGCAGTAAATGTAAACAACTGGAACTTCCCACTCCTGTTATAGAATCGTGCGGTTGTGCTCTGTTTGATAATTGTGGCCAGGGCCTGTCAGACCTACTTGAATCTACACAGCTTGAGGCCACCAAAATCTCTACTGGTGCACACATTTTACATGTTAGGCTATTACGGGAACGTGCCTGGTCCACACTGGCTTATACTAATATAGACGCAATTATTTTGTACTTATTCTTTTCTTCAAACTGTACCATAATCTGACGCCCCCTATCTTTCCAACCTTAACCCCCTGTCTCTTGTGGGGGGACAATCCAACAACCCAGTCAGTATGCCACATTAAAAGCAGAACATATTGAATGAAAACTCTGGTACTCGATACTATAAAACATGAAACAATCTGCCAACCAACATCAGATACTCCATTTCACTTCAGATATTTGATTCTAAGCTAAAAGCCATTATCCTAGCATCTGATTAATATCCCAACATTTATTCTCATGGTAATAGTGTTGCTAACATTTGCCACACAAAGCTACATCTTAGGTTTTCTGAGCTTAATCATGTTCCAACATGGTCAATGTCATACCATATCCTTGACCCAGCTCTCATCCTTCGGCAGATGCACAACATTTCTTGCCAGTTTGCCCCCTTTTTGCCCGATGCAGAGCTAAATTAATTGATAGTATAATCTATACTTAAGTCCTCAGTGTCTATCCAAATCTTTTATGCGTATGCTGTTAGGGATGCTTCAAGGCAAATTTTATGGTTTAGCAGTCAAGACGTACCAAATGATTCAAACATTATACTTTTTTTAGGCTGTTCACACCTTTATTACTGAAACAAGACGATTTCTTTCTGTATTTAGCAGTTGGTCGAGTTTATACCCTAAGTCTATGTTAAGTTAACAGTAAAGCGTCCAGTTCACCCTGATGAGACTTGTTCTCCCTGTTGCCGTAATTGCCCCCCCCCCTCCCTCTACAAACCTCTCAGAAGGCATTTGTCGAACCCTTATTGTTTCATCGTTGAAACCCAAGCACAATCAGGATTCATCTGATCACATCACTCTATTTCATTGATTTCTGGTCCAGGCTGCATGTTCCTTACACCACTGTACCCGTTATGTCTTGTCGGCAGGACTGAAAGGGATGCAAATGGCAGGGCAGTATGCCCTCAGTTTGGCCAATACTGGTCTCTTGTTAATTGTAGACTGTGAAGCTCTGATGTTGCAGCTCTGGCGTCAATGCTGACTATACCTTTTGGTGGAAAAGAAACCTGTGCCTCTTCACACACTGGATCAAGTAACGGTCATCCTTCCCATCCGAAAGACTAAGTTGCCAATATCCTGATTTCCTCTTGCATCCTCTGGTTTCCTGGAAACGTTTCTAACACACTTCTTACCAATGGCCTGGAACACCACATTATCTTGGCAACCTCCCTCTGCAAATGGCTAGACTCCAACATCCCAATGATTCTGCCTCTGTCATATTCAGACAGTTGTGGCTGACATGTACGCCCTGGCATTGTGGACTCATGTTGATCCCAGTAGTGGCATGGACCCCTTATAAAGCCCATGGGCATCCCAATACCAGGCACACTTTTGGCACCTCTCTGGCTGTTGTCTTCTTTTCAGGACATTTTGTGTGTGTGTGTGACTGCTCTATCCTATTGATCTTACATAATATTCCATGCGCCACCCATTTTTAAGATACAAAGGCATATAAGAGTGGCCCATGCTAAACCCATTGGGGAGGCGTCTTTTTTTCCACAGCAGTATATGTTGAAATACAGTTGATTTCGCAAGTTCTTAACATTTTATTTTTTTTAAAGAGCGCTTTCCTGGAAAATACAATGAGCTTCATATTCAGTGAGTTTGAGACTGATCAGATTCACGTTTCTTTGTTTGTTTGTTTGTTTGTTTGTTTGTTTATTGGTTTGTTTGTTTTCGAAAAACTGTCACAAAGTTCAGTATCTCTGGTGGAATCTAATCTTGGGAGAATATGCAGATTTATCATCAGATATGAATGTATATCCCAGAAAAGTACATGCCACCCTAAGCCAAAAATTCTCATACTAGTTTCCTTTGTGACTTCTTGCAATACAGCACAATGTAATGCCTTTATTGTTGCATAATATTTATAAAACTGCTGCATTTTGTAAGGTGCATCATATATGTATATATACATATATATACATATATATATACACACACACACACATATATATATATAAATATATATATGTATATATATATATATATATATATATATATATATATATATATATATATATATATATATATATATATATATATATATATATATAAATATGTGGTGGTTATTGAAAATAAAATGACTGTACAAATGAGCAGGGTCATTGGTCATTTGTGTGGGTAGAGACAACATAACAAAAAGCCTTCATTTGGGATCCAAAAGGACTCTCTGATTAAAAACATCTGACAGCTTGTTTCTTCCTGATGCAAATATGATATCACATTGACCAAACTGACGCAGAAGGTGTAAAACAACCGGGACCGATACAACAAAAATTAAGTAATTAAATAAATAATAGACAGACATATGGATGGATGAATAAATAAATAAAAAATACATAGATGGATGGATAAATGAATAATAGATATATAGACAGATAAGTAAATAAATAAATAAATAAATAAATAAATAAATAAGTAAGTAAGTAAGTAAGTAAATAAATAAATAAATAAATAAATAAATAAATAAATAAATAAATAAACAAAATCGGAGTGCGACACTGAATAACGTGTATTAGTTCTACTTTGTCTCATGCAATATTTCAGATTGCGAAGAGTCTCTATTGGCGCCTGACATCGAATGTTTGGTCTTATGATAAAGGTCAATGTCATGAGTGAAATATAGATCAAAGTAAACACATAATACAGCAACCTATATAGGGAAATTTAATTTTCAGTCTTGATGAAAATCCTGACCAAAATTAATTGGTGGCTCAATGAATGTAAATATGGCATTACTTTTTTTAAAAAGTAGGTCAAGGTTATTCACTATGTGTGACGTTTACATTTTTTAGTAAAAAGCATGGTCCTAAGATAAGCATAACTGATAGACCCAGATAAAACAAAAATTTCGTTTGACGTAGCCTTTGAGATTTATTATGTGAAACAATTTTATTTTTCAAACGGCCTAATAACCTTGCACTTCAGCAAGAAAATTTGCAAATTCATTAAAAATGTGCGTTTAGAGTCATGCTATTCACCAAACCTTGTATCATTAAAATCTAATTATGAGCAAGAATGTATATTTTAGAATTTTTTGTAAAGTCATAATCTAAATAAAATACATCAAACACGCCCGTCATGTTTCGATTAATGTTAAATGTCAATTCGTGGGAACTTTGCATGGCGCAGGCCCATCTGTCACTCTGGATA
>OZ026623.1:36330649-36368649 GCA_964020975.1 Hermodice carunculata
ATCAATGCTAGTAACTTTACTAAAGTAATGAAAAACAATGGCTGCAAACCCAGACATTTTCGTTTTTCAAGAATTCTTCTTTCTTTCTGTATTTCTTTCTTTCTTCTTTACGACTAAACTTGTCCGGAGTTTCTCTCGGACAATATCATTCCTAAAACCACCAAACTTGCCATGGTGACTTATCTGCCATTGTAATTATGCTCATCGTTTGGAATAGTCATGATGTTTAAAATTATGCAAATCAAGGGTAATTAAAACTTTAGAAGTTCTATACCATCCAAACTATAGCATATATACACAAAATCCCAATGTGCATGTATAGATTTGTAACACCTGCCAATATAATCTTGAAGAGCTTGAAAACTAGTATAGACAGAGGTACCATTCAAACTTTCAGTTATGAGTTTGTGATAGAGCCTCATTCAATAAACCATGAACCAAAGTTGTAGGCTCTTAATTTTTGCAAATTAGGCGAATACACAAAATTAAAATGCTGAATAGCTTCAAAACTATTTTAGTAGCATCATTCAAACTTCAGTTTATACGTTTGTGACACGGCCTCATCAGATGAACTAAGAACAAAAGTTGTAGCACTGTAATTTATGCAAATTAGGCTAATACGCAAAATTAAGATTATCTTGAACAATGAAAGAGTGTAGCAGTTGAAGGCACCCAGACAGATTAACACTGAAGGAAATCTACTTTTTTAGGTATTTATAATAATTTTTAAACGTAATTTTCGACCAAAAAACATCTTCTAACGGGACGGATTGCTGTTAAATTCCGAACGGAATACAATATCGTTATTTAAACAAACTACTTGCCAAAATAGTGAAAATGGTGTGTTTGATACAGTTTGCGGGAGATGAAGTTGTGATGTGATAGCAACTTTACTTAAGTAATGAAAAACAGTGTAATTTTCTCTTACGCAAATTGATAAATAACACAATGGGTGCGACGGCATTTTTGCATCTCCTAACGCGACGGATTGCTGGTTAATTCCAAAAGAAATACAAGTCATACTAGCTATCGACATTAAAACAACCATTTTTGTGAAATAGAAAAAAATGTTGTATTTGATTCAGTTTGCAGGACTGATTTATACAAAACAACATATCAACTACAAAGATTACAAATGTTTGCTATGGCATTTTGTACTCCTGATGGTTGCATCATGGTGGAAGCCACACTACGATCCATCTGCAAGAAAAGGGGGTATAGAGGGTTTCCATGCTGGCGTTCTGGGTATTTTTATTGGCCGTACTGGCGAGCCGGAAGTCCCTATATTTCCTACACTTTATACCGGCCACAAAATTTCCGTGCTAGGACAAAATTATGATCTGTGCCAGCGTGATGGGAACCCCCTGCCCGACACCCCTTCAAAAAAGTCATATTGATTATGATGATCTTCTGGTTGAACAATGAACTCTTTTGGTGCCAATCGCAGCAAAATGTCGTGCTTATCCGACTTATCAAACTGATCCCAGACTGAAATTCCACTCAGAAAGACCTATAATGCTAGCAAATATGTTTATTGCCTCCGAAGCAGACCAAGCCCCATATTACACCCACTACACTTGAGAAAACGCGTTGATTAGTCAGTTCAGCAGACAAAGGCATGCCTGTAATTACAGGGAAAATAATCATGATATCCCCGGCGACAGCTTTACTGGGCGCCCGTCCAAAGCGCTCCTGTCTAAGGTGTTGATCAGGCCTGAATGTGGCACAGATCGAACATATTTATTTCATTGATTCCAAACTACGTGGGTACAGGCCTGGCTCAGTGGCATTTGCTTTCCTTTGCAAGTTGCCTTGATACACAATCCGAACATACAATATGCTTTGAACTGGACATGTTGACACTTGCACGAAAATTCCCTTATAAAGAATTTGAATGTGCAACCATTCTCTTTAATCTGGGTAATTATGCAGAAAAGCCAGGGACTAGTGGTGGAAGAGGTTAACAACAGACTGGTCAATGAAGTCTTCCTATTGCTCGTCTCTCTTATCTTCACTAGGATTCACACGTCTGTTTGGCACTTTCTTTTCACGTCGGTAAATATGTAAACAAATTATGCTTTATTTCAAAAACTATACCAACTGTGTCTGGGGCCTCGCTTTTGTGTACATATGCATGCCTTATTTGTTAATATTGATCAAAACGATCCAACATATTGCCATGTACGGAAACCATATCTCTTGTGTCACTACCACATTTAACCAGCCAACTTAAAGGAGTGCATCTCTGCCTTGCACAGTTGAATATGCATGCAAAGTAATACAAAGGGGCCTTATAACCTTAAGGACAATGTGCGAAGCTGACTTTTTAACATGGCCGCCCGCTAAGAAAATATTTTAAATTCAAATCTCAGTGTCCTAAGTGATTTTCCCTGGCGGTGAACCAGTTTAATGTCAATCAAGTCACGCACAAGTCTCAGGTTAATGAAGAAGGTTTCTTACAAATTTCTGCAATTTAGCCCCCGAGCTGCTGAGACAAAGTGAACAGGGAGCATGTGCCGCGGGGTAGAAATAGTCATTAAAACACTTTGTTTTCTGGTAACTAATGTCAGTGTCGGAGCGATTAGAGACAATGTTGTAGGGTCTACCTGTCAGTTGGCCTCACTATACCGGTACCACCGTATCCCAGGTAGTTCATACAGCCTGGTCCTTGCCACCTGCTACCACCTGTAAAAGTCAGCAATGTTTTCTGGCAACTCTTGTCTCCAGTGGTATGCCGGTACGAGATACCTTAACGTTTGATACAGTACAGTTATAACAGTGTCATACATTAAAAATCAAACGTATCATGAATATTATCTAAGCTAAATAGTGCACATCATTGCAGTTTATGAATATTGAAAAAGATTATAAAAAAAAAAAAAGAAGAAGAAGAAGGACAAAGTGAAAATTGCAAAATTAAATTCGTTATATTTAAATTTTCTCCAGGTCGGATAATGAAGATATTTATTTGCACCCTTTCATGAGGACAGTAAAATTTTATTTATTTATTTATTTATTTATTTATTTAGTTAGTTAGTTAGTTAGTTAGTTAGTTAGTTAGTTAGTTAGTTAGTTAGTTAGTTAGTTAGTTAGTTAGTTAGTTAGTTAGTTAGTTTAGTTAGTTAGTTAGTTAGTTAGTTAGTTAGTTAGTTAGTTAGTTTAGTTAGTTAGTTAGTTAGTTAGTGATTTATCCATGGGGCCCTGAGTTCTAAAACTCAATACTATGTATGGAATTAGAATATAAATACCATAAACAGTAAGTACGTAACACAATGAACTTTAAAAAAAAAAAAAAGAACGCATGGAAAAACCGCTATAATGACTCAAATGTGCAACAGTAATGGCACAGTGGAATGAAAACGCCAACCCTGTATTCCACACTGTTCCATTTGTGTAGATTTCAGTGCACAATAATAAATTGAAAGAAACTTTAGTGTGAACCATTTACGGAACTTTTACATGCCGTACATTCGTAAACTATTGATCTTTTCTTGGATAGAGTGAGCACGGCGTTAGAAGGAACACGCAACAGAGGACAAGTGTCCTTTTCGAAGAATAGCGTGTCGTGACCGATATCTTGAATACTAATAGCATAGAAATACCTACAGGAATTGCAGTAAATTACCGTCTGGTAATCCTGGTAAAAGGTGGTTTTCATATTTTTCATCCATGCTTTTTGTATTTTTACAGAAACACGACAAAATGAAGCATGCATAGGCAAAAACTGAGAAAAGTCTGCAATGTATGAAAATTATTCCGCATTCTATATATCTGGTAAGGAATGGTTCAACATTTGTAATTAGCATTTACACTAATGAATTTCGTAATTCCCTCCGGCTTTCAAATAGGTGTACTTAGAAACATGATTTTTCGCATATTCAAACCACAACGACATAAAATTTGAGTTTTAAAAGGGTCTCCTTCATTTTATACCCTATTAAAAACGTATTGCCCCCCCCCCCCCCCCCCCCTCCGCCTTCTGTGCTGCATACTCGTAGCAATGATTGAAATGAAAATTACAACAACAAAAAAAAAAACACAAAAAAAAACACACACACACACACAAAACGTTTAACTATCCCTGAGGTATCACTTTCCCTTCGCCGTGGTTGTTTACTTCGATAAATTATTATTGTGATCGTAGCACATTCAATATAGTCATGCCCAAATGTAACAGCAATAATTCATTCAAATTTGTTAACACTTTCATTAATGAACCTATATTATCCCAGGGACACGTCCCTGATTATCCAGCGAAGCGTATCCCTCTAAATCATTACTAAGTACCACCATCAGCACTTTTTTCTATTGCTTTACAGAATGTCTAGTGGAAGGAACAATTTAATGGAACAAAAACTGAGGTCATTGGCTTTCAATTTCAATAGAACTGTTCATGAAATTGAAGTGTTTACGGCGCAAGTTAGTTTACATAACGTTATTAGTTTTTAGTCTATTTCTGGAGGGAATATTGCTCACAGAAAACAAAACAAGTCACAAACCGTGGAAGATGGTTCAAACAAGATGCAAATGGAGATGCCACTACCCTGGGCTACAGTTTTGTTTGTCTTTTTGCTATTTATACACGGACAATAGCAGGATAGTTTCGAGAAAATTCTGACGTGGTTTGAGTTAACATGTAAATGAGTTTTGAATGTGTGATAATTACGACTTCACAGAAAACTGTGTAAGCAGCTTTTGAAAATGGCCATTTCGTGCAACAGGGAATCAAAATATTGGTAACATGCATTCGACTTCGTGGAAAATTTAGTGACCCTGAAACCGATATCTTTTCCTTTTTTTCATTCTACGTGACACATGCACGGAAAAATGCTACCAAGTGTATGAACCGATAAAATACATGGGTGAATGATTGTTAATACTGTTTTATCTATTTGGTATTTCACGGAGACTAAACAGATTTTACCCTGGCGGTAAAATCTGTTTAGTCCAGTTTAAAATAATATTTTGTCGATCAATTGGGTAACGGGAATTTCCGTATATGACTACCTCTAGTGCGTTGAGATGGGAGGAGATAGACCTCACAATAAGACACATTTGATTCGGACAAACTGCATGGATATCCTTAAGAGTACAGAGTAGACAATGCACTGACAAGACAGATATGGGGTCTGCCAGTAATCTTATGGTCTATCACGTAATGGTATCAACTGGATTGATTCTTTTTTGGGGGATGTATGTGCAGTCTCAAATATATTTTTGTTGTGATCAAAAGAAAACCAGAGTAATTACATAGCAGTGTGTCGGTGTAAAGATGGGGAGGGGGGCAATCGTATAGCAGCTTCAAGTAAATTAATTCGAATACTATTATAATTTGGGAAAGCAAAATGTAATCGTAAAAATTTTCATTTGGATCACTGCAAGCGCAGTTTCCAGAATCCCAGGCAATAGTCATATGTAAATATCAGCTCAGTTACATGCTGCTCATGCGCAATAATGAATGCATAATATAATTACAATTCTTCTTTCAACCAGCAAGATAAAGACTGTTCTTCTTTTGCAATGTATGCAAGCTTCCAGGCGGCCTTCCAATATCGAAATATTTTCGGCATGTTTATGACTTTGTGCACTTGTAACATTTTATATTTGGTAATGCAATGAATATGGAACAATCGAGAAGATTTGTTTCCGTAATTTTGTTTACCCATTTACAAGGAAGGTTGAGAAAATATCGACTTTCAGAATGGCGGTATTCATATATAGCTTAGAACAACTTTCACAGCCTTTCCCTCGAACAAAGGTGAACATTTTCACTGCCCCTGAAAAGCATTTTTCCATGGGCAACCAATGCAGTCCTTGCTTGTTGAACAGACTCCCTTCAGTGTATGGTCCACTCAAAACTGCCTGCCCCATCTGTACGTAAGGAGTGTATAACTTTGTGAAAATGACTCAATCAGCGATTAGTCGTCCCTGCTTCCTATGGTAACTCTTCGCAGGTAATTTAGGAGGACAAGGTGATAAGGATCAACTTCCTTATTGGTGCATCGCTCAATGGGGTCGCTTCCCTCGTACTTTTATCGTCCTCATTACAAATAAAATCTAGATGAAACTAGGCAGACCAATTGAACAGTAAAAGAAACATGCAGCTTGGGCTGCTTAGCAGGCAAGCAGCGTGCCCGAAGTAAAAGCCAATTCGTGGACATGTCATTGAGCGGAAAACATCAATGCAATCTTGAAATTAGTCATATCGTTTGGATTAACAAGAAGAGGTTTGAAAGAACTAACGAATTCATGATGGCCTACATATAGAGTTGTTTTCCTCGGCGCTCAAAATGCACCAGAATGCGCCCCCTAATGGCGCATTTGGGAATTATCTCGGACCCCCAGCTCAAAATATTAGCTCTGACTTCCACGCCTTGGCATTACTCTTAAAAGATTCTAAAACCTTTTCCCTCAACATCAAAATAAACACACCTAAATGATTTCTTAACAAAAGTCTGCTAATTCAGTTCTTTGTAAATGACATATTTTGACAGGGATTTTTATAATAACAAAAGGAAACACCTGCATGATATAAATGTACAACTTTGTCAATGTAAAACATGATCAAAGAGTAACTGGATCTATTTTCGGTATTGATTATCTTTATGCAATCTTTGTTTGTACATTGTCCCTTGTCACTGAAATCTTCATAGGAACAAGGGGTTAAAAAGCATACTTTTGGAAGTCATCATAATAACTCACTAGCTCCACTAGGTATATATATATATATATATATATATATATATATATATATATATATATATATATATATATATATATATATATATATATATATATATATATATATATATATTAATATATATATATATTAATATATATACATATATATATGTATGTATATATATAATATAATATGGAGACTCTGTCTATATGTTCCTTTTGTTTCACTCATCATACTTTCATATTTATTTTGTTTGTACCTTCATGTTTTGTATCCTATGCCATGTTTTATTTCGATGTGCTTTTATGTTCCAACCCCTGGAGGTCATATGTATATATATATATATATATATATAGAGAGAGAGAGAGAGAGAGAGAGAGAGAGAGAGAGAGAGAGAATATGTAATTCTATTATATATATATATATATATATATATATATATATATATATATATATATATATATATATATATATATATATATATTGGGAGAGAGACACAGACACAGGCAGAGAGCGAGAGCGAGAGAGAGAGAGAGAGAGAGAGAGAGAGAGAGAGAGAGAGAGAGAGAGAGAGAGAGAGAGAGAGAGAGAGAGAGATATTTCTATATAGAATATTTTTAGCTGGCCCTGCCAGACATGTTGCACTGTCCGCGCAAAGGGTGTGGTCTTAATGCGTGTACTATGGGTACGCACTTAACTTACAGGTCGATCTTCGTCTGAGCAGATCTTATGGGCTGACCTTACCTGCTAAGCAGATTAAGCGCCGCATATATATATATTTTTTTTCATCCCTCTGTGGGAAGGATAATGCAAGGAAATTTGCTCATTCAACACACAACGACAAAGTACGCTTTTCGGTTGAACACGATAATTTGGGGTACATCGTATTGCCACAGTGAATATCGCTTGATGAATAACTATCGTCACATGACCACTTTTTCGTACCAATTTGAACATTTAAATGTTAAAGTCGCAGAATAATAGATTTACTCTTGCTTTAGCCATAAGCGTCGTGTGATAATTTGTTGTAAACACAGGATAAATAAATAAATAAATAGATAGATAGATAGATAGATAGATAGATAGATAGATAGATAGATAGATAGATAGATAGATAGATAGATAGATAGATAGATAGATAGATAGATAGATAAATAAATAAATAAATAAATAAATAAATAAACAAAAATAGCATGCTAAAGCAAACACGTGTATCCTTCAATAGTTGGTGTCCACCTTCACTCCTTTATCAGGCCTGATGTATCTATTCTTTCTGTTTAGTTTTTGTTCTTTGTTGACCTTTCTATTCCTGCTTTGTTTCAGTTTCCCATTTCGATTGACGAGTATGCTCATGGATATGGTAGTTGCTGGACCTCCACACATGCCATTTTCAATCTTTATCCGCTTTAAACAACACTACAGATCCAAGTTGTCTCCCGGCTTTCAAAGGTCTGGTCAAATCCCACCGACAAAAATTTGAAATGTTTGCATACAATCCAAACCAGAATGCCTACAGTGTTAAAGTTTCATTAAATTTAGTCACATTTCAAGAAAATGAAGAAAAAATGGATGTTATGTTTATACAAATCTGTCGCGTATGATAAATGTCATCACTCATAAGTTCTAACCGGATAGCTTGAACTGTTTTACATTTTCTTAATGTAGTTGCAGGCATGACGTTCATTGAATATCAAAATTATAAACGGCTTGGCCATATGAAATGTAAAAACACATTTTCAATCAGAGAGTTCGCATATTGCGCATATCAAGTCGGTCATAAAATGTCTATGCGCAAGATTATCAAAGGTTGTTGCTGTGGGGTTTTGAATAATGTTTTTTGTTGCTGTCGTCCTCTCGTCATGCCTTGCTCCACTCTCAAACATCTCTTTTCATACTTTGATTTAGAGAATCAATAAAGAATCGACTTTTTTCCATGAAGTATCATGGCGCTATATTATACAAAATGGCTTCCTTGTCTGTCTGTCTGTCTTTGCCCCCCCCCCCCCCCGTGTCAACAGAGAGTGTGTACCTCATTCTGTATCATGATCTCAATCAGATACAACTTTACCCAGAAGTTATCGTTCCTCCTACTCTTATGCCATGCACGTGCAGCTGACCCCTTCGAAATTTGTGTTCAATACAGACAAATAGGAAAGTAATTGCTGAAATTTATGTATTGGCGGTATGTCTACCCAGCTGCGGCGGTTGAGGTCTAGTAAAACTAGTTTAAATCACCATAAATTTGTTGGTAATTTGCTCCAACTCCAGTTGAAGTCATACTTTTTTATTTCAGCGTGGCAGCTATTTTCCTATAGTGTCGTGTTTGAAGCTGAACTTTGTGTGTCTCCCTGCATGTAATACAGACTGTGATATATGGATCTTGTCAAAGGGAATTGGATTCCGTGTTGGCCTCATCCGTTTCACTGAACAACTACCGTTGGTTCTGTTTTCACGATAGATTAATGAGCAATTTCGAAAAAGAAAAAAACACACGACAAAATCAAGCTTCTAACAACCCACAAAAAAGAGCTAATGGTTTGGTTGTCATACTTCTTTTTGCAAGCAAGCCTGATCTAAGACTTGACGCTATGTGTCCAACTCATAGGCCAAAACGACCTAGTTCGACCATCAAGCGGAGCTTTCGTGAGCATGGTCATATTGCTAAGGCATCTTGAGCGGCTTTCCATCATTTTGCTGCCCCTGCCAGGCAGGACAACTGTGCCTCAATAAACAGTTTAAACGCTGGAGCATCTGACGACCATGTGTCGTCAGCAACTTTTCCCATTGAAAATCATCAACAAGTGTCCGGTGATGTAGGCTTACTTTTTGTTTCCGTTATGTTTCTGTCAAAACCTAATTAAACTACTTATTTGTATACATGAGCGAAAATTTTGAAACCAGTTTTGCAAAACCAAGACCAGTTTCAAGTGAATCGGATAAGATTTTAAATATCGCCTGTTTCTTTATTCATCGCAAATATTGTGGCGTTAGTGAACAACTTTTCTCGATGTACAAGAAAGCTGTTGATTCAGTTTCCGATAGCCACATTCACATAGAATTTAGATCTGGTATCAAATTTGGGATCAAAATTAAAATCAACTTGTTTGATCCCAAATTGATTTATCTTAGATCTACATTAACAACCCTAGTGTGAACCAATTTTTGTTTTTATGGCTTTTGCAGGTTTAAAACCCCCCCACTTTGTTTCGTCAAAATGGTGGTTGTGGTGTGCCAAACTTGTTCGATTAGCTGTCGTTACTCAGATAAATTTATGTTTACCTCTGTAATGCAGGCCTGTTATTGTTGTATATTCTTGCAGCATGGTTCATGCAGAGCGGTAGGATTTGCTTAAAATTATGCCCTGCATGCCATTATACTTTCAAAAAGTGGGTTGTGGCAGTTAGTTCGGTTAAACTGTCGAAAAGTATGATTATTTAGATCTATTCTAGAAAATATCTCCTTCCGTTTAGAGCAATCCAATGCTGCTTGTGAATGAGGTTGTAAATTTTCCTGCTTTTAGACTTGCTGTTATTTTCGTCCGTTCAATTGCAAACTGAGTAAACAGATTTTCTTGGCCATTAATTGGGTGTAATGCTCCGCATGCACGTCCAAGCATTAAAGCAATTGTCGACTTGGACAATTCCACTTTTTAAAAATACTTATATGCTGGAACTTGGGTGAAAGGTCCTTTGACCAAGGAATTTGTTTGCTGCCAGTTATTATTGTTGTGTTCTGTGTTTAACACAATATTGATAATTGCATTCCTGTTTCTAAGAAAACAAAATCCAGCCAAAAAAGGGAAAATATCATTCGCAAAAAGTTCTCCGCAAAAATACCACCGATTTTTATTTTTGGAAATTTGGTGCAAACCACTCCAAAAATATCAACAAAGTAGGTCCATTTTTGTAGCATCAGTGCACAGTTCAGCAGTAAAGGTCAGAGAATCAAAAGTATTATTGGAGTTTCCCGTTGTTTTCTGTTTAGCTTCGGAAATATCCTTGTAAGAGGGGGAGTCTAATACATTAAGATTTATGGTAGCTATAGCTTAACGTAGTTTTGCGTTTTTTTTCTGGGTAATAAAAATGAGCATTCGCGGCGGTTGAGTTGTATGACTGTCGGATAATCTTCGTAAAGTTATTCAGTGTTCTGGGGAATTTTGTGAAGCAACATTACTTGAAATTAGGATTGCTGAGCGAATTTTGTGGAGCAAAAGAACTTTTCATGAACAAAACGTAGGCCCTATGTTTCCATTAATGGCCTTGCAGATACTGATACATATGTGCACACCTTTTTCCTGAGTTATTTATGATGTTTTTTTTCTCTTTGCCATTGTCGTCATTATCTGTGGAGTTAGACAGATGATCTATGCACTTTGCTTGAGTTTATTTTTCCCAGGTTTTGCGATATATGTATAAAATTTCCGCATAGTTTGTTCAATTCAGCAAACTGGGCACCCTATTTCCATTAGATTCTATAGGAAAGATAAAATTTTTCACAGTTGTGCAGCACGTACAAGTTACTGTCCGCTATGGCTGAAAATTGTCCTCGTCAGAGATTAAAGTTGTGCTATATCTAGTCTGGTAAGATGCAAATCATGAGATTTTGAGTGAGCAAGAAATATCAAGGTACATTCCATTTTTGGCAGATGATGTAGATAAAAGATTTCAAGGTGTGTTGACTGTTTTTTTTAACCTGATTGTCAACATGGCTCAGATATTCTTGAGATCGTCCTTTTGTCTTGAAATTACAAGCCTTCATTTAATTTTCTTTAATTAGCTCCACTTAAATTTAGAGTGATTTATTGCTTTTTAGGAATACGAGGGAATGGAAAGTGTCCAAAATGGGGGCCCTTTCGACCTGTTGTCTCATTAAGTCCAATTTGTAGCATTTTAAGATTGTTAAATAACTGACACCTGGGGCATAACTTTCATCATGTCCGGAGACCTCAGTGGCACATGCCACCGATTGTCTAAGTTCCTTTAAGTTATTTGTATCAATTTTGTACCCTTGTAAACGAGACACGAGCCGCCACACGCCCTCAGAAAAAGCCCTTTCAGAAATGCTCAACTTTGAAGTGGTAGGCAACGTGTCTTGCGCTGTCAACCATGGACTAACAGGTGGAACCTGGGACAAACTGCGTCAAGGTTGACCTTTACCATCATCAGGCTGCCACATGCAACCATCACCACTGTGGAATGACGCCTGTATTTAACCCGTCCCTGGGCGGAATAGCATCAAAATGTCCAACTCGAGCGGAGGAAAGTTTTTGATCTGGGATACGATGCCCCCCCCCCATGTCCAATCAACAATTTTTATTTGATCAGTTTCTTGCTAACATCGAATTGCTTTGAAACGTTAAAGCAGACATTTGACAATCCTTGTACCCCCAACAATGTATTTACGTTAAAGCGTTGACGCAAAACTGGATAAACTGGTGTATTTTGGCAGTTTGAGCGTGGATGTCTTTAACTTATTGATGCAAAAGGACCACTTTCCCGATCAAGTATGGGGTAGCCGGCGGGGACTGTGACAACCGGGGTTGTACGGACGGCACACCCTGGTTTATCCTCCCAAAGAATGAACATCAACCCGCAGGACATGATGTAATTAATACTATTTAACAGATCTGATTCCTTGATCACGACAATTTGCGCTTTAATTGGTTACATCCTAATTTTCGTCTTTTCTATTACAAGCGGACACCGCGCGCGTGCCATCCTCCAGTTAACTTGGCTCTCTGGGGCAAATACCCTCTAAGAATCGCCTAATGAGACGAAGAAAACAAAAATTACACCTTCTTAGACCCGACATTCCAAATTTTTGCAACATTAAACTGTTCCGGTCTGACCACTTCTGAGAACTTCAGGATGCAGAAATAACTATAGAAAACGGAAGTAACTTCTTCCTCTTTATCCGTCAATTCAAAAAGAAAAGATCCATTATTCATTTTTGTTTTGGAAACAAATGTATATTTAAAAGTAGGTGAAGAAGTGCGCACGAATTTACTTAATTGATATTTCTTAAACGAATTCTTTTGTCAGCTTTCAAATTTGACCAATGAGTTTTGAAATAATATTTTCAAATTTTTACTCACAGCAAAACTGGCATGCTATTAAAATATTAAACTGTCTCAGTAAAAAGATGAGTTAAATGGCAAAATATCAATATTTTGCTTTCAATAATTGCAGATATCAAGTTGTGAGATTCTAAATGCTAAACGCTTAATAGATAAATATTTCGAACGTTTGTGATATCCTTATTTCATTACCATCTGAGAAGCAGATGGACTGCTTAATGTCGTCTCATTTCATTTTATTTTACAATTTCACTTTTGTATCTCGGAGATGTTGCTTCAACAAAAGCTGTTCAAATGGAACTTTCTAACCTTTATACCAGAAATCACGGGTTTTCTTTAAATCTGAGATTCTTTCTCTTTCCTTTTTCTTTGTTCCTTCTCTCCTTCCGTCCTTCCTTCATCCATTTATTCATTTATCATAGCCTGTTTGCCTTTGGTGTGCCCTCGCAGTTGCGATTTCTGGAGTCTGCTTTGGATGCACCATTCTCTTGTCTGAACTGCCGTCTTGTTTGTACCTCAAAGAATGTTTGTTTGTTTGTTTGTTTTGTTTGTTTGTTCGTTTGTTTTTTGGGGGGTGGGTGGGTGGGTTTTTGGTTTTTGTTTTTGCTTTTAAATAAACATTTCAACCCGAGATCGTAAAGACAATTGATGCAGATGTGCTCAACTTTTTTTTTGTGATCAGCACTGAAACAATTAATTTATGGCGCATTAAAAGTAGTCTTATTGAAAGTGAAGCGCCACCTGCCGCTGTACGCACAAAAACAAAATGATTTTATCCGCATGTACGTCTCTATAGAGATTTCATTTCTAGCAAAACCCGCAGGCAATAAAATTAAGGCACAAACTCTGTGTGAAAATACGATATGACGTGATGTGAATGTCCACAATACGCATGAAGATACCTTGATGTTTCCGTGGTATACTTTTCAGATTTAGCATATTCTATTTTTTTTTAATCCCGCTATCACTCAAATTGTTACACCCTTATATTACTCATCGTGAGTGTACGAGAAAGAGTTTACGTTGATGCAAAATGATGGCACTGCATCAACTTTTAATACTTACGAAATTTTGGTACAAAGTCGGTTGCAGTCAGTTCCACATTTTTTGTTTTCCTTTTTGTAAGCCCCATCCTCAATGATGGCGCCCACCATTTGTTTTGGATCATTTAGCAATTTTCCGCACAAGACACTGATCCAGAACATGATACTTGGCCGTCAGCTCAATTCAATTCAGAAACTGATTTCTTTCTTCTGCTGCCTTTCCCCGAAGGTTTGAGAATCCTGTTCTATGAAGGGTCCAATGTTAGATAAAAAGAGGAATTACTGTGAAAATGTGTCTCTGGAAGCATACATGGATTTTTTTTGGGGGGAGGGGGGTGCTGCAGCTGAATCATGGAATCATGGAGTTACTATAGGTCCATAGTTGAATATACTTACTCGAAACGTTAACGTCCCGAACGCACACACACACACACACACACACACACACACACACACACACACACACACACACACACACACATATATATATATATATATATATATATGTATATACATATATATGTATATATATGTATATATACATATATATATATATATTACACTATTTTACAGGATGACATTTTGTGTATACATAGAGTGGTCTTCCTGCAGACAAAGCATAAAACCATGCTTTTGACGTTAAAATTGGAACTTTAGGATTACCGTTGTGGTTCGTGATGATTAATCGTGAGGTGCGCCTGTGTATACACTGTATTGACTTAAAACTCTTATAGATGAACGATCCTTTAAATCTATTACTGCCACATTGTATCAAACAATTATACCGTCCTTTTGATTACAAACACGGAAAAGGCATCAGAAGTAACGTCGGAGAATTGCTCCAAGTGCTTTGATATTTCGTAGAGACACTCAATGCTATTGATTTAATGCATCTGCTTCTTTTATGTTCAGGAAATAATCCCCAACAGAACATTGTTCACCATTTTGTCTGTACTTTTTGTAGATATTTGGATATCTGTACTCGAGTATTCTCCACTATGTCAGGGTAAGTATTGTACAATCTTTTTGTCTAAATTAAATAAGAGAGCCTGAGACGTGCTATTAGGTCATTCAAAATGAACAACCCATCCCAAGATATTTATACAAAAGCGACATTTCATTAAAAATGTATGGAAATGGAACTAACTGACTCTTGTGCGTGGATCTTTGGTAATTTAATTCTGGATTTCAGGTGCATCTCCCTATTGTGGGCTGACACAGACACCAAATCCAGTTTGTTCTGGTTTTCGTGTACCAATATCTGCGTATTCTCTCTCGTATTCATGTATCCGCATACTCGTGAAGCCCTATGTATATTCACCACAATTTCAGTTAGGACAAGAATGACGTGGTAGAGAGAATGAATGTTAATGCCATAGGAAGAATAACAATCAAAAGTGCACGTGCGTAAAATTAATCAAGCAATCAAGAAACACTCTTTGAACGCTCTGTACCGTTTTCAATTAAAACACGGGTTTTGTTATGAGAGGGTCCACCTGGTACATCGCCTGCGCATTTTTTCTAAAAAGATATAAAACAGATCTGGAAAATGGCAACTTTTTATGGCATTATAACGAACAGGGATATCAATCTGCTACAAGTAATAATCCGAGGGAAATGAGGACACTCTCGAAAAAGCTAATCAGTGGAACTTTAAGATTCAACAAACAGTTCCTGGAAATAAGATCTAAAACAGATTTTCTTGATTTTTGGGGGGCTCTAACAAAATCTTCTTTGAAATCAATCACTTTCAAATCGTGCAATGATCTAGCTGGGTTTCCTGAACATTGACTTGTTCAACTTTCATGTAGTCTTTGCATGTTGTGCAGCCTTTTGAATAAAAAAAATGTGCCATAAGGTTGATATCTGAATTAGGACAAAAATATCCTTGAGATATAACTAAATTAAACGTAACTATAAAATGATTGTTCCAATTTTGATTGACATGTTTATCATGGTTAAACATCTAATGTTGTATTGTTATTTCGATGTATTGCTTTAGCTTTCTAGAATTAGTTTTGATTTCGTTACATCAAAATTATGCTACGTCAGGACACCCCGTTGTGCGTGCAGGAAAATCATACAAAATTGTGATCACTTTACAATACGCCCCCCCCCCCAAATCACATGGTGTGTCCATTTGGTTGCAACACGTTTAAGTAAACGAAACACTTTACCAGGTATGAGTCATGTAAGGCAAAAATCGCACCTCAAAATGAAATGTGCAAAACGGCAAAATCTGCATTATAGTGCAATCTTGTACCTCAGCTTGAGCATTTCAGCTGGCTAAGGGCTCGGTTTATACTTGCTATGGTAGGAGATTTTCTTCTTCTTTTTTTCTTTTGTAAATCATAAAAATGTCCCCGTGAATACTAATTTATGGGAAACGTAAGGTGACTCTGGTAGGACATGCTCAATGATATTTTTAGCTTGAAAAAAATATTTTTAGGTGTAAAAATACAAATAAATATTTTTAGGTTCCAAAAATATTTTTAAGTTTGACAAAATTTTATCAGCTTGGAAAAATATTGGGTCAATATTTTGTCGATTTTTAGTTGATAAGGCGCATGTGTGAGTTGATAACTCGCACGCGTGACTTAATAACTCGATCGTGGGAGTAAATAACTCGCAGTTGCGACTTTTTAACTCGCGCATGCAACCTAATTGTCATGTGCACACTGTCACGCCATGCGGCAGCCATCTTGAAGAAGACCACTCGGCAGAGTAACATTGACAAGCAGTTGCACTGAAAACAAGAATGATTATGTAGGCCTACTGGCCTATGGGTCATGATGGAACCAAAAATGTCATATTTCAGCTCACCTTCCTCCTGCAAATGTCATGGAATCCAAGAAGCAAAAATAAGTAGCAACCTTATCTGTGTGGTCTTCTTCAAGATGGCTGCCGCACCACGTGACAATGTGCACGAGACAATGAAGTTGCATGTGCGAGTTAATAAGTCGTTTGTGGGAGTTAATATGTCACTCGTGGGAGTTAATAACTGCCACGTGGGAGTTGATAAGTCCCACGTTGGAGTTAATAAGTTGCACGTGCAAGTTATTAACTTCTAAGTGAGAGTTATTTAGTCGCACGTGTGAGTTATTAACTCCCACGGGCGACTTATTAACTAAAATTCTTTTTTTTTTTCAAACTGATAAATTTTTTAAGCTCCATTATTTTTTAACCTAAAAAAACTATTTTTTCAAGCTGAAACGAAAATGACTTTTCTCTTCTCCCACGTAAAGCAAAATTTGGCATGACTCTTTCTTTCCCTCTACCGTTCAACTTTGGACCTCTTTGGATACTGGCACAAAATCATAACCAATAGTAGCATCTTTCAAGAAAAAAACTTAGCAGTACATTAGTTAAAATACCTGGATAGTACCCCCATTGTGCGAGGCGCGGAGAAATTCTTCATGCTTGTTTGCGTACGCGGTCTAGCTCCTTGAACGATCATTTGTACGGGCACAACCTTGTTGACAATCCTAAATATTCTATGGTAAAATTGAAAGAACGAAGCATTTCCTTCTTGACTGTCCTTTTTACGCCTTTCTAAGAGCACAGCTATTTATTGACTTACCAGAATCTTCCTTCACATCGACTGATACCTTTCTCTTTGGCGACCCAAACCCCACTGACTCTACCAACTGTAAAATATTTACGACCCTTCATGACTATATCATTTAAACTAAGAGATTTTGATTTGCATTACATACTGTGTCAATTTGCCCTGCCATTGCAACATTGTTCTATACATGCGTCAGCATACATTACCGTTTGTGTGTTAATTTTTCATATACTGGTGTTTTTGTAGTGTCATATTGTATTGTTTTGGCAAAATGCCATTGTTTGTGATATACATGGTTCAGCCAATAAAGTTCATATACATACTTATAATCGGCCACTTTCACCTGTTTGTCATTTCGTTGGTTTGCATTGTTTCGAGTGTCATCTCGTATCATATTGCATCTTGTTTTGTAACTAGGAGAGGAGTCCCATATAAGTGTTGTACAATGCTCTCCAAACCGATTTCGTACGAAATAAAATATGTTTTAAACCAAACCATGTATCAGTTGCTATCGTTGAGAGTACATAAATAAAGACGAGCATTTGTTTATGGTAAAAATTAAAACGATCCATACGGAGAACGTGCTAATGAAGCTGTTTATTTAGGCAGCACCGGCTTGCTGTTAAAGAGCGTTGTCTTCCGGTGTTCTAGTGACTAAAATTGTTGTTGACAATAATATATATATTTTTTTAAATTTGTCGACTGAGAAGTTTTCACACACGTCTAGCAATAATTCTGTGCAGAGAATGAAAATATGCTTGGGAAACTGCCTGATCCAGCGTCATTTGAAGCTTCCAAAATTGGCTCCATCTGTCACGTAGTGTGAGGTGCAGACAACTCGAAACATCTTGTTGGTAACCATATCCTTCATTTACATGTCATCAGCTCCTCATTATTGGCCCATAGACACACGCACAATAATAATAATAATAATAATAATAATAATAATAATAATAATAATAATAATAATAATAATAATAATAATAATAATAATAATAATAATAATAATAATAATAATAATAATAATAATAATAATAATAATAATAATAATAATAATAATGCATGCGATTGAACCTGTACACTATTTGTTTAATTTCTGCTTTATTGTTAACCGATTAATGATACGAAAACCTGTGTAGACTTTATGTTCACAATTTAACATGAGGAGAAATGATTCTGTGTTTTTTTTAAAGTAGTTGTATTCAGTTAAGTTCATCGATTTATCAACGGTTGTGCTCTCTTAGCATTCAGGTTTTCAAATAAAACTCTTTCTATTTTGTTTCTAGTTTTAAATGTTTAAAGTTTCAGTGACTTTGTGGTGGGGGACTTCAGGCCGGAGTTTTGTTTGCAATTTTGGACCTCTATTCCGATTTGAAAAAAAAAATAAATAAAAAACAACAAAAAACAAAAAACAAAAAACAAAAAAACAAACAAAAAAAACCACAATGAAATAGAGATGTGTCAGTTGCCTAATATCTGGGTTTACTGAACTGCATCACAAGATGGTGATTCTTTCTAATTGCACTTGTGCCGGCAATGTTTTAAAATATGTATAACCAGGATAATCTAAAGTTATGAGTATAGGCAAACGCACTAATTCTACCAGAAAATGGATGATTGGTAATTTACCTATTGAAGAATATAATATGTATAAATATCTTGGAATTATGTTCTCAAAATCACTATCAGATGGTCCACATGTTAATACTTGTCTTACCACTAAAGCTTCTCGTTTGAGAGGGTATTTGTGTAGTATTTTGTCTGCTTATGACAATGTCAATAGAGTAAATTTCGGTGACAGCATCTGGAAAAGTGTTATCCTGCCGTCTATTACGCATGGTTGTGCTGTGTGGCTAAACAATACAAAGAAAGCGACTGACGCACTTCAGTCAATTCAATACACAATGGCTAAAGCTATTTTACAGTTACGCTCGTCCCCGGCAGCGGTCGCCACATTGGGAGAGCCAGGTTGGCTACCACTTCAATTGACCTTAGATAAAGCAAGAATTAAGTATTTTCATCGTATGAAATTTGATGTACCCGAAACAAGACTATGTAAGTTGATTTTTAATGACATGTGTGAAGAATATAGAAATACAGGAGTATGAACTATTTGGCCCTATGTTACTGAAATCAGACAAATCTTTAATAACGCCGGAATTGACCGTGCATTTTCATCCCACAGTGATGGGTGGCTTGATAGTTTTAATAAACGGGCAATAGAAAGTTACACGGTAGAATTTTTTCAGGAAATAGACGATAAGAGATCTCTTTACTGGTATAAGGCCCTGAAAAGGTTTACATGGCGTGGCGATTATCTGTTCACGACAGACAACTTAAATGGCGCCCGCCTAAAATTCATGGCACGTACAGGGTGTTTGGGCTTGGGAGAGGATAGAGAAAGGTGGGGCATGTCAGATACAGCATGTAATACCTGTGAATGTAACGATGATGATCTTTTTCACTTCATGTTTTTATGTCCTGGTTTAAACTCTTTTAGATTGAAGTCGTTCAAGCAATTGGAACAGTCACTGAATGATATTGATTTTAGTTATGTGTGGCAAAGTTTTATGGCGTCATCCCTGTACAGAAAGTTGAACTTCCTTCTTGGAGACGAAGGTTTTAGTTTTGGCGACGAAGTTGGGTTTTTATTTGATTGTATATGTAAAAGATTTTTAGTGGAGGCATGGCGCTTTAGGAGGGAATCCTCCATTTCCTGACTGTTCTGTATATGTATACAAGATTTAAATTCTTCTTGCACACTATGTATATATGTATATATGGACGCACCGTGGGTTTGCCCCGGACCACTGGTGCCCCCGATGTAAAGGGGTAGTTTTTCCGCAATAAATTATTATTATTGTTATTATTATTATTACACATATATCATGTGGAGTATAGGCAAAGAAATCTAAGTTTATCCTCAGGAAATCTTATTATCAAACTCCGTACAAGCATGATCAACGTCTGACTTCAATTCTGTGAGCCGCGATGGATTTAATCCACTTGAAGATATCTTGATAGTTTTCATCTATAATTTTCATTCCAATTGTTTTTCATTACGGTTAAAATTGGTAAACAAAAAATGGAAGAAGGCAACGTTTGACCAATAGGTGGTTTCGGTGGAATTCAGGGGAAAAGGCTTGAGGAAAAAAAGGGACAAAGTAGACGGTATTCCGAGTTGTTCTTGACTGGCATATCCGGGGATTGTATATAGTTCACAGTTATAGCTGCTTATCAATTCGATTCGTGTGTGTTGGAAAGATTTGGAACAATGAAACAGCAAACGCCGTGCCATTTGTTTTCGACTCCATTACCTGTTACCCGGTCTTACCTGGATTGGTGGCTTCCTCCAGACTGTACGTTAGTAAAATGACCATGAGCTTATTAGGTTGCATTTAGTTTATTCATTTCCATATCAATATTTCAACTTTCACTGAAACACTAACTGGTAAACCTATACATCTGTTCAGCTGTTTGAAAAAAAAAAAAAGAAGTTTTCATAATTTTGCCTGCGTATATATTTTCCATAAAACAATAGGAAAAGACCAAATTAAAATTTGCATGAAGAGAAACTGAGTTTCTTTATTTGATGATATCAGATATATATATATATATATATATATATATATATATATATATATATATATATATATATATATATATATATATATATATATCAGTTGGTGTGGCTTTTAAATTCATTGCAATCAATGCAGTTCCCTTCCTGAGTGCATAGTACAACCTACAATCAATTGATCAGCTCCGCATGTCACCCTTTCTCTCTTCCATCCCTCTCATTTTAATTCCGGATGCATCAGGACGAACGACAGACTGGTGTTTCCCGCAAGTCTTTCGCTGCTAATTGTTCCAGGGTGGCTACCCTGGTTGCACGTGGGTCTTGGTGAATACTAAGGGCCTCGCCCGCGGCAAAAGCTATGCACAAACCTGTCCACTTGATTAAACTTCTGAAGATTTGCTAGCGGCTCTAGACTTCAAAACTGAAGAATACATGATGTTTAAATGACATAATTGAAGCGTAGTCATGTTTTATTACATGTGTTATTTGTTATAATGTGTCTTAATTATCTGCTTTTGTTTTCTCCGAATTCTAGAATATGTATCCAATGACTGGGATTTGGTTGAATGGAGACAATAATTACTATTGTGTACTGTCAGACCACCATTGCCCTGAACCTTTTCCACTGCTAATCACAAGACTTGTTGTGCTCAACTCAATTATGATAATGATTTCAGATTCAAATTTCGTATAAAAAGACTCTTCACCCAAGCAGGCATGAGCATACTGGCAGTTGCAAAACAAAAAACAAAAAATGACTCGTATCAACATTCTGTCTCATTATGCCAAAAGCGTACCGAAGAAAGCTGATTACTCTGTGTAAAACCTGGCATTGAGAAGTCAATAACATTCAGTCACCCTCGTATTACAAGTTCAAACCCTTTTCGTGTATGGCCCATTCTAAGGGCAATCAATGCATGGGCAGACAAACCTGGGATAGAAAACAGCAATTATGCACACATTATCACAAGATACATTGTCCAAAATATATTGTCACTGCAATCAGAATTTACCTTACTACATGCCGATTTAAAAGTCGCCCACCATTCTTAACATCAAAATGGACGTTTATAATTAATAAAATCTGATAGCATAAGATTAGACTCCGAATCATTTTATTCGACGAAAATACACAATAAAATTTGATCACACATGCGCCCCTTAATGGTAAGTTGTCCAGTACTCTCTTGTGTTGAAGATGCATGTTGGAATTTCCTATAAACCTGTTTCTAAACTTGATATCTGGAAATATCCCAATTAAGTCATTTATCACATCTTAGTGACAATACAAGTTAATTTTGATGTAAATTATGACATATTATATGTGCAACCTTATTGTTCTTTATTCCCGGAAGTTTGTTGTTTCCTGGTTTTCAGCCTCTCTTATCAGAGAGTTACCAGACAATTTGGAACTAGGGGCCCATGCGTGCTGTGACATCTGTTAACCCCCACTAAGGATTTAGTATCCGCTACACATGGGGGCTACCTGCAGAGAAATGACCAGGTAATGTAGACCACGGTTAAGAAATAAATCATAAGACTGCTTAAAGTATACGGAACTTAACAGAAGAGAGATGGACAAATTTGGCATATAAATATAGCTTTTACAGATGTTAGAGTCTGGAATAGAACAAGTTTCGGAATATTTACCTACAAGAAAAAAATGTCGTTATCTGGATCACACAGCAAGAGTTAGGCAAGTGATCGCCAACCTACTGTCGAAAACCATCAGGAAGAATAACATTTTGCGTCGTTTATTGAGACAAATATTTTAAAAACTGCGGTTGTCTAATAAATAGCTAGACAAAGAAGAAGAATCTAATGGGGCCAATTACATGAACAACATTTATACTAATATAATTATGCACATGTTAGTCCAAAGAGCATGATTCATACTATTTTAATTATGATTACTTCGTTAAAAAATCTGGCATTTTCAGTTATATATGGCGGTAATGTTGATCTGATGCCGGTACGAACTTTGAGGGCATCAGAAAATTAACATTGATATAATTAATATAAATTTAGTTAGCTATACGTCTTTGCATAGCACATTCATTTGTCAAAAATGTTGAATGAAACTTTCCTACACAGATATTGCGGTATTTTTATGACTTGAAATGACAACTGTACAGAAAACAATTTAAAATTGTTGCTCTGGTTAAAATCTTTGGTGACTCAGTCGACAGCATTCCTCGGTACATGGGCATACACTGCCGGCTAAACGCCCATAGCTTTCTGGATGTTAAAAGTACGCACGCGCAAATATCATTGACAACCCTGGACCATTTCAAGTTAAATTAAAAGTAGTCTTGAATCCTGTGGCATGGGCAATTCCTGGTATTTTCAAGACAATATTATAAAAAATTGGTTCTCTATAGCAGTTTCATTCAGACTGGATGATACCGGTAAACAACAGTGGAGTCAAGATATTAATAGCATCAGCGCTTGTTTTAATTACAGAATTTATAAATAAAAAAAATCTTGGTTTCGAGGATTACTTATTTCAAATCGAATATGAAGACAGAATTAATTTTACCAAGTTTAGGTGTTTAAATCATAAGTTACCTATTGTTACAGGGAGATACCAAGGCACTCCCATAGAAAAGAAATTTTGCACACTATGTGACACCAATGCTTTATGAATTACATTATATTTTTAATATAGAACTTTATCAGATGTGAGGAAAAATACACTAAGCCCTACTATTTGAGAAATAACAATGCTTTAAAATTTGAGCAATTATTTTCCAATGCGTCTCTAAAGGCCAGGCAAAATTTGGTAAATTGCATTGAACATATAATGGGATTAATTTTTTAAACTGTCGCTGCCCATAACACGACTTGCCAAAGCCGTTCATATGTCTCAAATCTATTGAAATATTCATTTGTAACTGCCTATATATTCTAATTCCCTACACTTCAACCTGAATACCATTTTGAACTAGCATACAAAATGTAAACTTATTTATGTTTTTCATCTTGTGTACAGTTTTCATTTTGCAACACTTCCGATTTGTTCGTTGTGAATTTTCTGAGAAACAAAACATTGTCATTGTCATTTCCGGTACATTTCATGAAAAAGAATGCATACCGATGCCTGGGTGTTTGATATATCCGGGTTAAAAACTTGCTTTATTATCGATACGTATTACATTATTGACAGGTATACTTAGGGTATAAATATGCCTCGTATATTTTGTATTTTAATGATTTGTATTTTGCTCGGCTTGGGAATTTCCATCGACCTGAATCATATAAATGAAATATCGTTGTAGGTCATTTGAACAATCGTATGGAGATTATATCTTCTTTTCAGTTACATGTATGGTATCTTTCGCTCTGGGCGACTAGATTTGCCAAAAGTGTAGGAACACCACATGGGTGATTGGCCTTCTGTATATTCCACCGCACATCGAACATATGACGTAACTTAACGATAAACGTATGCCCTGCAGAGCACCCTCTAGGTGGTCCCCAATTGTGGTGTCAGTTTTGTAAAAGAGACAATTATATACGTTGGCGCAAACTTGCCAAACATTAAAATGTTTCTCTGGAACCGATAGCGTAAGTGGCTTTCAAATAATTTTTTAAAAATTCTTGGTACCTCGGGGCCCTAATTTGTTCAATAGGTGGCGCTCCTTTGATAGACTTTTGTGTGCATTTGTAATTTATAACCTCTCTTAAATAGTTGCTGACAGGATTCTTTTCACACTTGCTGGAAATGTACCTTGACTCAGTAGCAACGAACGTTAGTCACCAAATGCCAGTTTTGTAATTTTCTGATTTGTGACACAGTTTTTATATTACATAGTGACCAACAAGAGTACCTGAGTATATTCTGAGAGAACACATTTCGCAGAATTTTAAATGAAATTATGAACGATAAAATCAGGTGAGAATTGAAAAAAATTCTTCAAAATTAACGTTTGACAAAGCAGACAGGGAGAGTGACACGTAAAATGTGCGTTCCCACTCTTTTTCTAATTTTGCTATTCAAAATTTTTATCGGAATTTTGGGGAAATATACATTCTGAACTAAGTGTGTTTTGTTGGGCAGTTTTAAGCATGAATAACCTGCGAAACATAAAACATCATCAACAATGACAGCAAAGTAAAATAGATCTCTATATACCAGTCTTATGACGGTCCTTAAAACAGTTGAGGGTATGGCAGCAATACATGTGAATATGAAATCAATTTACAAAGTTTAATGTCCACAGGTAGGTCTTAAACTTTAGACTGTTACATGTATTTACTGCTCATCAGAAATGTGATCGGTTGCTACAGGTCAAAAGTTCACTTAACATTAGCATGATTAGTCTGTATCTTTATATATCTCACGTGTGATTCATAACGATAATGGTTTAGATTATTTTGGTTCTGATACGATGCCATTGCGGATCATATCCTCTTGAATTCCCTCTGCTGATGCGTGTTTGGGTTCACACAAGGGCATATAAATATGCATGCAGGTGCAGGTACAAATTAACTGGCCTATGGGATGCTGAGTTTTTGCAAGTAATATGTCTTGGCTCAAGTAGCTCAACTGCTACCGGTTTCCTTATAAGTAAAGGCTGCTAGAGTCCATCTTTTATTTTCCAGCAATGGCCTCAAGGCGACAGCAAAGTCTGGGATGGTATCAAGCATTCTCAAAAAACGTGTTTGGAAAAAAATGCGGAGCTCATGTTATTTGTTTTGTCCCATAACTGTCTTTTGCGTCCACCTTGCACACAAAGGCCTACAATTTGCTGCATGTTGCAAGAGCAGCCTCACAGAGAAAAATGATTTTCAACAAATCACACCACATCTCGCTGCTACGGCTCAATCGCTCTTGAAGCTTGGAAGGCTTTCTGTTGGTGATTCAAAACACAAAGCATATAAAATCACACGCGGTTACTGCACAAAATGAAGGCAACAAGTTGTGGAGACGCAGTTTTTAACTCAGTGGCAAAACTGTGGGATGGGATGAATGTCCTCAGCTTTTTTATGACCTCTATTCAGAACTACATTTGCCTGCATTTGAGACCTTTGAGATTGCTAAAAAGTGCACAACTCCGGATTGCAACATCAGTTAAAGACAGCAGAAATGTGCAATGGAACAAATTGCTGCATATGCATCTGTGCACGCTATCTGTAGCATGTTCGGGGTACAGAATGAGTCGTCTGTCTTCATGGTAATTTGATATATCTAGCACGTTCTAGAGATTGACATACTGCCATTTTACGACAAGCACCACACCCGGACCTTGAAACAATTGCTAACAGCAAGTTTCTGCCTGGCTTCCGTTACTCATTTTATCATTCCTTTTTAGCCACCAAGTTACACAGGTTCACCTCAAAAGGTGGATTACGAAAGTGAGCACATTGCTGTCATTTGGAAGCCGCTGGGCTTTGGATTTTGATTTCTCGGGCAGAGGATGATCCTCACTTCAACCCCACCCCCACCCCCACCCCACCCCTTTGAAAAAAAATTTAATACTGGCCAAAGACCACAACAACTGTCATACAACCAATATGGCCGAAGGATGTAGACAATAATGTTTGGAAGGCAAAACAAGTAGACCTATTTGCACACAAAATAGCCTTTACGGTATTGTAGCAAGGATGAGGCAGAGGAGTCGACAGCCACCTTTGAGTTTTGGGCCAGTGAAGTCAATGTTAACCCTTTCAGACTAACTTTTGGACTGCGTCAACAGCTTTTTCCCGGGGCGCATTGGGCGCCATCCAATGCGCGCCGAGAAAAGCTGTTGACCTGGGGTATTCTCTCTTGAACTACAGGGATACTGGTACTTGAATGAAAGGTCTTCTTACGAGGAATACGAATCTGGGATCCTAATGATAACGCAGACTTGTCTGACTTGAGTAGATCAATTTAAGTTGTGATTGGCACTGAAAGAGTAAATCTTAATTTTGGGCCAGGTAATGTCAGCAGCAACATCTAGGGCCTGCTGTATACATGACGTGTGCTTACACAGTTACATACACCGTTGGCGTGTAAGGCGGATATCCGTGGGTGCGTGCACGGGTATGGACAAGTTCCTTCCATGCAAGCTGGTGATCTTTCTAGAATAATTCACTTTATAGCACACCAGGAGTAGAGAACAACTTCCAGGCAAAACCACAAACAACATTGTACCAGAAGTGTAGCACACATCAGACTGCAAGCCTGTTACCACTGTCCATCTTCCACCATATGTTCACTTTTTTATCTTGTGGGAAATTATTCTGAATTGATGAAAAAACAATTAAACCTTAAATCTGACCCGCATTTGTCCCCCGTTTTGGATTAACCCGTAAAACGTTGATCTAAGACTGAGTCTGCAGCTTTTCTCTGGACACATTGCGTACAATGTGCGCAAAGTGTCCCGAGCAAAGCTGTTGACTAAGACTTTTTGCTTTAGACTAGGCTTGCTGGTATTCGAATGAAAGGTATCTTCATGAGGAATTTGAATCTTTTAACCATTATACGTTTAACGGTAATGAGAAAACAACAATAGCCAATTTTCAGTCAGCAGGCAATTATTACTGAGATTGATTGTTCAAAGCCAACCTCCGTGATGAGGTGACGTCTGCCCTATCTTACTACAATCGTCCTATCATCGAAAGTTGTAAAGTTCTGGTCACTATATAGTGAATCAACGCTATCTACGGATAAATTCTATTGTGATATAACAGGTTAGAAAAAGTTCAAATTTTTCATGAAGTTCAATCTGTTTTTGTTTTTGTTTGTTTGTTTATTTGTTTGTTTTATTTTGAAAATCATAGTCCAAAACTTGCTTAAAGAACTTGCAAATTTAATCAGTCAGAGATTCAAGAAAAAGGATTTTTTTGGGTGTATTTATTGATTTAGAAAAAGCACTCCATACAGTAAACCCTGGACTGCTGTGTACGCCGGTGGTGCCGGAGGCACTGCCCTTGACTGGTTTAAAAATTATCGGACTGGCGGCCAAACATTGTTCAACTTGATAATGTTCAGTCAAGTGAATCTGCTGCATGTGTGGTGTACCACAGGGATCTTTCCTTGAACCCCCATTGTTGCTGTCAATGAGCTAAAACCAACATTAACATTTCACGGCGCTAGATTGTTGCAGGTGCCACAAATACACCATAGTGTGATCAAGACATGAACACTGTTAACACAAACAAACGCTGAAGTGAGTTATATGGTGGATTCGTTACCTGTAAGCAAGCTGGTCCTTATGAATCTATGCATTCCAAATTTTGAATATATGTGTGAATACAGATTATTATTATTATTATTATTATTATTATTATTATTATTATTATCTTTACTAATACTACTACTACTACAACAACAACTACTACTACTACTACTACTACTACTAGTAGTAGTAGTAGTAGTAGTAGTAGTAGTAGTAGTAGTAGTAGTAGTAGTAGTAGTAGTAGTAGTAGTAGTAGTAGTAGTAGTAGAAATAAATCTCAATTTTCCGTGCTAAAATTCTATAAAAGGCACCATCTGGAGACACAGTAGTTTTTTCATATTTTGTGTTGACTGTCTTCTGCTGTTGTGATTTTAGTTTTAACCGTGCACAGTGATTTAACTTCTAGACCAGTCAGCACAAATACATTACTAACATGGTAAACTCAAACACGCATTCGATTGCAAGGCTTTGGTGTATATATCCCCACTAGTGATGGAACTAAAAGTTTTAACTTTGATGTACTTTCAAACAAACACTTCGGATAACGCTTTCTGGCGTTTAATTCTGAAGGTGAGAATTGGATTTCGGCGGCAGTCGCTGGCACGCTTTCTGCCGCTGGCTGCCGCTGGCTGCCACAGTCTGCGCCCTGACGTAGAATCTTCCGCGGAGAGATGTTACTAATGTAATCATTCATATATACACACACACACACATATATATATATATATATATATATATATATATATATATATATATATATATATATATATATATATATATATATATATATATATATATATATACATATATATTAGAGCCTGACCGAACCCGAACAACCGAACCCGAGCTTACCGGGTTCGAGGATTTAAGCCCGGTCCGGGTTCGGTTATTACAGTCACGAAACGTTCGGGTTCGGTTATCACTGTCAATGTTGGCCAAAAAATAAAACAAATAGGTCACTGAGGCTACTTTTCATACTTGTATACACTTTAAACAATGCAACAAACGACACTTTGCAAATTAAGTGCGTCACATGGGTTGCATTAATCGCCTTAATTATATTAACAATATTAATGCCCCAGTTTTTTCTTGAGATAAATATTTGTGTCTAATAGTAGCGAAAATATTAATAAATGAGTTGTTGCTTGACGGTATAGATGAAATAAAGCTTTAAATGAACATTCTAAGATGTCTAGGTTTATTTACTTCATATTTGAATTGCATTTACCGAACCCGAACGGTGCCCGGTTCGAAATCGGTCATGTGTACCGGGTACCGAGTACCCGGTTCGGTTTCAAAATGTATGCTCGGTCAGGCTCTAATATATATATATATATATATATATATATATATATATATATATATATATATATATATATATATATATATATATATATATATATATATATATATATATATATATATATATATATATACATATAAGACGATGCGCCCCCACATCACATGAGTAAAATGGTCATACTACGATCACATGTGTTACTATAATTACTAATATAAGAATTGGAGCAGAGTAAAGACCTTGAAGCGTCAGTTAACATTCCAGTCCTATACACGCAGCTATGTGTATAGCGTATGATATCAGAATACTTTTCCTCCACCCAGGCGAAGGAATTTGATATCAAACCAGATGCGTCCACTGTCCATCTCATTAGTTTCATCCACTGTCCGTTGCATTAGTCAGAGTCTCGGAGGCCACAGTTTCTTTCACAAAACTCAGATACTGTGCACAGAAGAAACCTGATCAGTAAAAGCAAATGAATTAACCAGGAAGAGAGATTGAGAGAAGCACTATGCACTGTACAAATTAAAGAGACAACAGAAATGTGGTTGCTTAACTGAAGCTGTTAAAAATCATTTGTGCTGGAACGTGTAAATTTTTGCTACAAATACACCAGGACAGAGTTAGTAGATGGATAAGCATAATTTATTTTCATAGTCACTCTTGTCCCTGATTGCAGCTATATCAAGGACTGCTGGTGTCATTAGCCAAGTGCCAATGTTTCACTCAGGGGAGACTAAGGACAACTGGGACAGGGGTAAACTGGGACACCCCTTGTATCTTTAATGTATCTCTAATTCATTAAAATCAATCAAGTGCCTGCTTCAATCTACAGTCGGGACCCCTTGATCTCATTCTGGTGGCAGGAGACTAAAATAAAAGCAACTGGAGGCCTGCGCGTCAGTAGAAACATGTTTTCTGATTTTATTCACCGAAAAGATTTGTTTTAGCTCTTCACCATATTTTTGTGTCTTTCGTTATTCATATATGATAAATTAAGAAGGCATTTATTTTGGTTGTGGCAAATGTGTAACCTCAACAATCTACAGCCGTACCAATTGTCAGGAAGTTTGTAGCAGATGGGGAGTTATCTGCCATATTATTAAAAAGTGACCCATGGGGAGAAGTGGAACAGTCTGTCCCAGTTCTCGCCAAGTACTGATGCGTCATTTGGGTGATCTCTCTAGACAGGACAGGTAAAACTGAAGTATATAGATTATAGAAAAGTTCCTAGTCCCTGTAACCAAGAATCTTTGTGAAAGTGCTTTTTTTAAAGGCTGAAATCCTTGCAAAAAAAGTAGACAATATCGTTGCAGTCACTGTACTGTGATGTGGTGTCTAGTCTATCTCAGAGATCAGAGGACACGCCAAAGGGTCCTATTCAAAACATTACACACGTGGTAAACTAATATAGACTTTTCACCTATGTGGTAAACTTATGTATAAAATATGTAGAATTTTAAAGAAAACTAATGTGAATTTAGTTGTCCCAGTTCTCCCACCCCTTACTCTCACTTTGCCCCGCGGGTGTTCCATTTCTGCCCAAGAATAGTCTGTTTTGTTTTGTGCTCCACAGTTTTATATATGCGAACAAGGTGGCATGAGAGTATTTTACTTTTGGGCAAAGTGCCTCAACTTTCTTTTGGATATATTACCATCACATTAAGTTGATCTGTTGAATAGTGAGAATAAATCATTTCACATTCCTTTCATAGTGTCCCACTTCTCCCCAGTCGCCCCTATTTGGCTAAAGAAATTTACAAGTGGCTAATTTATTTCAACACGCATTATACAAGAGTCAGGTCAAATTCTTCAGTGATCACTGCTTTATTTCCCAATTTGACTACAAATTTTGAAGGCGTAGACCTGTCCTGGTATATGGGTTCTTTTTATCGAGATTAAATGCAAAGCACGTGTATTATTGATGCATTATAAGAAAATCAAATATTAAATGTAGGCCGCCTTTGTTATCTCCCATAAATACTATAAAATATTAAACATGTTAATAGGTACACTTTCGAAATGCACGGTACACGTTAATTATAATTCGGACCAAGAACTTTACTTGGTCATAATTTTATGGAAAAAGGATTGTCCATGACAGGATTTCATGACTTTATGACTTCACTTCATATCAAATGGTAGTTTGTACTTTTAATCTTGAAAATGTGCCAATGGTTCAAATGATGCTGTAATAAAAACAAAATAGGAAACTGTATGACAACAGCCAATTGCTGAAGCACTGACGTTGTCAAGGTCCATATATTTTGTGACAGAAGTAACATTTTTAGTGCACAACTGACAGGACATCGTACTGCCTGGCCACGTTATAGAAATTATATCTTGCCATTGAGATAAGCCAAACTTTTATATATGCGAGCTGATTTGTAAAAGCTCTGTTGGTAAAGATTCTTCTGGAATACGAATTGGCCTCTTAACCAAAATGTCGTCACAAACGAGTCACCAGCGCGGAATTCAATGTTTGTGGCATGGAGTACCAGTGGCGCTACCTTCTGGTATTCCAGAGAAAATGTGGCTCGGTAGGAAACATTATTATCAAAGGTTTGGAACATTTTGTGACCTCACACTTTTGGCCACATCATCTGAATAATACGATGAACAGTTCAAATTTTCTTAAAGGAATCATCGAGCAAAGCATGATATTTAGGAAGTTAGATTCCATCATCACTACCGCCATACTGAAACTATCAATGCAAAAAACAAGCTTCGACAATACATGTATAACACTTCCAAAAGTTTATTTCACAAAAGTGCACAGCCTCTGGTTTGGCTGCCTGAAGCGAGGCACATGAAAGTATCAACCAGTTTGCTAACAGTTGTAATTTAAGCATTTTTCCCGTTTTCTAGTTTTCATTCTTTTTTTGTGTGTGTTTGGGTGCCAACCCAGACCTATTGTTTTTGTAGGAGTTCTTTATTTTGTCTTTACCTTTCCGCCACATGTTGTGACGCAGTTTTCTCAGCCATTATGCAAGTTACATCATTGAAAATTTACATACTATGGAACCCATAACTGAAATTGTGCACCTGGTGTGGATTTATTGATATGTTATAAATTATTAAAGTTTTGGGTAAAAAAGAAATTAAAAATCCTTTTCATTTATTGGCTGAAAAAAACATTGGTAATGGTAATGCCAATCACATTGCATCAATTGACAATACACCTTGTGCCAGGTTACTTTGCTCCGACTGTTCAGCAGATTGTACCTGAGGACCTATGATTGATGGTGTCACAAAACATTATCGGAGGGGGTTTCAAAACAAACTTCTGCTGGCACCCAGACAGACTTGCTTGCAAATCTGTCCATTCTAGTCTTTCTTTCTTTCGTTTTCTTGAAAAAAACAAAACAAATTCATTACATGTCTTCTGTTCCTAACATTGTGAATGCATAATTTATACAAACAGGACCACTGCTTAAGTTAACGAAATCACCTTTGGGTTTGAAGAAAATTGGAACCGGAAACTAGCGTAAATGTTATGACGTTTGTCTAGTTTCGCGAACGCAGTTTTCAAATTGAACTTATCACTTTCAATATTGTTTACAGCATCCATATCGTGAAATCCATGTTTGAATGTCACAACACGAGTATATTTATTTCCACTGAGTGAAGGAATATTTGAAATACCAGAAACCTACTACATATATTTGCTATATTTAGGACAGGCGTTTTTGTTGATATTTTATACCGCGGTAAATAAAGTATTCCTTCGTGAAAATAATCTGCAAAAGTAATTACTTATGCCAATTATATACCGGTAATCATTATCATGGCGGATATATGCCGCAACCATTAACTTCGCGCTGAAAAAAATGTGTATGTGTGTGTGTGACTTAGCAGCTCAACTGAGCTCAGAATCTCACTGTTTATACCCTCTCCGTTTGAACAATTATAACTCTGTTGTTTGAAGTATTACAGCAGAAACGCTTTCCTAATCTATTGTTAATGCATCTAGGTTGGATTACAAGCGCACAGAATGTTATAAGTATATGTATGCCATGTATTGAGTCGAATCAGGAAGCAGAGCGGTCTTGCCTCAATTAACTTCTGTTTACATGTTTGTGATGCTCCCTTAGAATACAACTATCAATTCCGTGATATTTCTACAAATTAGTCAGTGAAATGATCTTATTCTCCCTATGCGATGTTGTTGACTGCGGTATGCTCAATCAACATGAAGGAAGTTACGATGTAATCAGTTGATAAGTTTCATTAATTGCTTCCCTAATTTAATAGTTTGGCTCGTCATCATCATCATCATCCTATAAAACAACACACAGGCTTGTTGATGTGTGTTAACGTATACACGTGATCTCCCCCATTACAGTGATACTGAATTATTTCTTTCGCCAGAAAGATGCATTGTACTGTCGAATGGCAACTTTTGTAGGCAAATTGTGAATCAGCTGTTCTCAGAATATGGGAATTTTATTAAGAATGACCCGATCAGTCATTTTCCCATTTACACTACTTAGAGCAATCCCCCTGCAGTTCTCTGAGGAATATAATGATTTTCGGGCATTTTTTCATGTGAACAATGGTACATAAACAGAGGCTACTAGGGGAAAACCGTGACGAATAATACTAGTACTCAGCAATGCTAAGTAAAGGTAGAGTCGTTTGGTTCCATACTTCAGATAGTCCGTGTAATGTCCTGTATCTCCATCTCATTTACCACAGTTTGGCGACTCAATTACCCTATCAACATCATGAAATGAGATGGAGTGTTGATTGCAGCATTTAGCCTTATGACAACATTTGCCAGATATTGAATTATTGACATCGCTCAACAGCTCAGACATATCATCTTTACTGTATGAGACTCCGTTATATAAAAGTCGATGCAGGCAGCTGTGTTTACGTATCGACTGAGATAGGAAGCCATATTTCTAGCACTCAGCTGGTAAGAAAATGTTTGTTGGGTCAGCCTCCTGTAAAACAACTTTTCTTCGTCTGCTCAATATTAACATCTTCACTTCAAGAGAATTCCTATGTTCAAAGAAAATGGAGAAGTGTTCGGAGCAAGTTACTGCAGTCACTATATTTCCTCAAGCCTGTCTTTCTCCGCCAAGAATGGTGGTGCATCTGCAGAAACTAGTCAATGGTTGCTTCTTCCGGTTTAAAGAACAGTTATCTTCATAACTTGACCTACACAAAGTATTACCTGCCAAGAGTTAGTTTTGTGGACAGCTCATATCTACTATCCTACTATCCTACTGAAGAAGATCGATTAAAAAACATCCCCTCACAACTTGTTATCTTTTACAAACAGGTAAAGTAAAATCTAACAATACATCTTCACGAAGAGACCAATTTCTATCACAGCTCCAGGACAAGTCTTCTTTTTCTTTAGAATGTCTTTGTGCCAACCATTTTTTTCTTCCGACCGTTTCCTTCTCTCTTTCATCTTTACGACACTCTTCTTTGAACCATATTGTTTCTATCACAGTACATTGCGCAGAATTCAAAGTTTGGCACCTGTGTGGGCAATTGACGCTGTGCATACAGTTTTACACAGCCAAGATGCTCAAATTATGGAAAATAAATGGATTTAAATCTTGAATATCTTCGTAAATATCACATGTTATTACAAATGGAAAGAGTCAGTCTGACATGAATTACGAGGGGGCCGCTCTTTCTATCCGTCGTGTCCCAGCATGCTGGTGACAACCCTTTAAAATCACAGCAAAAGCTGCACATCTTATATACAGTATTGAATTCTTTGTGGCACACCCTTATAAGACTGAATAGACAGCAAAACTAATGAATCGCATTATAACTGAAAATCTGGCTGAACAATACATTTTGACTGCTCAAAAGAAGTGTCACTGTTACCAATGGCCCCAAACAGGGTTAATGGCTCCTTATAAGATTGATTATAATAAGTATACACAAGGGAATAGAATACATATGTTATCTACATCCTAATGGCTTTTTAAGTACTCGGGATAAGACTTATAAAATTGGTAGGCACGCTGTAACCATCATGAAGCTGGCTGCATCTCATCAAGTCCTACGGAACAAACTGATTCCACCATGATAACCACTTTTTTGGGTTGAGGTGTGGAGTCTGGATAAAATGAAGTGCTAGTTGTAACTGTTCTTTTTCCTCTTGACTGGGCCAGTTGGTCAGAGTACGACTGAGGCACTAGTTTGCCTTGGCGCGGGCGTGCCGCAATTATGGGTCTTACATACGAATCTCAGTAAAAGTGTTTTCTATGAACGAAAAATTTGAATAAAAACTTAATTTTTTAAGCTTTTCTCAGCAAGCTTTGCATGCATTGTGGCTGCGGTATGTTGAGGACAGCTGTCGACTTGAGCCATTTTTCCTTTCTTTACAAATCTAAGCACACCAATACCTTCTCGAAAGGTGTTTTTTTTAAGAAAAACTTATGTGAATCAGAAATCATTATAATTTAGACTGAATTGGCACAAGTTGCCTCATAAGCACTGAAAGAGTTTTGTCAGGCTCGTCCATGCAAAAAACATCTGCAAGACCATCATGTATTAATAAAGGACGTAGATCAGATCTGTCTCAATCAGTGTGCACTAAGAGTGGCCCAACCCAGCTGCTGGTCAAATGTCTTTTGCTTTAATGTTTTTGACTAATTTCAACAATAATTAAAACAATTTGCATAATCTGATCGTTGATATGTCATGCATCAGTACAGTTCACAAGCTTCCCTTGGAATGGGTCGAGCGCTCCAATCCATCCCAAGGCTGTTGGATCAGTCGCAATTGAAGGGATGGGGGTAAATCAGTAGAGCCTCAAACAAGGCACTCCCAGATCATCTACAAAAGTTAGCTGTAACATGCATATCTCTGGTCAGAAATACCGGCAGAAGAGCTTGCATTAATGGCCATACTATCGGCACAGAATGTCTGCTCGATAAGTTTCTCTGGGTAGGGTATCTTCTTTTTCGTCTGCATGAGAATCGTGATTCAGCTTTAGACAGCTCCTGGACTAGGTTGATTTGGCACGAAGCAAGTTCACAATGCGTACTTTGATAAAAGAAATTGTAAGATGGTGCATATTGCTACATGAACATACACAAATGCGTTCAAATACATGCAGTTAAATGTTAAAAGCACTTAACTAAATTTTATGCTACCACAGCCTATCTTTTGAGAAATTACATCATGTACACTGTAGAACATGTGGTGTAATATATATATATATATATATATATATATATATATATATATATATATATATATATATATATATATATATATATATATATATATATATATATATATATATATACTGATGGACGATAACTTGGCTGACATATTTTTTATATTGACGCTAGAGAAGTGTTACAAGTTAGGTTCCTTTGTGGTATATATATTCAAATTGTTGATTTACACTCATGATATGCCACATGAAAGACCAGACATGTGAGATCTTTTAAATGTTACCTGGTCAGTTTTACGTCCTTTCGCCTACACGGTACTATATAATTCCCGTTATACCCCTACATCACTTACGAATTTACACAGTAGTAAATATTTCTAAATTACTTTAATAATTGACAGAATTTGTAGAGGCTCATTCATTATCAGGGCCCCCATCTTGACTGACAAGTCTCTGGAGCTCTGCAGCAGTTCTTCTGCTACACCGTCTTCAACATGATCTAAATCGGGCCGACTTCAGTGCGATTTACAAGATCCATGTTCCTGGGCACAGGGCTGCTTGCAACACGTACTTCAAGCCAGTGTATCTGCAGTGTATTTGCATTTAATTTATTAGGATATGCTCGCACTAGAAAAGTACCATGATACATCATATACTATATTTATTCGATAAATAAAACCTAATTTACCAGTAATCATGCACATAGTGTGCCTACTGCCTCTTCAAAGATTCAATTGGTGCTATGGCATATGAATTTGCCTGCCCTTTTGAGAGTCGATACTTCCATACCCAGTGGTACCCACTAGTTTCATATTTTTTGCGACTCACAAATTATGAGACCATACAAAAATATTTTGAAAACATTTCAAATAATCATAAGGAGTGTTATACACGCTTTGAAGATAGTTTTTTTATACTATTATATTGTGGCACTCTTGGTCAGGGAAGTGTTCAGTGCATTTTGCTCAGTCCAATTGCTGGTGCCCTGACGTTGTTAGCATGCCCGAATATACGGGGTGCTTGCTTCTAATTCAGGTAACTTGTGTTGTTTGTTGAAACGTATGTTCTTTGAAACAGACAACCTAGCCCTTTTATCACATAGTCGCCTTTGTCACCTATTTCAATTGGCACTTGCGGTGCAGCCAGAGGCACTAAATTGCTAGAATGAAAATGTTCTGGTGTTTTCTGGATAATAAAAATATGAGGGGTTCTTAAGGGGCTGCTGTGGAGCTGGTGTTCAATACTCTCCGGCAGGGAGCATGCACCCTCTCTTGCAATATCTGACGGCGCAGTCTCAACTCGTATTTTTCCCATGATAATATCGCTGTTATGACAAACCACACGTCTTTAACTGAAGACTCTCAAAGGCAATAGGTGTAGTTAAGGTCACTTTTGGTGGCAATGTGACAGTATACTTTCTCAGCAGAAT
>OZ026623.1:36368849-36398849 GCA_964020975.1 Hermodice carunculata
GTACTGTATTCTTTAAAAAAAAAGTTTCTAACATGGTCTACACAAGTATTCAATTGTGTAAAAATACAGAAAGTTGGTAACCCTCTTTCTGGTTCTAATCATTGTGTCTTGGTGAGTGCGAACACAAGAATCCATAACATTCCCACCTGTCGGTATGCAGGTTCATTCATAGAAATCAGTTTGGTTGATGGCATGATGCTACGGAAGTTTTAATGTAGGCCTATGTTGACAAATCAGAGAAGAAAATGAGTTTCACTGAAGAGGATCCCAAGCGTATGTAAAGGCGACACAATGTCTGTTGTAATATCTTGTAAGAAAGTAAGTAAGGCATGACTTTGATAAATTGGACAAAAAATCCATCCCAAGTGGATTAAAATGTATCCTTGTCAAAAAATTATTCTCTTCTGAATATGTAAAAATTTCATCTGAGGAAAATGATGTTTGGTGTTGCAAATCCTACACATTGTTTGATGTTGCAAATCCTACACATTGTTTGATGTTGCACATTTTACATAATTATGAAATATCTTGTCCAAGAGGGCAGTTAGGAGAACTGATTTTTGTTCAGCGGTCAGAGACATCTTTACAAATTTAATTTATTGTCCAGGGTTTGATGAATAAGGCCGATTTTACTTTTTTTTCAAATTGGAATACCCCAGTCAACTGATATTGCTTTTTGAAGTAAAATTGGATGCAACACCGTTCATAATTTAAATGTTGGGGATGATGGGAGAAAAGACTTTCAGCGTCTAATTCAGATTTTTACATCAATATGTTAGCAATTTATTGTCTCTTACGGTGGAGATTGTGACTTTTGACTATATCGTACATTTGTGAAGGTTTCTTGTATTTTTTTTATCATTCATATATATATATATATAAGTATATATATATAAGTATATATATATATATATATATATATATATATATATATATATATATATATATATATATATATATATATATATATATGATCTGTTTATTTGGTTCATCGCAAAAAAATATCCTCTTGTTCTTTGCCCTGTCTGTTTACGTCGTCGTGTTTGCTCCATGTCAGGTGTGACATATTATCAAGCATCCCTTTGCGCACATTTCATTTTGTCTATATGTTTATGCATTGCGTAACTGATGCAGGCGCGTCACAATTTATTTCTAACCATGTTTAGGCATTATGATCTACAGTGAGTCGCTACTTTTGAATTTCACTCTAAAAATGACAATTCACCCCCAAACCTAGAATTTTAGAGAGAGGGAGAGGGGGTGGGGGCAACTAATGTTCTATTAATGGGGGATACACAAAGATAAGAATGAAACACAGGGGACTATCTCAAATGACGATTATGAAAGGTTACTTCAATGCTAAGAACCTTATTCAGCTGCAAAAAGGTATAGGAATGAATGAAGGAAGGAAGCAAAGAGTGAAGCAGAAAATGACACACAAGCAGAGAGAACAGACGGGTGAATGGAGAAAGAGAAAAAACAAAACAAAAAGAAAAAAGTGATAAAGAACTACAGATTTACTTCGTAGCAATCTGGGTGATATCAAAATTTGAAGGTTTCACCTAATTTTCGTAAATTAAAATCCACGTTGTTTTACTGCTTCATTTCAATTGGAATCGTACCTCTATAATAATCGATTTGAAGATAGTCAAGATTTGAATTCTTCAAGTGCCCCTAATAAGCGTATATTGAAATGTTACAACTTTGTATTACTGTTCATTGGATTCACCACTGGCACCAACGTACAAACAGGGGCATTGTAGCAAACTTTTGCTACAAAGTTTTTCAAACTTGCAACAGATTTTCTCCAAAATAAGTGTCTCTTATGTAGAGAAGAGGACAAAATGCCACAAGGAAAGAAAATTTTGCTACAGAGATTTTCAGCTGGACAGCACTAACAAATTGAAAGTGAAACGGCACCTCTTTTTATAATAGTTATAAACATGATCAAGATTTTTTGTTTAATTTCCCTGATTAGCATTATTTGAATTGCTGCTGCTCTGGTTTACTGTTTATTGAATTTGCCTTTGGCACAAACCTATATATTGAAATTGGAATGGCACTTCCATCCATAAATATCGAAGACTCTCAATATTTACATTTCTCAAGCGCCGCTGATCAGCATAATTTTAAAAGCTACAATTTTTTTATATTTCACTTAATTGCATGGCAAGTGTCACAAACCAACATGTACGAGGTGGAATTTTGTGTCGATCTTCAATAGACTTGAAGACATGACGATTTCAAAATTTTAATCACCCCTTTGTACAATTTTGAATATCATGACAATTCCAAGCAATATGCACAATTCATTGTTAGGTCGGTCATCTTGGCAGGTTTGGAGGGTTTTGGACCACCATTCCAAAACAAAAAGTGTGACATATGCAGCTGCCCCCTCTTTTGGCCACCATTTGGGATGGCCTTCTAAGAGGCTTTTCAACGTGGACAGTTAATTATACTATGGAATAGATTGCCTAGGAGACAGGTTCTGACAGCCAGAGCTCACTTATAATGCATGCAAAATTGTTGCATAGCAGCACGAGGTAGATAACAGAAGCCAGTTTGTATAAGTGGTGGCGGTGGGTGGGTGGGGGTAGTGTATTGTGAAGACGTTCACTGAATTTAGCATAAATTGAAATTCCTAATGTTGGTTACACATCTTTAATGATTCTACCAGTCTTACTAGGAGTACTTCAAAGGCCAACTAGGGTATAGATAAAATCAGTACTATATTCCCTAAGGTTTAAGAATGCTATTTAATCTGATAAGCATGGCGATTTTTCCTAATAGTGACATCTCAGGGATTGTAGTCCATCTAGAACAAAATTAAAATGCATTGTTCACATGGACTTAATCACTTATATGCATCGTCAGTTTAACTGTGCATCAGTAATATGAGCGTTCTACAGGGAAATAAGTTATGAATATAAAATGCAATTTACTTGTCCCTAGTTTTAAACGAACGCCATCAGCATGCTCAACTATTGTTTGTTTGCCACGGGAATTGTCTTTCACTCAAACGCAAATTTTAGACTGGAAATGGCAACCCATGATAGGTTTGAAGATATTCAATTTCACAATTTTCATATGGCCCTAATGAGTATAAATTTAAATTTAATAACTGAGCTTGGTGGTTCATTTGATGCACCTACAGCACGAATGTAAGAATTAAAGTTGGAATGACACCCCTCCTGCTATAATAGTTTTGAAGACATTCAACTTTAAAATTCTGTGTCCCCAATTTACATTAATTTAGATTTTGTAACTTTTGTTTGTGGTTTATTGGATGTGCCTACATCACAAACCTATGAGTTGAAGTTCGAATGGCCGCTCTATGTATAGTACTTTTGAAGATATTCACTTTCAAATTATGAAGTGTCCATAATTAACATAAATTCAAATTCTACTTGATTGTGGGGTAAGTTCCCAATAGATGCGCAGCCTCAACAAGAACTGACATTTGGATTTCTATTTTGAATACTTTAGAAGTAAGAGAGGATTAAAATGTTCAAATGGTCCTAATTTGCATAATTTCCAACCTGTTGACTATTCTGGAAAGATATGCAAAACTTCACCATAGGTGTTACATCCATGAAAAATTTGAAGTTGTTCCCTTGCATAGTGTCCGATTTAAAGCTAAGCAAGAATAAAGTGAGAAGCCAGGGAAAAAAGCAAGAAAGCAAGTAAGAAAGAAAGAAAGCCAGAAAGACAGGTAGAAAGAAAGAAAGACAGAAAAAGACAATATATCTGTGTGTACACACGGGCATAAAAAGAATGGCAATACTACAAACAAAACCTACATGTACCCTGCAAAAACATATATATATATATATATATATATATATATATATATATATATATATATATATATATATATATATATATATATATATATATATATATATATATATATATATATATATATACATATATATATATGTGTGTGTGTGTGTGTATTACACATGTGCAGCCGGAGTCTGAGTACGTCTTTTGTCGGAGTCCTTTGCCATTGCGTACACAGATAGCACGCATATTTTGGCACACCCCTATCAGCCTGATTGTAATCATGCCCAGGAGCAATCATATATTGTAATAAGGCAAGAGGTCAATATCAAGCTCTAAAATCATTAAGGTCAAAGGTTAATATTTGGGTCAGAGGTCAATATCAAAGTCAGAGGTCAAAGTCAAAGCCAATACTAAGGTCAGAGATCGACAACAAGGTCAAAGGTCGATGTCACGGATAGAGATAAATGTCAAGGTCAGAGGTCAATATCTAGGTCAGAAGGCAATACCCAGAAAAGAAGGCAATGTCCAGATTAGAGGTTACTATCAAACGCAAAGGTCAGTCAGGGTCACAGGTCTCTGTCGCTGTGAGGTCACTGTCAAAGTTAGAGGTCAATACTCAGTTCAGAGGTCGACACCAAGGTCAAAGTTTGATGTCCAGGACAGAGATCGATGTTAAGGTCAGAGGTCATTGTCAAGGTGAGAGGTCACTATTAAGCTCAGAGGTTAATACCCAGGACAGAGGTCAATGTCCAGATCACAAGTTACTGTCAAGGTCGGAGGATAATATCAAAGTCAGAGATCCGTGTCAAGGTTAAAGGTCAATATCCAGATCAGGCATCATTATCAACGTCAGGGCTCCAAACAAGGCCAGAAGCCAAAGTCAAACGTGGCCAGAATGACTTGAAAATGGAGGTTATTAAAACAGTTAATATTGCACCAAGCACCATGGACATGTCTCCCAGCCTGAGTTTGCCACTTCAAGTTCAATCCATAGATTTGTGCTATAGGGCACTTCAAATGAAGAGTGAACAAAATAGCAGAATTTTACTTTATAATTTTGAGAAAATGAAAAAAAACTTGAAATGTTTGAATGTCTTCAAAACTAACAGAGGAGATGTTACTGAACCTGCAGTTGGTTATACGCACAACCAACGAAGTGAACCATGTGACATTTCAATTCATTCAAGTTTTGAAGACAGACAGTTTTGCTGTGAAACAAATCTTCTTTTCTAGTTGGTCTTGTATGTCACCATGTCGCAATGTAGTTGATGGTTGATAATTTTCAATTTGGTAGATTCTGTCTCTTTCACACAGAAGGGTTACATAAAATATAGTCTCCCAGCCAGAAGCTTTTCTTTCAATTGACTAACACATTTGTGTCTTTTCATCCAGAACCATTTCCTGGTAGTCATAACCATATTCCGCAGTCGAACTCTTTTCACTCTTTAGGCTAACCTGTCACCGTCAAACCTATGTAAATATGCAAACTGTACTGTTGCCCATATTGGACACGTTCTTCTGTAGAATTTTAACATAGGCCGTATTAGCGCAAATAAAGTAAAGGGTCTTCAGCAAGTAACAGCTCAAAACATGTTTTGGAGCCTGTCCCCGTACATGTCTCTCTGAGGAGCGGCTTCTTGTCCAAGCTAAATATTTAGCAAAGACAACCCATATAATAATGGAAAAATATATGAACCTGTCAAAATAATGCACTAGCTAATTCAGTGAAGCTTTGCTTATAAATGCAGAGCTTCAATATGAATAAAGAATACCTGTCAAACCAAACATAATTACAAAAATTGTAAAGTACAAGTTGAGATAAGAATAATTTCGCTTACCCCTGAACCAATATGTACCCTTTCTAGCTGGATAGCTTACCTTGCTTTAACCACCAGACTGAGTGTATAACTGAAGCAGACACAAACTGGGACATTATAGTCAGTCCCAGTGATTATAAAAGAAACAGTTACAGCTAGAACACCTGTACAAACCGAGGGAAATCCAAACAAGTACTGCAACAAGGGACATCCTGCACCAGAAACGTAAAACAGACGCCATGATGACACCAACTCCTCACTTTGAAAGTTTCCAAACAATAAAGCGCTGTTTCCCTGCCAACCCTGAGTCGGTGTTTTAACATAATGGATCAAGTTTGTGACATTTAAGTAAATACTGTCAAATTTCAGTACCGTCTGACATTCAGTAAATGTGCACTTAGGCATGTCAGAAAAGAATGAAAGTCATTAGCTTTTAAGTTAAAAGAAAATGAAATAAAAATATAATTCTGTAACCAGATTCTAAGAACAATTAGGCAAGCTTGTAACTGTTGTCGGCCACTGCTTGCTACTGATAGCCCCTGGAGGTTTAACTTAGAAAAAAAAAAGTAGCCTAAAATGTCTGGAAGGTGAATATTAAAACAGAATGATGCCAAAAGTTAAAATTAAGTAGCAAAATATGCATGTCTATAATCTCTAAAAATACTGAAGCCAAACTTTCTAACAATCTCTTGAAATTTAAAGCACAATTTCTACAAATATTTGAACAAAAGTACATCATTGAATCCTCTTGACTCAAGTTTACTGTACACAAATTTGGTTCTAGATGCAAAATCCTGAAATTTAGAACAAACATGACCAGATCTCAAAATTTATGACAAAAATGTACTATATCCAAAAGCTTCTGAAATATTACTATCCGGAAAAGGCTAGTTAACTACTTCAAAGTTAAACTCATCAATCTAGTGATTGACTTTAATGCAAAACCTGTCATTATTGACCCAAATATCCCAGTCCAGAGATACATCTTTTAAACCATCCGTGTTGTTACCTTCCATGTGGAGATCTTTTGGGTACATTTCTTTAGCAATTTCACTGAAATTTATTTTGCACATTTACACGAGCAATGTCATCAATCTATCCAACATCGTTTTATAATTTTGTAGTGATTGGAAAGTCCTTTTTCATCAATTTATCCATATACTTTAATTCAAGCCAGGTTAAATATAAATCAGCATGTAACAGGCAGAAGTTGCTACCCATTGCAATACCTTTCATTTGTTGAAAAACCAATGGTCTGCATTGTTATTCAAAACAAATTTTTAGCATCTATCAAAGTTTCGACGGTGTAACATTTAACGTTACTTTTTGAATATTTATTATACAATGTGCTTTCACTGAACCCGAAAAAACATTTATGTATAGTTAACTAACCTATTTTAACACTTTGCTGATTAATTATGAAACAGAACTTTTGCCTGAATCTTTGGGTACACTTGTTTACAGGGTAGAAAAAAAATCAAATCTTTTAGATATCTTTGGAGTTTAAATCTTTGATTTTAGATACAAACTCGGAAGAATATACTCCAAAAGCAATTCATTTCACAGGTTCTAGAAATTGCAATACAGTATTTATGGAAATGACTTTGAAAAGGGACTGATGTTCAGTGAATCAAAAAAAATTGTGTTTGAAAGGAATATGCTGCAAAACGTTCGATCCAATTTTTTTTGTATGTCTTCAGTATAAGTACTCTTCAGTTAAGTTATATTATGCATATTTTCTTCCTCATTGGATGTTCGATAATCTCACAAATAAATTAATCTAAATATATAAGCTTTTTATGATTCCTGGATCCCTGATTATGCCCAATGCTGGGTAAGTTAAATTTAAAGAGAAATATTTTTATAGTAGAAACCCAAGTCTTTGGAACATTTAGTAGTTGGTCAATACTAGCAAGATAGCATTTTTTGAGGCTCAGTTCCAAAACCACAGACACCGAAGACATGAACAGGGTCAGGCTTGTATAACAGGGCTACAGTCAGCGAGAAATTTGTGTTGAATTGTATGCACAAAGCAGTGTTCTGGATTGTTATTATTATTATTTTTGCCAATATGAACCATTTAATGTACAATGCTGCTAGAAACACCATGGTATGCAAAGAAACATTGCCAACGCTGGTTGTCTTGCAAGTCGACAGACACCTTGTTGCGCCTTATTGTCTTTGTGTGTACATCGACGTGCAAGGAGAAAATGGTGTCTGTACCAGTGAAATCAGACGTTTAACTCTTTCGGTGCCACAGTTTAGACTGAGTCAACAGCTTTCCTCTGTAAGTTTTGGGTGCAATGTGCCCAAAGCATGCAGAGGAAAACTGTTGACCATGACCTTTATATTCTGTGTAACTTAAGGCATATTGGTTCTTGAATGAAAGGTGTTCTTACAGGGATTATCAATCTTGCACCATTATTATAATCTGAAGCAGTTTGTTCTTCATGTATGTTGGACTTGGAGTTTGTTGCACTGAAGAGTCAAGGATATACCAACGATGTACCATTATGCACAGGTATTTTTGCAAACTCCTTCTAAAAACAACTTTAGCTGCCTAGGTGACCCTTCCCCCCCCCCCCCAACATAATATGCAAATATTTGTAATTTTTTCATATACATACAGGGCAACATTTGCGAATCATTATGCCAACCCTGGTAAGGCAAGACAACTACTTCGGAGCTCAAATAAAAGTCATCATCCCTTAAAAATTGCAACCTGATGCTCTTAAACAAGTTGTTTTGTAAATGGTAAAACCCAGAATTTTTTCATCAACAACATACACTTGAAAAATGAGGGCAACTTGCTTCCAGTAACCATAAAAACAATTGGACGCATGTAAAGACAGAATCTTGAAAGTAACATTTATGTGGGACCTGAGCGTAAACTTTAATACTAGCTCTGAACAAAAAAGGCCGCACAATCTTTATAGAACAAGTTGAACATGGGTCCCCAGACCAGGTCATTGGAAATTCTCATCAAGCTCTTTTCATTATTAACCCTTAAAGTGCTGATTTAAGATTGAGTCGACAGCTTTCCTCGGGACACTTTGCGCACAAGCTGTTGAATAAGACTACTTTTTGCTTCAGACAAGGCTTGCTGGTATTTGAATGAAAGGTATCTTCATGAGGAATTTGAATCTTTTAACCATTTAATGTTTAATGGTAATTAGAAAGCAACTATAGCAGTGATTAGCACTTTAAGGGTTAAGAACTTGGTAACATTATTGTGGTAGACTTTGTATATGATCAGTTTACAAGGGAGTGGGACTATAAACTTCCAGGTTTGTTAGTCTGTTTTATTTTATTTTATTATTTTTTTTTCAATTCTTTCTGGTGGGTTTACTTTACCTCTGTATATATATTCTGGCTATCAAATTCATCTTCACATCAGTCATCCATAGTCACCAGTTACCCCCACCCTACCCCCAGCACTGATATTGAAAAAGTTTAATTTCCATCCTACACTTCAAACAACCTGAGTACAATGTACATCAAAAAATGCTTATTAATAACTCTTTTTTATTTTCATTTCAGTTTATTCAACCAACAAATATTTACAAGGTTTTAATACACTCATGCAACAACTATGACATAAATTCTAAGTACTCTCGAAACAAATCTTTTATTTTATTAAAGAAAATAATTAATATTTCTGTTGCCATAGTGACAAGATCTTATGTGTGCAAGTGCACAGTACCAAGACATGAATGGAAAACATCTTATATCGCCCTCAGCCACATGGAATGGTCCACATTTCTTGTAAGACGCAAGTCTGAATATCCTTGGGAAACTTTCTGTTGTGGCTTTGGCATCCATGCTACCAGAAAAACTCCAGTTGTTAAATCACAAAATAGTGTGTCTTGCAAATAAAAATTATTTCCACCTGTAAATTCCACATGGCTAATATTCCATGGGAACGTGAATAATCATGCAATCTGGATGTCATTCCATAACATTTAGGTATTGAATTGAGAAGACAATTTTGGCCAGGGCACATAAGATCACTTCCATGTGATGTCCCAGTCTGCATGGTTCTGCTGTCTTTCACTTTCTACACCCTTCTTTTGTACAATATTTTAGCAGTTACGCGTGAGCAGCTTGTTTCTCCTGGAACTGCCTCATCCTCTCCTCCAGCTCTGGTCTGAAGTGACGGATCAGACCCTGCAAGCACAAGATGTGTGGTTTTAAAAATGCTCAAATAACTTTACGGTATGCACACATATTGCTGTTCTCACAATATTCTTGTACTTGTACATGCCTAACTTTGAGCAAATGTTCGACTTTTGCACATTTCTATATTGTACATCTACGTGGCTTACAAATGGTAAGTAACATGGAAATATGAATGATCTGAACATTGGCAGTAAAACATTCTTAAATTGTATTTATATAAACCATGAAGAGGACATCCTTTTCATTTACACCATCCTCTGTTTTTACAGACTGTCAATGCAGAAAAAAACATTTGTAATTACATCCATGTAAGTGTCAATAGAACATTCTTTGTATTTCAATAATTACACTCTCAATAAAACATACTTTGAATTACCACAGGGTGTCAAAGGAACACCATTTGAATTAACATAGACTGTCCATAGAGCATCTCTTATACGCACATAGACTGTCAATAAAATTTCCTTTCCAATTACACACTCTTTTATTGCTGCATGACATTCAGTAGTCATGCACAGCAATGTACCGAAGGCTGATACTTCTTATAAAGAATTCTTGTCCTTCTAATAGGAAAAGCATTAAGCGAGGATATGCTTAGTTTGTGCACTCTGTCCAATGTGGACTTTCAAAATTTGCCAATTTTCGACTCAATGGAAACATGAATATTGTGCTGATCAAGGAAAGCCCCTTATATGCGACTCTATCAGACAAAATGTAAATTCACAATGAACTGTACAGAGTGGAATGTGTAAGACTGACCTGCACGGGCCAGGCGGCTCCATCTCCCAGCGCACAGATTGTGTGTCCCTCTATCTGCTTAGTTAGCTCCTGCAACATGTCGATCTCCTCTGGCTGTGCATTCCCAGCAACTACAATAAAAATTGCTCAAATTACTATCACCATTTATCTTTTCTTTTCCTTTCTTGTTTTTGCTTTTTTGTTTAAGATGACTGAGTTTTCTCTGTGACTTTTTCCAAACAAAAGCTTGAAACAGTTTGTGGTCAATTCAGCAAAACCACTGCTTTGGGGCCAATTCAGTATTCTAAATGCTTGGGAGTATAAATGGTCATAAATTAGGAAAACCTCCTTCTCTTTCAGAAATTTCTGAGGAAAGCCTGTGGCACTATTATGAAGATTAAAAGAATGTTTAGCTACTCTGTCTTGCTTTATTCCAATTTGTGAATTACAGGTCAACATTTTGTCTATTCCTCAATGCCTTACTGTAACCATAGCTGACAACTTACCAAATCTGTGCATAATTTTGCTCATCCATGCACAGCCCTCACGACATGGTGTACACTGAAAGGTAAACAAAGTCTCATTCAGAAAATCTATTTATGCTAGACTCAGCTACTCAGTGTAAGGTTGTGTATACAGTAAAACCTGTGTTAAGTGGGCGCCCTTGGGACCGGGCAAAAAGGCCCACTTAGCGCAGGTCCATTAACATGGGAAGCATATTGAACTGGGCCAGGCAACAGTTTCCACTAAACATAGGGGTCCACTTGGCAGAGATGCCCACTTAGACAGGTTTTACAGTACTTAAGTTTGGCTTGTAATAAAATTGTTCAGTGAAAAAAAATCACAACTTTACAGTATTTATCATGTTTTGACCTTGGTGCAGCAGGGTCTTGAACTAGCTACTTTTGGCACACTTTTGTGGTTTTGGATGAAAATAAAAAGGTTCAAAGATGATAGCACAAAAAACAAACAAACACCACAAAAACAAACCAAAAATTAAGTAAAAAAAAAAAAAAAGAGAAACTCTCACTGATTCTTCCAACTGATTATGTACTTCTGTTTTTGTATTTTAAGAATTTAAATGTTTTAATTTCAGCATTTTGGACATATTTCCTATAAAACCTAAGAATTAACATCTTTAGTTCATTGTGTTTTTATTTTTAGTTTTCTACAATCAGCAACAGAAGCCAAAAAGTAAATACTGCAAAATAAAGTGAATTTACAGCAGTTCTTCTCAGTTACTATACAAGTAAATCTGGACATAAAAAGAACCTATTAAAAGGGTCAGCCTTACCTGTCCACAACTTTCATGCTTGTAGAAATCGATAAGACGAGAAATACATCGAATGATGTCTGCCTGTTTGTTCATTACAATTACTGCAGCTGTTCCAAGCCCTGACTGGACTTCAACAAGGGCATCAAAGTCCATTAATACCTCTTCACATACACTGCAAGACAAAACCACAGACTAGTAAGTCTTCTTTTATTGAGGTCACCAAATGGATGGCCAATCAAATACCGTCACTGCTACAGTCAGGTACTATGATGCTGCAAGTTTGGAGCTAAAACTACACAGATTGAAGAACTGAATGCCAAAAGTTTGGAAGTCATTGATGTAAAGAAAGCTGTGACTGTACTGCACTTATACTTTGTCTACCAGGGACTATCAATCTTCCTCACAATGCTTGCTAATATATAAACTTACATGGTCTAGTTTGTAGAAGTGAGTTCTTAATGGTCAGAAAAAGTTGATTCTCACTTTCCCACAGATGACTGGATGACATGCAGGGAGGACATTCATTGGGTGGTCATGTTAACCCTCCGGGTCCCAAAAGTTTCATAAGTCAATTTATTTAGGACTGATATATCGCCTCTTAAGAGTCCAGAGGGTTAAGATCCTTCCTTGTTGGGCAACAATAAAATACAAACTTTCAAGGAACATGTGTTTACAAAATTTTGCAATTTCAATGCAATCTAACATTTGGAAATAATAGCAAATCATACCAAATTTGGTGCAAAACCATCTCTCCCCTCATCAATTTCAACACTGAGGGTATGGCAAATTAATAAAGCAAGCTCATCTCAAATAAACAAAAAATATACACGATCATATCACCAAGGGCTTGCATCCATCTTCTGAAACACATGAACTCTGGCCGAAGCGGTAATCTCCAATGTCTGTGTGACATTGTGCCAAAAACATCTGCATGTGGTACAAGTTTGGGTTTCTGTTATCATCAAATTCCTATTTTTATGATCTAGCCATACCTTTTTGGGATGATTGGAACAGAGGAGCCCCCTGGGATGACTCCCTGTAGGTTATCCCAGCCACCAATCACTCCTCCTGCATGTCTTTCAATCAACTCTTTCAATGGAATTGACATTTCTTCCTCCACGGTACAGGGATTGTTCACATGTCCAGAGATGTTGAAAAGCTTAAGAAAAGAAAAGAAAAGAAATATCAGAATACAGCGACCATCGCTTTCTTGTTTGTTTTTTTAGTCATTATGCCATTTTTACTGAAAATTAGTTTTCAAAATAATCCTTTTAAAACTGCTAGTTACTTTAGTTAACCTTCTGCAATGAAATTGAAACTTTCAGACTGTACATATTGCCATCAATCAACCCTTTCCTGGTTAAGATAAGGAGGAAAGGGTTAGTTCTTTTGACAAGAAAAGGAAATTTTACATGGGCTATTTTCCCCCCTTACACAATTAACTCTGTTTTTTTTTTCCAACCATTTCTAAACTGCCCTGTATATTTTTTTCAAGAATACCTGCAAGTAAAGTTGTGTAAACATCTTATTTTTTTCTGTTTTTTCTAAATACATTTCAAAACATATATAAGGCAATCATATTATATTTCAAAGCTTCAAATTCAAATGCATGTACAAGTACATGCATACATGTGTTTGCAATGATAGATTATGCGAATGGAAGTTTTACAGCAGTCTGCGCACTTTTTGTTGAAGATACATAAAAAAAACAATAACTCATATTGTCTGGACTTGTGCAAAGGTGCAGAATTGGGGGACTCGAGTGTTGACAAACTTTAAAATGAGAAGTTAACACAATTGTTCCATCTTCTGCACATGACACTACTTTGATTCAGTAATTGTTTCTGTTAAGGATATATATCAGGTTACAATGGGTTAAACCATCATTTTTGCTATTTTCACACATGTTATGCACTTTTCCTTTAAGTTTTGTATGCCGGAATGAGATTTCAGGTTGTGTAAAGGAAAACTGTGAATTTTGGCAAAAGTATTGGGCCTGGTTCTCACTGTTTGGTGTGGCTTCGGCTGGGGGCAAGCTAAGCTTCTAAGCTCCACCCTGCAGGAATCCAACAGGAGCCTCATTTACATACAGCAGGTGTGAGCGCTTCTGCGCACGCTCCGCACAAGCAGACTACGATCAGCTGGGCAGGCAAACCGCATTATCGCTTTGTGTACAACTCTCGTTTGAACATATCCATATAAACTCAGACTTCCATCCTCTTGTTGCTCCAATACTTGTTCTTTCGCTCAGTTTCAGAGTTCCAACTTTACAAGTTGCACACACAGCAGCGGCATCAATACAAGCCTGCAACTGAGAACAGTCCCATAATCGGTATCCCTCTGCCTGTTCATTCACATCTCCTTGTTCACAACAATCTGTAGATCTAGCCTCGTGGACCACAAAGTCTCCGAGTTTCTGGGAACTAGCACTGCAGAAGCGTTTGTCCAGACCGGGTTGGCTTGTGGATGTTGTGGTGTTCACCGAATCAGTATTCGTGACCTTGGCCGCGACTTCGTTCGACCCTGACCATGCAATGCCAGACTCGCCCGGGGTCTCCGTGAGGCTCACGTCGGGTTGCAGGGTCGTCTCCACTGGAGGGAACTGATTGTAGTATGATCCTAGATCAGACGCTTTGAGTTCACTTGCAACTGATGCGGGCATCGGTCTGCCCCTAGGTTTTTTCTTTCTCGGCATCTTTGCAATAGCACTTTCTAATCACACAAATGTAAGCAACGATCCTGTGAACTTGATAGAAACTTTCTGAACTGAGACTGAAGTTCCGATTTACTGACACCTATACTGCCATTACTGGGCCCCACGCAAGACGGCAAACATCGTAGAACCCGGTTGCCCCGTAACCACCTGTCAGTCATTTGTCGGCCAATCAGGTTAAACTTGAGAAACCCCAACATGGAATCCAAAGTGACAGATGAGCATGATTATAACATTTTTGGATGTAAAACCTCTAAAATAAAGCATTCTTTGAAGTTTGATGCTCCAAACTTGTCCATTTACTCAACAGGTAGGAGTGTGTAACGGAATACCAAGGTGTCATTGCGATCAAAGGCCCAAAGAATAGCGTAAGTCCTATTGAAGTCGGCATTTGCTTTGAAAGCGTTTTTCTCGGCATCATTCCTGGCCTTTGTTTCTCAACTTCTTGTGAAATCAACTTCGTCAGTTTTGCTCATAAAGACCTGGGGTTTGTGGCAAACTGTTCACAAGAATGTAATCTTTAAAAACGTGTCTCAGATTTTTTCTATCTTGAGTGGTTTTCCCTCCACAGCGAGCCAAACGTCAAAACCTTTGATGTAAGAATGGAATGTCATCTTTTCAACTTTAAACGGGAGTATCTCCACAATAGCGCAAACAATGACAAAAATGAGACACGTTTGTGTAGAAAATCATGTCTGCTAGCTTTTGCAACAGAAATGCACATGCTCAAGCTCAAAATAAAAAAGTAGATTTAATAATTGTGTGATTTTTTTATGATCACTTTACCTGATTGTTGTGTCAACACAGAAGAACTTGTAAAAATGAAAATGCTATCAACTTATTCCCAGATTTATTAGCTTTCACGAAATATATAGTTTATGGTACTTTTAACGTATTTTCAGACTTTTATTAAGTCATTTGTAAGACTCACGCGTAACCTGATATATACCCTTAAGTTATGATAACAAGCATATCGACAGATACAAGTTTGACCGTTAATACTGATCATCTGTTGTACTTTTCTCACAGAGCTGTTCAAGTCAAAATACTGAATATCATAACGCAAAAAATATGAGTAAATTGTGTCTGTCTGAAAAAAAAATATGATGCTAAGTATCCTAGTTACAGATAATACATTGTAAATATGAAAAATGTATGCTTAATTGTTCTCAGGGAAATGTTGTCTCAACATATCGTCATCTTTATGAATAACTTGTGGCCATTAATATCAATGTATGGCTTGTGCAGAGACATCAAAAAGATAAGTAGAGGGTGAGGTCAGATTTGATTGAGTGAAGAAATACTTCATGTTAGCACCTGCTGTGGGAAGCAGAAGTCAACTTGAAGTTGTTTGAAATGATGAAATTTTCGGTGCAATGACTTCAAGTCAATACTTATCCACATGTTTTATATATAAATAAATAAATATATATATAAATATATATATATATATATATATATATATACATATATATACATACATACATATATATATACATATATATGTATATATAAATATATATATATATATATATATATATATATATATATATATATATATATATATATATATATATATACAGTGAAAACTCGTTATAATGACACCTTCTGTTCCCTAAGAAATGTGTCAGATAACTGAATATGTCAGATAAATGAATTAAATAACAAAGAAAGTGAACTTTTTCCCATGAAAATTTGTGTCATTATAACGAATATGTCGGATATTTGAGTGTCGTTATAATGAGGTTTCACTGTACATATATATATATATACATATATATATATATCTCCTAAATGAACTTCCTTGGGATGAAATCAGGAATATGTCCCTTGGTTAGATTTATGATTACACAATATCATCCATGATGTCAGTGCTTACCTTTGTACCTCGATTTCTTTCTCTTCCTAAACTGGCAAACCACTCACCACCTCGCCTACATATGATCTGCAACAAAAGATTACTGCAATTATTAAGGTTTTTCATTTTTTTTGTTTTTATCTACAAACAGTGAAAAAAATACATTTTATTGGACATGTTTATTTTTACTTTAGCGCAAATAAATTGCAATGGTGGTACACATACCAAGTAACCAGGTCAACTGGTCACCATTGGCAGATTAGCCATTTCAAGTGGGTTCACTAAAGCTTGCCATGTTTATTATGGAAACCAAACTCTGTGCATACAGTGTAATGATTTTACAAAGTTCATCTTTCTCATCCTGGTGGTCAGTCAGTCTCAACATGCATTTTTTTTCTTGGTCCACTCCACATACGTGACATACAGTATTGGTTTACTCATGAAGATCTGAAGACATCATCTATGGAAAATTAATGATGCTAAAGCATTGTTTTACACAAATTTAGCTGGACGGTCACTGCACAGTGTAACCTTTTAATGACTGGATTTTCCATACAAATGAACGTAAAAAATTCAATGTTACAACATACTAGTTTCCCAGTTAATGTCATTAACATTTAAACAATGAGAAAGTTTTGAAGCTCAGACTTTTAAGGTACTTGAACAGAACAATAAAATATTACAAACAGCCTGGATCTCTGACCTTCCTGATGAAATGAAATGGAATACCTTGCAAGCAATCCTAATTTCCCAGAGCTGTGCTGCACACATTGCTTTTTGTAAACCCTACATGTATCTGCTGTTAACAGCTTTAGCCTACATTGCCAATTATTATTAATGTTATTATGCCTCTCCTTATAACAAACTATGTGCATATCTACCACCCCCACCTCCCATCCCCAAAACTCATTAGCTCATTTGTCCGTTTATGATCCACGGAACACATTTGTAAAGGCAAATTTTGATGTCGCCCACAGAGCTAGCGCATTTACAATGCTTAGTTGCCTTGACCGGGATTTCAGTTGTCTCGCAGTCGCAGACATGCTAACTGGAGAGCCTTCTTATGTCAAGTAATTTAAAATGACTCACCGGAGCAACTGCCACAGTCTCTACATTAGCTACTGTGGTGGGACACCCAAATACACCTATGTCTGCAGGGAAAGGTGGCTTTAGGCGAGGCTTGCCCTGTTTACCTTCCAGAGATTCAATAAGAGCCTGTAAATAAAATATAAACAACATGGCAAAATATCTGGCAACAAATTGTAACAAAGTAACTTCAAAATGTTTATATTTTGATGATGCGTTTGCAGTCATTTTGAGGCTTGTCATTGCAACCTTGGAAAAGTGACCAACCTGTTCTTGACCAAGGCAAAGAAATGTAAAGTATTGTCACTTCAATTGATTTTACCAAAGCCCATTCATAAGTTTAACAGTTACTTCACAACACATGTGACAATTCAACTTCCATTTTTGTACACATAAGTCCAAGTACAAACATGTCAATTAACACAGTTCAATTTTTGCTATTTTAGTTAATACCTTCACATTTTTTCATCATGATATTGACTCTTTTTTTTTTTTGTATATGAAGAAATTGAAAATACATGGCCAGCAGCTCAAGCCTAGGATACATTACATGTACATCGAACACCATCAGAGTATTATGTACATGTATAACATTCAAAACACATGTTTACCAAAATCTTCTAGCAGGGCCAGAATTTCACAAAATTTTGCGAGAATCTATTTGAATTTTTGTCAATTAGCTTTCTTTTTACACAAAGACAAGTTTAGAAGAATCTTTACAAGAATGGATTCCTGGATTCTCGCCAAAATTCTGGCCCTGTTCAGGCCATACAAATTCAATAGTGAGTTTCTCAGCCACATTTTTCAAACTATTGGTGAGGGTGGGCAGTTTTCATATTATATCTTTACAAATATTTGTTAGAAAAAGGCCAAAATAAGGCTTATTTTGTGTAAATAGATGTAAGAATTACACATTTTTTAGTTATGAATAAAAAAATAGGGTTCAGGAGGGGTTCTCAACATGATTATTTAGGTTCCTTTTTTGTCATTTTTTCCTTCACATAATTCACTCTGTCACACTTTAATCTAATGAAAGTCAGTCCCAATGTTGAGGATATACAATACTGTATGGCTGATTAGCAATGACTTTCATAATCAGTGAAGTGTTACATATTATCAATTTTGCAATTGCTTATGCCCTGATGTTTTGGCTTCAGGCCCTGTCACGGTTGTCAAAGCATTCATCAGGATATGCCTCTAATTTCCATTCATATCATTCACTTTAGAGCTTTTAATTTAAAATGTAGAGAATTTTATAAGGCCCACCATTAACCAGACAGCCATACCTCAGATTTATAAAAATTTTACTTTTTTTTTGTTCAAGTCTTCCATGTGCAATTTTTTATCTTCATCATCACAGTCACAATAGCAAAATGCATTTTAGTGTGACATATTCTCTCTAGTTTTTATAACACTGTTTACATTTGCCACAAAGCTGATGTCAAAACATTTTCAAATGTATGATCCACTTCTGCATGTATCTCATGCAAAATGCGGGTTTAAAAAAAAAAATCTTTGAATTTTAATTCACAATTAAGTACATTGTAAGTACTCACTGTTTCCTCTCCACAGATGTAAGCACCTGCTCCCCGGTGCATATACACATCGAAGTCATAACCGGACCCACATGCATTCTTTCCAATCAGTCCTGCCTGGTAAGCCTTTACAATGAACGAATCATAGTGTCACATGCTACATTTATATTCACTATACAGTGGTCCCTCTCTTGAAAGACCACTCCAACGAGAGACCACCTGTCTTGAAAGACCTCCTTTTCAGGATACTTTACAAAGTACTTTTCATGTTATTAACACCTCTTATGAAAGACCATCTGTCTTGAGAGTCCACAATTTGGTCATTCTTAAGGGTTGTCTTTCCAGACAGGTTTTACTGTACTTAGCAATTGAGGTATAATTTGCAGATCTTCCATTTTCAGAACAAATACAGTCAATGTATGAGTTTTCTTAAAACACAAATTTTTACTTCTCATGTGAAGAGACAGTGAGCGGAACTTTACCCCTCTCGCCAAAAATATTTCAAATTATCGACACAATTTGCCACAAATTTCTGTAAATCAAATGAATAAATCTCACCAAGTGAAAGACAAAATACCTCCCATAAACAGCTTAGTTCTGATGTTACCAGATGCCATTGCCTCATATCCCAACCAAAAAATGCTTTTCTTGTATTTACAAGTCAATGCATGTAGTTTCAAAAACTGTAAGAGTTTTCAGCATCATATCATACAAGTTACATACTTTTTGCCATTTACAGTTTAATACATGTATGAACAACATTCAAGCACAGTTTCAAAGTATTTTGATCAATACAAAATGATGTACAAATCAAAAACCATGCATCTCTGCAAACAGCAAAAGAACACGTGGCTGCCTCTTGTATGTTTTCCCCTTTTTTTCCCTTCAAGTTTCTTCTCTGTTTTTTTTTTTTTTTAAATTTTTAAATTTTTTAGCTTTTGTAATCTAGGAGTCCTTTACTTATCCACATTACATGTTGCTTACCTCATTAATGGCCAATTGCATGTTAGATGCTTCATTGTAAAACTCTCCTCGGATGTAGATGTAAGCTACAAATATGGTTTTAAAAAACAGAAAATAAGCAAATTTGTGGTTCAGATTATATAACACATATCAATAATTAGTGGTCACGGTACATGTACATGTATCACAATTTTTCTTTGTGTTTTGCTTAAAAAAAATTGATTTTATAAATGCAATGGATATACATGTATGATGATGGAAATACAAAATTGCTCCCTGGGTATGTGACATAACATTTGATGACCCAACTTAAAAGTGAGATTCTCAGGTATATCCCAAACAAAATTGAGGGCAGTGGTTTTTAACCAACTTTTGTTAGAAAGGGTATAAATAAGGCCTTAATTAAGCCAAAAGGACATTTTTTATTTCTTAAATGAAGACATAAAAAAAGAGTTCAACAAAAATCAATGCAAACTATACCAGATATACTCCCAGTTCCTCTTTTCCATCTTAATGTTAATCTTCACAGTGTAATTGCGATTCCTGCATGAATTGATAATTAATTGATGAGATGTTTACCTGCTCTGGCACCCATGGCACGTCCAGCTACCAAGCAGCCCTCCACCAGCTTATGTGGGTCATGCCTCATGATCTCCCGATCTTTGCATGTTCCAGGCTCTCCTTCATCAGCATTGACTACAAGGTACTTGGGCCTGTGGTATTTCAAACAATAGAACCATGATCATATTTATACATACTCTAACAGATATAGAGTATATCTATATATATACAGTGGTACCTGCTGTATGTGGCCACCCCTTCAGCCAAGCAAAAGTGGCCACATACAGCAAATGACCTGTCATGACAGGTATATTTTACAAAGAAATTGACTCCTATATCCCAGGCTAGTGACCACAAAAAGCAATGCGGCTGCTTACGGCACTGGTTGCATACAGCAGGTACCGCTGTACATGTACGTGTGTACAGTGGGACCTGCTGTATGCACCCACTGCCATGGGAAGTCACCTGCTGTATGTGGCCATTTTTTGTTGTAGAATGGGTGACCATATATAGCAGGTAGCACTGTATACAATGTACATGTAGATGTATATAGTAAATAATAATAATAATAATAATAATAATAATAATAATAATAATATTTACATCCTTAAACTGGCAGAAACTAGAATGGAAATTAGGTGCTACAATACAACACAAACATGGTCTAGATATCATGGAAAGCAACGTGGCACATGCTGTCAGACTATATCTGTTAAACTACAACTGTATTAACCTTTTTCCCCTTACACTAACCAAAACTGGCTTGTAGTCAGGTGTCGTCTGCTTCGTTGTTTCATTTTCACTAATCTCAATAACAATGGAAAACAAATTGAACGAGAAATTTAGATTAGATCTATCAAGATAACAATCTCCATATCATCATTTCTCTTAAACTTGTCAGTATTTAACCCATGTCAAGGAAAGCTGATTTATTTTGCAGGTCAATCAATGCCAGCAGATTAAAATTCCATGACTTCAGGTCCTGGGGGACATGTCCGCTGCACTATCTTAGATCCTCAAGGGTCTATCACCTCACCTGCCATCATCTGGTTTATTCATAAAACCCCACTTCATGCCAGTAGGGAAGCCCGCTCCACCTCGACCACGCAAACCAGATGCCACAATTTCTTTCAAGATCCATTCATGGCCCTTCAGCAAAATTTCCTTAGTCTTGTAGTAGTCCCCCTACAATAATGGAGTTATTACATTTACATGTTATCTTAACATTACAATATTAACCATTCTGGTTGGTTGTACATGTATTACAAATTCTACATGTCTATAAAATTCCATGTTTACCAGACTTGATCACGTTGACATTGGCAGAGCATATTATACAGTAAAACCTCTCTAACCGAACACCTCTCTATACTGAACACAATTTCTCGGTCCCAAAAATATACTTTCAATGCTATCAAACCTCCCTATACCGAACACCTCACTATACTGAACACTTTTTCTGGTCCCAATGGTGTTCGGTATTGGGAGGTTTCACTGTAATTGGTTTTGCAGCAGGACTTGCTTGTCAATTTTGATCGACTGTTCCTCAATCATAAAACCAAGGAACAAAACAATAATACTCAATTGTCACTGGCTAAGTTGATTGCGCACAGTTGAACACCAACAGATCAACTGTCTTGAAGGCTCGTCTATTTTAAAATTATGCACTTTTGACTCGCATATTTTTGCAAATAAACCATATTAATGTAGCTACATGTATGACCAAATTTTACTTTATTATCTTGTCATGCTTAACATCCAGTTTTCCCAGCACAACAGGTCTTCACTTCTTGAGAGACTTCCAACTAAAATTGGGGCTTTAAAAATTAAAATTATTTTTTATACATACACCAGTAATTTGTTTTGGTGTAAGTAGGTGCGTTTTGGCATTTCAGGGCGGTTCCAGGTGTTACACAGCATTTGCCAGCGCAGGACAGCTTTACAAACACTGGGACACGCCAAAATCAAAATAAGCCTTTTGGAGCTCATCGTAAGTTGGTGTTTCCCAGCGTTTGTTGGCACTTTCCAGCGTTGAAAGGTTGTCAAATGCTGGCAAACGCCAACTAATGCTGGCTAACACCAAGCTCCAAAAAGGCTTCATTGGATGTTGGCATTTCCCAGTGTTAGTAACACCGGCTAACATTGTCTCCCGCTGGAGAACGCTTTGTAACGCTGGGACCTGCCCTGAAATGCTGAAACACACCTACTAATGCCGAAACAAGTTGCTAGTGATATTAAGTACAAACACAAGACTTTACTGGACAATATTTGCCATTTTTGGGAACCCCTCTATTCTTTTTTTCATAATTTTCCCAAAAACATTTTGCATTGAACTTTTCTAATGCAGTAGGCCTTGTCTTGTGTGGAATAGCAGTACTACATTCATAATCTTTCACCATTACCGGAGACTTGTGTGCTTACCCTGGCCATAGCTCCTTTCAGTGTCCAGTCATGACGACCATACAAGTTGGTGAAAATCCTGTCCTCATCTGACAGAGGCCCATATTTTGTCTGCAAAAAAAAAAAAAAAAAAAAAAATGAAGATAAATAAACTCAGGGTGTGATTGTGAAAACTTCTACGGTTCAGTGAAGCACTTGTATGGAAAAGTGACTTGATTATTGTACATGCCACCTTGGCATATTGAAATCAACCTCTGTTGTTAGCTATAATCTCATCGCCTGTGACCATTCCAAGTTGGTGTGACTGGTTGGACAATGTGTACCTGCTTAATACCATAAAGTCTGACTCACCAAAAATAACAGAACAAACATGAAAACATACATGATGCCAGTAAGAAAATCTATGTCTGTTCAATCCAGTGAAAAATCTTGGAGAACTTATATTTTTGGTTCAATAAAAAAATAGAATCCTTAGTAGATTTTAAGTAGATCACTAGTATGGGCAAAGTCAGTCTCTGTAAACCATATAAATTGTAATGTGGAGTTTTCAGCTGGAAGCAGCAGCACCACAAATCCACTTTGTTTTTTTGTATATCTTTCACATAAATCATTGCATCAGTCCACTGTTACCAGGGACTGCTGGTGCTGTTAGCCAACTGGCCAAATGTTATAATGTTTCATTCATTTGGCTTAAGAAATTTGCACATGCAGATTGGATAATTTATTTTACCATGAACAATGCAAGAATTAGGTAATATTCTGCAGTGATTACTATTTCCTGATTGGGCTACAAATTTTGAAGGCCTAGATCTCTCCTTGTGTTGCTATGAGGATCAGTCATATCATGAGGGGGGAGACTTGAAAGTATTAAAATCACTTGCACTGATGACAAGCAGGGCCATTACAAATTTTCCTGCGCTGAGGGTTCACAACTGCAAGTTTCACATGAAAGTTTCATTTATCATGTTTACATACAACCATTCTTTTATAATGAACTAAGCTGGTAAAGGAAAGCTAACAATATCTGAAAGTAATGTTACTTAATCATGTTGATGATGTTCATATTATTTCACGACTCTTGCCAACTTGACATTCTTACCTTTTCTTTCTTTGGCTCTGCAGTTGTAGTATTGGTTCGGACTGTTGTGGCCAAAGGGCTCACTGTTTTACTGACCCCTGTAATTAGACGGAAGTAAGTTAGTGAGCAGGTGATCAGCACAATGGATATCTAAAACCTTATATCACTTCTACATCACTGTGCATGTTTCAGGCCTAAAATTTGTGAGTCTCCAGGTTGGCACTTCAAATTCAATTGTTGTAGCCAACATCATTTCCACATTTGTAATGTATGCAACGGTATCAAAATAAGAGGCCCATGGGCCTAATGCGCTGCTGGCACTGTGGCTACTGTACAGCCACATGTTCAGTTTAGAGTTGCCAGTCTTCAAGTGGCTTCTGAACAAAGAAAGCTTACCTGATTTTAGTGTCTCATTAGTCCACCAGATGGCACTTCACTCCACATGTAAAAATGGCTTGTTTGTGCAATTCCTGTGATGGATATTGCAGCATGTGCCAAGATAATAATGAATGAGTCCTTAATTTTATGTCCTGCATGACCTTGGGACAGAAAATCAAGGTCACCAAGATTATGTAATACAAGAGGCCCATGGGACTGGTGCTGAACTGATATTGTCATTGATGTCCAAGCTACACCCTGTTATTACAAAATCACCTCTTTCATCTTTTGAGGCATGGTGACCTCACAAAAATAGGTCAAGGTCACTGATAAACTTTCCAGAATTGGACAAGTCTATATACCCTTTCAATTCAGCAAGTCTAATCTAAAGACCTTTCCAAATATGGAATTTTGTATCTTAAAACACATTTTGACTCATAATTTCCCTCAAATTTTAGGTGCTGCCATTGGTCTTATTAGCATCTCAAATTTTGACCTCACCCACAATCCCACCAAACTCTGAAAATCTGCTAAAAATCATAGACGCCACAGTGTTCACAAGATATTCACATTTTGACCCCGATATTGCATGATATTGTAGGACACCCCACAAGTATCGAAAGGGACCTAGATTTTCATTAACCATAAGGTCCTCGTGAAAGTTACGTTGGGCTAAATTGAAAACTGTGGACGGTATCGTGGTCACGATTTTCACATTTTGACCTTTAAATTACACAATAAATTATGTGGCACCGCCAACATTGATTTCGAAGAAGATTTTCATACATTTTATAACTCTAAATAGTATATGGGACTCACTAGGAAATTGTGGGGTGCAGAGCATGAGTTCACGAGATAACCCCGTAATTCAAACTGGCCCATTTGACCATGACTTTTAACTTGTGGATTAAAAAAACTGTTACTGTTCAAAATGTGTGCCCAATATCCCACTTTCTATACATGGTCTGTTCAAATGCTTTTGGACCAAATAGTACATTGACCATTCTGATTTTCGACCGATGTTACATTGTGATGAAGATGACTATCGACAAAGTTGTGAAGAGATTAGTTTTCAACCAGATTTAACCTTCGGCAAAGTTGACCTCTGACGATGCTGATTTCGACGAAAAGTCCTAAATTCCTAAAACACAGTTGTAATTTGTATTTCGTCCTGCGATTAGAAAAGGTAGTTAGCTGCTGGTCATCGTTTTTGCAGCACTGACTCTGAGATTTTTTCTCTTTTTATCTTGCACAAAATAATTTTTCATTGGAATATTTCACCGATCCACAAGAAATCTATCATAAAAGTAAATTTTGTATAACATAAGAATTTATACATTTCCAGTTTGACGCCATTCCCTTGCACTCTTTTCTTTTTCAAGACTACTAATTTCGCAAACAGTTCAGTTTACGTAACTCCAACCACCAATGATGGCCAAGCCAAGGCAAGGGCATCCGTGTCAAAGTCAGACACACTGGCAAACATAACAATTAAGCAGCTTGTTTCCTCTTCAGGTAAAGCATCAAAATCATTACTAGGGAAATGCAGCGATTCAATAGAACCATACCGAAAGACGCCCTGCAAACAGGTACTGCTCTTGCGAAGGACATCTTGCCTCCTTTCCCACAAAGTTGTATAATTAAATCTACATTAACCGGATGGAGGCCACTAACAGGAAGAGACTTAATACAAACCTCCGCAAGCAGTTTTAGTTTTAGGGTCGCTGATGGCGTCACAACCGGATATGACGAGCTGTTTGGGGATTCCCTAATGTGACTAGGCATGGGCGTACAACTTAGCGAACCGTAAACATCTGCTAAATTGGAAAATGTCATCACAGAAAATTGTACCCATGTTCATTTTCCGTAAACAGGGCCATAATATAGGCTGTGTAGCGGGCCGAGCTATTTTTTCCCCCCAATATTATAATAATCATCCATTCAATCTCAAACAGTGTAGCCTGTGGTGTAGCGCTGAAGCTGATGCAGAGTTGAAGTTATTGTTGACATGTTGTGAATCACTGAATGTTGGTGTGGCTGTCATTTTCACTCACAGAAATGGTCACTTTGGTCACTTTCTTGTAACAGTAGGCCTATGCCTACAGCATTTTGTGTTGGCATTGATGTAGTTGTCTTTATTTTGTGGGAGTGAGTGTTTAAGTTCTTTCGTTTGCAAAGTTTCATTCACTTGAAGAGCTGACCTGTATAAAACGAATCTGTAACACTAACAAGTAACAGTTCGTCGCTTTCAGCTTGGTTGCCAATCAACTCTGTCGCAGTGTCATACCGTAGCAAGTCGCGTGGTCACCTAGCTAGTAGCTATATCACTTCGCTGTGTTACAATAATTTGGTCGCATTCAGCGAGAAAAATTATCTATTTTGTAGCGTAACACAAGAAACATCTTGTTTATCGGAACAAATGGAAACTAAATAGAACTTCTTAATCTGGGATTTCTTTATATTTGTGTACATAAACTAATCAAAGAAGACCCCCACCCCCCAAAAAGGTTTGTAACTTTTTTCTGCAAAACCTTGGGGAGCAGGTAGACTCTTCCCTTATAATTAAAGTGTGTGTGTCAACACACACTTTTCTTTCTTTCTTTCTTTCTTTCTTTCTTTCTTTCTTTCTTTCTTTCTTTCTTTCTTTCTTTCTTTCTTTCTTTCTTTCTTTCTTTCTTTCTTTCTTTCTTTCTTTACCAGCAAATTTGTCAGACACATTCTTGGACACTATTATACATACAAACTCCAAACTTGGCATGATTGTACCTCCATACAAGGAGTTTGACCGTTTTATACAGAGGAATGAAGATGTTTAAAATCATGCACATTAGAGGCATTTGAAATTTTAAATCTCGAATATCTTCAAAAGTATGATAGATAGAGATGTCATTCTAACTTCTACTAGGGGGTTATTGACCAGTGCACATCTAATGGACTTAAAAAAAAGTTGCAGCAATTTAAATTATGCTAATTAGCAGCATTGGACATTTTAAAACTTGAAAATCTTCAAAACTACCCTAGATATACATGTCATTTTAACTTCTATTAGGGGATTATTGACCGTTGCGCATGTAATGAATCTAAAGCAAAAGATGTTGCAATTTAAATTATGCTCAATAGCACCATTACAAATTTTAAATCTTAAATAATTTCGAAGCTATAATAGATAGAGATGCCGTTCCAACTTCTATCCCTGTGTTATGGAATAGTTGTACATTGCCATACCAATATGATTTGAAGACGCACTCACTTATATGCTATGCAGCAAATCATCTTTCCTAGTTCTGTATTAGTTTTCCATATATTTCAACTGAGTATATCATTGAAGTGTGATACCTGACCCGCAAGGTTTGTATCTTTTTCTACAAACCATGGTAAGCAGGTAGAATATTCTTTTTAAAAAATTTCTGTATCAGTGTGTCACCTACTTTGCGTGAGAATGCTTTTGTACTTTGATACCTGACTCTCAAGGTTTGTACCTTTTTTCAATAAACCATGGGAAGCAGGTATAGTCTTCCCTTAGATTTCTGTATTAGTATTTCACCTAATTCACATGAGAATACACTTATATTTTAATACCTGGCTCACAAGGTTTGTATTATTTTTCTACAAACCACTGAGAGTAGGTAGCGTCTCCGTTTTTATTTCTGTGTTAGTATGTCCCCTATTTCAACTGAGAATGCAATTGCAAATTTATATATGACTTACAAGGTTTGTATATTTATTTCTTAAAACCATGAGAAGCGGGTAGAATTTTTACCCCACGTTCATTTATTAGCATTTCATTTATTTCACATGGGAATACAATTGTGCTTTGATACTTGACTTACAACTTTTGTTGTTTTTTTTTCTACAAACGATGGGAAGCAGGTAGACTTTTCCCTTATATTTCTGTATTAGTATTTCAGCTGAGATTACAATAGTACTTTGTTACCGGACTCGCAAAGTTTGTACCTTTTTCCGACAAGCCTTGGGAAGCAGGTATAGTCTCCCTTATATTTCTGCATTAGTATTTTCCATATTTCACATAAGAATGCAACAGTATTTTGTTAAATGATTACGAGGTTTGTATCTTTTTTTTCCCACAAACCATGATAAGCAAGTATTATTTTCCCTTATGTTCCTGTGTTAGCATTTCACCTTTTTCACCTTAGAATACAATTGTGCTTTGATGCCTGGCTAGTAAGGTTTTTAACTATTTTCTACAAACCCTGGGAAGCAGGTAGACTCTTCCCTTATATTTCTGTATTAGTTTTTCATACATTTCAACTGAGTATATCATTGAAGTTTGATACCTGACCTGCAAGGTTTGTATCTTTTTCTACAAACCATGGAAAGCAGGTATAGTCTTCCCTGATACATGTATTTCTGCATTAGTGTTTTCCTTATTTCACTTGAGAAAATAATTGTATTTTGATACCTGACTCACAAGGTTTATATCTCTTTCTGCAACCCACGGGAGGCAGGTACCGACTTCCCTGATATGTCTGTTTTAGTATTACCCCTATTGCACATGAAAATGCAATTGTACAAATGTATTTCGATACCTGACTCACAAGGTTTGTACCTTTTTTCAACAAACCATGGGAAGCAGGTATAGCCATCCCTTACATTTTTGTATTAGTATTTCACCTAAGTCACCTGAGAATACACTAATATTTTGATACCTGGCTCACAAGGTTTGTATTATTTTTTACAAGCCATAGGAAGCAGGTAGAATTTTCTTTTTCAATTCTGTATAAGTATGTCACCTACTTTGCCTGAGAATGCTATTGTACTCTGATACCTGACTCTCAAGGCTTGTACCTTTTTCAACAAACCATGGGAAGCAGGTATAGTCTTCCCTTATACTTCTGTATTAGTATTTCACCTAATGCACCTGAGAATACAATTATAGTTTGATACCTGACTTACAAGGTGTGTATTATTTTTGTACAAACCCTGGGAAGTAGGTAAATCTTCCTTTTTATTTCTGTATTAGTATTTCCCCTATTTAACCTGAGAATACAATTCTACTTTGATACCTGACTTACAAGATGGACACATAGTGAACAATGTTGCAGTCAACTTGCATGACCACATTTGCCAAATAGACTAATATTTGAAATAATGACTTTGTGGTGGAATATTGGAGGGGACGCAATTAGCAATTTCGATGTATTCAGCTGAATACACAACCCAGGACACAATAACGCCTAATAATTTTGGTGCATATATGGTTGTGTTAAAGAAAGATTAAATGGTTGAGAAAAAAGAACCCGACAACATTGTGTAAAACACTTAATTGCTTGGCATGTATACCTTGCATGTGATTGTTAACCCTTGTGTGTCCATGCGCACAAAGAGTGATACACAATGTAATGTGATAGTCTGGTATTTGGGATTGCATTTGAAGGAAATGTTATGGTCTTTGTTATTTTGTTGAGCCTGTTGTCTTTGGTTCCACCGTCCGATGTATGTAGTCTATATGTATTTCACACTGGGCAGAGCACACTTGCACCTTTTGGAAGACAACAGTATTATGAAACAACAGACATGGGATTTTTTTTGGCTAGGCATATATCACATAAGTTGTCTAGTAGCTTTCTAACAGGTTGATCAGGCAAGACTATATCTTCTTTTTTTTCCCCAA
>OZ026623.1:36399049-36435662 GCA_964020975.1 Hermodice carunculata
ATTAATAATGCAAGGAGCTCGATTTGACATAATGTTATATTGACATGGAACTGATTGTACATTGTGATTGTGAAATGACGATGTTTCACAAAAGATATATGCTTTGGGGTTTTTCGTGGGTTTGTATGTTTGTTTGTTTGTTTTGGTTTTGTGTGTTTTTTTTATTTTGTTTTTTGTAAAATGTATATGAAATTAATGACAGATATATGATATAAAAGTCCACATGCTTCCTGTCATTTGTAGGTACAAAGATGCAAACTTTGGAGATCAGGTAACAAAGTGCACTGTACTTTTCTGGGGAAATAGTTGAAATACAATTATAAAAGATCAGTCTAACCTCTTCACCTGCTCCCATGGTCTGTATATAGTGTAGGAAAAAGATATAAACCATATCAGTCAGGTATCAAAGTACAATTGTATTCTCGGATGAAATTCTGAGTATGGATATAGAAAAAAGATACAGACATCATCATTCAAGTATCAAGGTGCAGTTGTGTTCTCAGCTTACATAGGGAAAATATAAAAAAGAAATATATAAGAAAACAGGCTGCCTACTTCTATGGTGTGTGAAAAAAGATACAAGCCTTGTCAGTAAGGTAGAAAAAAGATACAAACCTTGTGAGTCGGGTATCCATATGTGATATTGTTTTCATGTGAAAAAAGTGAAACAAATATAGAAAAATAAGAGATGACCATCCAATGAAACCTGTTTAGAGAGGCCACCCATAGGGCAGACTTAAAGTGGTCACATAAGGCAGGTGGTCTGAATGGCAGTTCAATAACATGGAAAAGATAACTAAAGGGACTTTGGAAATATGGTCTTAAAGGGCATGTGGTCTTTTATTACAGTGGTCTCTCAAAATTGGTTTCACTGTACCTACTTCCCATGGTTGGTAGAAAAAAGATGAACCTTTTAAGCCAACTTGTGAGCCAGGTATCAAAGTGCAATCGCATTCTTAGGTGAAAAGGGTGAAATACTATATATCCAAATAAATATAAGGGAAGAGTCGACCTGCTTCCCATGGTTTGTAGAAAAAACTACAAACCTTGTGAGCCAGGTATCAAAGTACAGTTGCATTCTCAAATGAAATAGGTGAAATGCCAATACAGAAATAAAAAAGAAGTTTCTACCTACTGCCCATAGTTTGTAGAAAAAAGATACAAACCTTGTGAGCCAGGTATGAAAATATAACTGTATTCTCAGGTGAACTTTGTGAACTCCTAATACAGAAAAATAAGGAAAGACTATACCTGCTTCCCATGGTTTGTAGGAAAAAGATACAAACCTTGTGCGTTAGGTATCAAAGTGCAACTATGTACTCAGGTGAAGTAGGTGAAAAAGTAATACATAAAAAAAGAAGATTCTATTAGCTTTCCATGGTTTGTAGAAAAAGATTCAAACCGTGTGAGTCGGGTATCAAACTACAATGATATACTCAGTTGAAATATGTGAAAAACTAATACAGAAATACAAAACAGTCTATCTGCTTTCCATGGTTTGTAAAAGAAAGATAATGACTTTGTGAGCCAGGTATCAAAGTACAATTGTATTCTCAGATGAAATAGTTGAAATACTAATAAAGAAATATAAGGGGAAATTATACCTGTTTCCCATGGTTTGTAGAAAAAAAGATGCAAACCTTGTGAGTCAGGTATCAAAGCACAATTGTATTCTCAGTTGAAGTACATGAAGTGCTATTACAGAAACATAAGGGAAGATTCTCCCCGCTTCTGATGGTTTGTAGAGAAAAAAAATACAAACCTTGTAAATCATGTATCAAAGTACAATTGCATTCTCATGTGAAATAGGGGAAATACTAATACAGACATATCAGGGAAGATGTTACCAGCTTCCCGTGGCTTGCGGAAAGAGTTAAAAACCTTGTTAGTCAAGTATCAAAGTGCAATTATTTTCTCAGGTGAAATAGGGACATGCTAATACAGAGAAATAAAGGGAGAGGCTAACCACTTCCCATGGTTTCTACAAAAAAGATACAAACCTTGTGAGTTACGTAACAAAGTACAATTCTAATCTCGGGTGAAATAGGGGAAATACTAATACAGAAAAAAAGAAAATTCTACCTACTTCCCATGGTTTGTAGAAAAAATATACAAACCTTGTGAGCCAGGTATAAAAATATAATTGTATTCTCAGGTGAATTAGGTGAAATACTAATACAGAAATCTAAGGGAAGACTATACCTGCTTCCCATGTTTTGTAGAAAAAAGGAACAAACCTTGTGAGTCAGGTATCAAAGTACAATTATATATTGAGTTGAAATATGCGAAAAACTAATACAGAAATATAAGGGAATAGTCTACCTGCTTCACATGGTTTGTAGAAAAAAGGTACAAACCTTGTGAGTCAGGTATCAAAGTACAATTATATATTGAGTTGAAATATGCGAAAAACTAATACAGAAATATAAGGGAATAGTCTACCTGCTTCACATGGTTTGTAGAAAAAAGGTACAAACATTTTGAGACAGGTATCAAAGTACAATAGCATTCTCATGTAAAGTAGGTGACATACTAATACAGAAATTAAAAAGAAGATTCTACCTGCTTCACATTGTTTGTAGAAAAAAGGTACAAACCTTGTGAGTCGTGTATCAAAGTACGACTATGTATTCAGGTGAAATAGATGAAAAACTACAACAGAAATATGACGGAAAAGTCTACCTGCTTCCCATGGTTTGTAGAAAAAGATACAAACCTTGTGTGTCAGGTATCAAGCTACAATTATACTCAGTTGAAATATGTGAAAAACTAATACAGAAATATTAGGGAAGAGCTTACCTGCTTCCACTGGTTTGTAGAAAAAATATTCAAAGCTTGTGAGGCAGGTTTAAAAGTACAGTATTATTGTATTCTCTGGCGAAACAGGTTAAATACTGATACAGAAATATAAGGGAACATTACACCTGCTTTCGATGGTTTGTAGAAAGAGATAGAAACCTTACAAGCCAGGTATCAAAGCCCAATTGTATTCTCAGGTAAAGCAGGTGCAATCCTACTTAAGAAACATAAGGGGAAATTCTACCTGATTCCCATGATTTTACAAAAAAATATATACAAACCATGTGAGTCAGGCATCAAAGCACAATTGTGTTCTGAGGTGAAGTAGATGAAATGCTATTACAGAATCATAAAAAGAGAGTTAACCTGCTTCCCATGGTTTGTAGATAAAAAGATACAAACCTTCTAAGTCAGGTATCAAAGTACAATTGCATTCTTAGGTGAAATAGGTGAAATGCTAATACAGAAACATAAGGGAAGATTCTACCCGCTTCTCATGGTTTGTAGATAAAAAGATACAAACCTTGTCCAGTCAGGTACTAAAGTGCCCTTGTATTAAAGATATATAAGAGAAGATTATACCTAATTCCCATGGTTTGTAGAAAAGGGATGTAAACATTTTGAGTCAGGTATCAAAGTGCAATTGTATTCTCAGGTAAAGTAGATAAGAAGGACAACGTACTAATTTAAGCTTATGGAAGGGATGTCTACCAGCTTCCCATGATTTCTAGATAAAATGACACAAACCTTGTCAGCCAGGTATGAAACTGCCCTTGTATCAGCAGGTGACATAGACGAAGTACCAGTTTCAGAAATTTAAGGGAAGACTTTACCTGTTGCTCGTGGTTTGTAAATAAAGAAAGGATACAAAACTTGTGAGCCAGGTATCAGAGTAAAATTGTATTGTGAGATGAAAATGCCAATTGTACAAATATAAGAGATGTCTACCTGCTTCCATGGTTTGTAGAAAAAAGATAGAAACGTTGTTAATCAGATATCCAAGTGCAATAGGCAAGGGCAAGGGCAAGAACAGAAGGTTGAAGAACTGCCTTAAAGAGGGCACTGCAGTCAGGGGAGGGCTAGGGTTGTGTACTCCCATTACTTTACATTGTTACTTGCAACTTGATAACTTGAAAACTACTGCACATAGAAACACCAAATTTCAGACAGTAAATTTAGATGCATAACCAAATACCTCACAAAAATCATATAACCACAGCTACATAACTAACTAGTTTATTTAAGGATGCTTCAAAATACAAAGTACTGGAAGTACACAGCTCTGCTCGTCCAAAAGTTTGTGTATTCAGTTGTGTGTTGAGGCGAATACACATCTTAGAGCTAATTCTGACCTTTCCTATTGTATTCTCAGGTGAAATACTAATCACACACACACACACACACACACACACACACACACACATACACACATATGTATACACATGTATATGACATAAGAGTATCAATCTGCTTGGCGTGGTTTGTAGATAAATCATGCTAACTTTGTGAACCAGGCATCAAAATGCAATTGTGTATTCTCAGGTGAAAGAGGTGAAATACTCAGTATACATAAGTAAGAGAAGAGTCAGCCTGATTTGTAGTAAAAAGATACAAACATTATCAGTCAAGTATCGAAGTGCAATTGTATTCTCAGGTAAAATAGGTAAAATATTAAGTGTGCGAGTCAGGTATGAAAGTTTTACTATATTTTGAGGTCAAATACCAATGCATGGGGGGGGGGGGGGTATAAGAGTCTATTTGACAGTTGTAATTTTTAAGCATCAACATCATCATTCAAATGACCAGATATTGGGAATTACAATACATATACAGTACAATACTTTTATTTAATTTAGTTTTCGCTTCAAAAACGCTAGCCACATGGTAATATCAGTGATTGAAATACAAATGGCGTATGGGGTGACAATTACTAACTTGGCATGATAAAAACACAGAGACTTAACACATGAAGTGTAAAATGAAAAATGTTATACCCAAGCACAATAAAATAATAGAAATTACAGAAACATTCGTCCGTGTTGATAATTTGAACACTAAAAATTTTAAAGCTGGAACAGTTCATGGAAAGGTATGGAAAGGCAAGTACTGATTGTTATTGCACAAAGCACAACTGCTGTTTTTATTGGTTTATAAGGCTTCTACTTAAAACTGCTTAAGGACTCACAATGCATTTGGCCCTCTTTTTGTTTGTGGTTTTATTGATTGATTTTATTTTTTCCTTATGCCCTTAGTATAAAACAAAGACAAATCATATGAAAGTATGTCACACAGTCAACTCAAGATCACATTAAAATGATATTTTAGCACACATGTAGTAAAGCATAAAAAACAAAACAAATCAAAGACAAAAAACAAAAAAAAAAACAAACAAACAAAAAAACAAAAACAAAAACAAAAACAAACAAACAAAATAAAACAAACAAAAACAAAACAAAACAAAAAATACCTCTAAGACACAACGATACTGTAAATCATAAAAATTGCATGACCCAAGTACTTAACTTTGCATTTCACGGGCCTCTGCTGTTTCACAGTTAAACTTCTGTCCACTCACCCACCAATCCCCAACAAAGTGTTCCAAATTTTAGCTCCATAGTCCATAAATTGTGCAGACCATCTTGCTTAGTCCTGCAGTGTTTAACTGTTTGGTACACAGTTGGTGCTCATTTGTTAAATTCTAATATTTTGCTTTTTGATGTTAAAAAGGTTCAACATAGAAGCCACATAGATGGTTGCCTGAGGAACAGATTTAGTGGGCACTGCTGTTCTTGATGGCAGTAATCCCAATACTGGCAATAGACCTTTCGATATTAAAATATTTTAATAGAGAGGTGACAGGGCGCAGTGCAACGTGCGACTACTGTTTGCATGGCTATTTTTAAACTTTCCCGCAAAATCTGTATTGACGCATGCGTATTAGGGGGTTTCCCCTAATACCAGCGGTCCTAAAAATAAACCTGCTAGTGGAGGTTTGTATCAAGTCTCTTCCCCACTAACAAAGGTAGTCCCGCAGCCTAAAAATAAAATAATGAATGAAAATAAATGATACTTTCATGCTTGCCATTGTTTTACATTTCAATTCAGATCAACATCGATCCTTGAATCATTTGGTCAAAAAGTGCAAAAGATAATTAAATATCGCTGTTTATTTACAACCAATCAAAAGTGAGGGAAGCCATGTAGTTCCGGTACGGACCAAACTAACGTTTTCTAAAGCAGGACGGTGGGGACGGCAGGTGTGAAATGTTTATGTGCTTCTCTGGGTGAAGATCCAGCACAGGCATAACTGTATGTTGCATCTGGGATTATTTCGTAAGTAAAGCTTTGCGTATATTTAAATGTTCTCTCGCGATACAGTACTGCCAGGTGACACTCGAAAGTCGTTACGACGTTAGCATTGAATGATGAGTGCCAACTTCCCTCAGTCTGGCCAGGTGACAATCGGCAGGTGTGCTTTCTGTTTTGCAGTGGACTTGGAATCTCATGACAGTTAACAAGTCGAACGCTCGAGATCTGAGAGTACGGGTCTTGTTTTGTTTAATTGTTATTGTAAGCTGACTGAGTGAGATACCGGCGACTTTATTACCGGACCGGTTCCTCGTCAATGTCAATGTGGAATTATGCATACATACAGTTTTCGGCCAGTTTTCAAAGAGAGATGAATGATGCATGCTTTTCATTGCTGTTATGTTCTATATTTCTTCCCAAGACCTAGTGAATAATAAGACTCTTAAATCAGAGACACAGATATCTCTTATCTTAGTACCCTTTGTCTAATAGTAATGCTTTCCTAAAGTCCAGTATTTGGGAGTGTCAATCTGTTTCCCTTCTTGCTTGGTGTCATCTGGTTCACCACTTGGGCTGGTGATGGGGGGGGGGGGGGGGGAGCTGATACAGCTCTAACCATGTGATAACTTCAAAATAAGTTATCACATGGTTGGAGCCGTGTGATAACTTCTAAATATAATTGACCAGTAATGTTGTATTTGTGTTGCCTGTAAATTAATAGATCAGGCAGCATGGCAACAATCACATCCTTTATGGCCAGCAACATGACTTCCAACTTCCAAGAATCCAAGAAACACATAAATCATGCGAGACCCAGCTGATAGCCGTGCTGCCTAAGTGATGTTGCAGGCATGATCCATTAATTTACAGGCATTACACGTCAATGATATTTAGAGGTTATCACATGGTTGGAGCTGTATCAACCCCCGAGACCGATTACCAGTCTGTAGTTTTTACCTCAGCTGACTTGTCAGTCAGCTGAGGTTTTTTGAGGGTCCGCCGTCCGTCCGTCCGTCATCCACAATTCACATTTTCGACTTCTTCTCAAAAACCGTCAGCCAGATTCACTTCAAACTTGGTGGAGATGTGCCTTGGGTGGGTCTCTACCAAGTTTGTTCAAATGGTCACAGTCCAGTGATTTTTGGATTTTTTAATGAATTTTTTGGTTCTTTTTTTGGGTAAATCTTAAAAAATCTTCTTCTCCGAAACGCTCACCCAATTGCTTTGATATCACACAGGAACACTCCCTAGGACTCCTAGTTATTAATTTGTTCACCAGGTGGCGCTGCAATTTTTGCCTAATTTTTTATGAATTTTTGTGTGTTATAGCTATTTTCGACTTCTTCTCCAGAACCATCACTCAGATTAATCTGAAACATGGTGGATATGTTCCTTGTAGAAGGGTCAAACAAAGTTGTTCACTATGTGGGAATGCTGCAGATTCCTGATTTTTAACGATTTTTTCAATTCTGGTACTTGTCGATCAATGCAGCTTTCCTATTGATTACTATGGAAGTCAATGGGCATTCTAATGCTAATTCACATTTTCTACTTCTTCTCCAAAACCGTCATCCAGATTAACTTCAAACTTGGTGCCAATGTACCTTGGGTGGGTTTCTACCAATATTGTTCACATGGTCATGCTCCAGTGATTTTTGGAATTTTAATGAATTTTGTTGTTGTTTTTTTTTTGTACAAATCTTAAAAAATCTTCTTCTCGTAAACTGCTTACCCAAATGCTTTGATATCACACAGGATCACATCTAGGGACTCCTTGTTGTTAATTTGTTCACCAGGTGGCGCTGCAGTTTTTTTCTAATTTTTTGTGAATTTTTGTATGTTATAGCTATTTTCGACTTCTTCTCCGGGACCGTCACTCAGATTAAGATTACACGTGGTGGATATGTTCCTAATGGAAGGGCCAAACAAAGTTGTTCACTGTGTTTGAATGCTGCAGATTCCTGATTTTTTCAATTCAGCTCCTTTGCAGTAAATGCACCTTTCCTATTGATTACCATGCAAGTCAATGGGCATTCTAATGCTAATTTACATTTTCGACTTCTTCTCCAAAACCATCATCCAGATTTAGTTCAAACTTGGTGGCAATGTACCTTGGGTGGGTGTCTACCAGGTTTGTTCCAATGAATTTGGATTTTTTTATGATTTTTTTTCAAAAATCTCTACAAAAGTTTTAATATGAAAGTTTAACATGGGAATTTCTTGTAATGGTCATAACTTTAATAATATTGACCAGATTTACTTCAAACTTGGTGGGGATGTGCCTTGGGTGGATCTCTACCAAGTTTGTTCAAATGGTCACTCTCTATTGATTTTTGGATTTTTTATGATTCTTTTTGTTCTTTTTTTGGGCAAACCTTCAAAATTCTTCTCCTCTGAAACCGCTCACCCAATTGCTTTGATATCGTACATTGACACTCCGGGGAACACCTAATTCCCAATTTGTTTACCATGTGGCGCTGCAATTTTTTTTATGAATTTTTGTATGGTTTTGCTATTTTTCACTTGTTCTCAGAACCGTCCCTCAGATTAAGCTGAAATGTGATGGATATATTGTTGTGGAAGGGTCAAACAGTTGTTAACTAGGTGGCACTGCTTTGGATTCCTGATTTTTAAGGATTTTGATTTTGGGTACTTATCGTTCAATGCAGCTTTCCTATTGATTACTATGTAAGTCAATGGGCATTATAATGCTAATTCACAGGACAACTGACAGGAAATTTACTGTTTACTTGATAACTTGATATCTGTTTTGAGTTAGCTACACATGTTAATTATTCTGTATGAAGGTCATGCTGAGACAGTACATAAATGACCTTGACCTCGTTTGTGGGGTCACAGTGCAACATACATGAATTTTACTCTTCATTATAACTTGAGAACTACTTGAACTTTGATGTTGCACATGTAAGTGTTCTTCTATAAAGGTCAGACTTACTCAGAACATGGTGTCCTTGATCCTTTCCCAAGTTCATAGAGCTGCAAGTGTGATGAATATCAAGATCAGCTAAGGCACGGGCTGTTCACACAGCCCTCTTGTTGGGTAGATGTTTCCACCACGTCTTTTAATCATGACAGCATTGGCTTTCTTTTGGTTTCTTCCATGGAGATGCCTGATGGTACATATATATTGCCTGTGTCATATCAGGGGTCACATTAAGGATTTTTCAGTATGGGTCCGTTGGACCCATCTTTCTTCTTTTTCAGGAAAAATAGTGGGTCCATGAACTGAATCAATGGGTCCAGTCTGAAATTGTGCAAACTGGACTCCGTTTGATGTAATTTGATTAATTGATTTTATTTGCTATAATCAACATGCATCAAAATAATAAATAAAACATGCAGGTAACTTAAGCCTAGAAACGAACATAACATGGGGTCTGTATGCTCCCGTAGGTAGCTCATTGTAATAAAATTTAAGATTGAATAAAAAGTTACCAATATGCCAACTTGATGTAAAAGGGTCTAAAAGTTGTTGACTGTACCAAGGATGGATTCAATATACCCAGGAACCTACTATTAAGATTAAGTCTATAACACATCCCTGGTCTACCAAAAAATGGTTGTGAAGGGGGCTTAGCCCCCAGCACGCTGCCCCTGCACCAGTATCTGGTGTTGCACACCGTGTGCTACCGGACAGTTTTTTTAACTCGCTTGCACAACAAGCAGCATGCGTGATTGAACATGCCTGAGCTCTGTTATTTTTGCGATTGATTGCACGTGATGAAATGGTCAGAAATTATGTGATTTATATTTCTGTGCACTTTCTATTTCAATATGCCTGAAAAATTTGATGTCCTTAGGCAGTGTTAAGAGTCTGATCTTAAGTGCGGTCACTTTTATCACCAAGCAACACGGTAGGCCTACAAGCCGTGCAACACACAAACGAGTGTACACAGCCTGTCAATGTCACGGGCATGCACCCAGGCATGGTTTTCCGCTATATATTTTTTCCGGCCTTTGATCATAAATTCCATTCCTATCTTGTTCTGTCATACAGATTTGTTCCATTCAAACATTTCAGTAAAATCAAAACAACCAAATTTTGTTTAAAAAACACCAATAACCTTGTGACCCATGGGAGACAGTGATGAACAACATCGTGTCAGGCCGGCTAATACAAGTTTTCTTTTCGTCTACGTGTAACCTTGCCATGACTAATCTGTGTATTTTCCTTGCCGTCCGTCATGAATTTCACTTGTGTCTTTATCTGGGTCTAGATTTGTTCGATGGAAGTCTTCTTGGTGAAAATATGATGTGAAAATTTAACATCTTAGCCCAATAATCTTTGCGTAATACGACTTCCCTTCCCAACATTGCGGACATGAGACAAGCATATGGGGAACAACAAATTTTTGATTGGACAGTGAGCAGGACGTGATCAAATCCATCCAATGAGGAGCCTGGAAGTGCTCTCAGCACATTCATAATGAGGTGAAATGATGCACATCCATTCCCATTCTGGGAAATTTTTAGAGGGATTATCCGATACCCCAGGAATATTTTTTCTTAGCAAATAAGAGAGCTTGTTACATAGAAAGACGAACATCAAAGGATTCCATCAGTAGAATAAATAATCATGAGATTGATAATGGTCGATGCAAAACACCGTGACCGCTTGGGGAAATTTCTGCAGTTGTATCATTCAAAATGCATCGTGTTTTTGTGCGTGCGTCCACAGAGACGCAAAATGACAATGTTTTATCAATTTCCAGGCGTCATTTCTTTATTTTTTGCGCCTATGACGCAGGACGCAAGCTTAATGTGACCCCTGCATATGAACACTGGAAGATAATGGAGATAACACCCCCCACCCCACCCGTATTGCTTACATGCTTTAAGGCTCCAGGATCCTATGTTTGCATGTCTGGCAGCCTTTTTTGGAACATTTTCTGAATATCTGGCATTGTGATGTCTTTCGGTATGCTTTGGCGTGATTTGGAGGGAATTTAGACTACGCTTGCTGGTATTTGAATGAAAGGTATCTTCATGAGGAATTTGAATCTTTTAACCATTATATATATACATGTTTAACAATAATGAGAAAACAACTATAGCAGTGATTAACACTCTAAGGAAGGTATCTTCATGAGGAATTCGAATCTTTTAACCATTATATGTTTAACGATAATGAGAAAACAACTATAGTAGTGATTAACACTTTAAGGGTTAATACTGCAGAGTTTTGCCTGTATGTTCTGTTCTTGCTCAGTTAAAATGCTTGCAGTTTTTCTTTTCAACGTATAATCTGGCCTTTCTCTTAAGGAGCTTTTTAGTCTTCATTATGACCCATGGAAGATTGTCATTTACATGTATTTGACTGGCCTTGTTGGGGGGGGGGGGGATTTCTTTACCCCTGTATTGGTGGTATCTGTGATGATGTTCCATAGATCATTTACTGTACATGTTGATACGTATGCTTTTTGGGCTATGCTTCTCCCAGGTTTGACATGGTCAGCAAGTTAATGCCTTCGAGCTTTCTAATATTATCATTTGCCTTCGGATCTGTTTGTTTCATGTCAGGTAATGCTCTGAGGACACAGTCATGGTCTTTATACCCCTGGCATGATTTTGGTGTTATTTATACATGTGGGATTATTTGTGACAATTAGCTATAGAGTATTACTGGCTCTAGTGGCGTCCTCTATCATCTGTTCTAGACCACAGTTACCAGGTATGCTAGCAGATTTGTTATGGAGATTGGGATGAGTGCATCTCTCTTACAAAGTACCTTGTTCTTCTGATCTCCTCAGGACTGTGAAATTAAGGTTGCTCCCAGATACTGTAATTTGGTCCATTTCTTTAAGACATTTTAGAGATATATGCAGTTCAACTAAGCAAGTTTCATCGTTTCGTTGGGTCTGTTATAAGCTCCAATGTGTAGAATTGTACTGCCAATTATACCAATTTTGTGCCATATTATTTCACAATTGGTTTGGGGTTCTGGTTTGTCCTCTATCACAATGTCTTTTGTGACAGCAATAAATACTCCATCTCCTCCTCTGTCTGCCCGGTCACCTCGTATGTGATTGTCAGTTTAGCACATTCATCATGTGAAGTGTTTAAGCCACAACTTTGTGCTAATCATGATGTCTGCTTATAGTATGTGTATCATGAGGTGTAACCGTTCTCCCCTAGCCTAAGTGCTTTGGCAGTATGCATTCAGGATTTTAAGATATTTCTTGCTCAAACAGGTGGCCGGTTTCAGCTGGGAAGAGAAACAGCTCATTGAGTCACCTGGTGATGTGAGAAGACCAATTGTAAACAATGTGTCACTTAGGGTATCAGTGTTGATGTCAAGACTTTTAAAACGATTCAGTGACTTGATTAGGCTAATTTCTGAAAATAATTAGGTGGCAAAAAGTTCAGCAGTCCACAGGGTTCACATTTCGGTAAAACTGATGGTTTGCCAATAGCTACATGTATGTATTCTTGGGTGTCCAGTAATAGGCAATTCTGGTGGTACCAAGTATCACACCATTCTCAATAGCATGTTGAAAAAAATGACATGAGCCTATGTACCTAGTAGTAGTACTTTTGTTATTCTCTTTTTATCATGTATAAGGCATTGGAACAACTGCAAATGGAACTACGTGTTCTTCCATTGTTTCCCAGGTAATACAATGGAGTCAATGGAATACTCCTCAGTCAGCACTGTTAAATTATAAAACCTGTTGAGGCAATGGTAGAAAAAGTTAAAAAAACAAAACAAAAAACTATTGATATTAAAAAACCAAACCTGTGAAAGCTTACAATATTTCAAAGTACATATAACCTCAATTTTTGCTAGAAAAATAAATTTATGTAATTTTGTGAAATAGTGTATTCACTGAAATTTTCAAAAGCCTGAATTTCTTACATCTTACTAACACATGGACAGATCTAGACTTCAGAAATATTTAGCCAAAATTGGAGATACAGACACAATTGATGGAAGTTCTGTTGTGTCCCTTTAATCATGTTAATAATAAATTTAAAAAATATATTAGCCTTTTAAACATTTCTGAAGCCAAATTTAAGAAACATTAGTATCTGGCTAATAGCCAGGCTTGTCCCAGCAAACATTGATATGTTTTTAATGTAAATTTGTCATGTTTTTATCCATTATCTGTAAAATTTGTATCTGTGCGTTCTTCAACATAAAGTCATATCTTTCCAGTGCAAACATTGTCATAATTAGTCTAAGAATGTTAACAGGTAAGTTAGTGTAAATACATGTGTAGAATGGGTTTGGTCCCATCCTACATACATGTGAGTCACTGATAGATTTACACCTATCACTTTTTGAAATAATGATAACAACTTTGAGTCATTGTTAACAATCAAATCCAGTGTATTGATTATGTAGTAAAATGTGGCCAAGTGCTCTGTACTGCCACGTTCGTGACTTAGAACTGGTTATATTTATCTGTGATTAATTGTACCTAAAATGTTTGATTAAGGCTTATCATGTCTGGTGTAAACATTGCTTTAATAGTCATGTGCTTACAGTTCAGGTGCAGGTGTCCAGATACATAGCATGGGGCATTTGAGAAATATTTTTTTCTTTTCAAAGTGACCTGACATCTCAGGTAGCACCAATTATTTGTAATTTTCAAAGTGCAGGTGAAATGTTTAAGATTCCTCTTTAATCAAGATAATTGATATGAGAATGGTTGAATTGTCCTTTTGATTGGAGACAAACCAGACTTTGTCTGCCAAAAAAGTCAACCCATTGTTTTGAAATTGCATAGGGACACTTCTGAGGACACCAAGATTTTAATTTATTCACCAGGTGGCACTGTGATTTTTTTTTTTTTTTTCATTTTTAGCACAGCTGACATGTCAGTCAGCTTAGCTTATAGGATAGTCCGTCATCCGCCCATCCACAATTCACATTTTCGACTTCTCCAAAACCACCAGCCCAGATTCACTTCAAACGTGGTGGGGATGTATCTTGGATGGGTCACTACCAAGATTGTTCAAATGATTATAGGCTTCAGTGATTTTTGTATTTTTGTGAATATTTTGGCCCTTTTTGGGGGGCAAATCTTAAAAAAAATCTTCTCAGAAACCACTCTCCCATTGCTTTGATATCACACAAGGACAGTCCTAGAGACTCCTAATTCTTAATTTGTTCACCAGGTGGCACTGTAAATTTTTCTAATTTGTTTATTTTTTGTGTGTTTTATATGCTTTTGCTATTTTTGACTTCTTTTCCAGAGGTGTCACTCAGATTAAGCTAAAACTTAGTGGAAATGTTCCTTGTAAAGGGGTCAAACAAAGGGGTTATTCCTTAGGTGGAAGTGCTGTGGATTCTTGATTCTTAATGATATCTTCAATTCAGGTACTTCCCAGTTAATGCAACTTTAGCCATTGATTACTGCGTTGTGTCGGTCAATGGGCATTCTAATGCTCGATATCTTGTATGTTCTCCACCAAGTAGCAATATTCTCTTGAAAGTTCTCTTTAAATATTCTTCAATTTCTCATGCTCCAGTAAAATTTATATTGTAAATCATTTTTTTCTTAGGCAAATCTTAGAAATGCTTCTAAATGTCATATGCACTCAGCTAAGGCTCAACATAGGCTTATTACATTGCAAGTTTGATTCTGTGAACATGCTTAGGCCAGCTGAGCACGGATTATTCACACAACCTCTTGTTAATGAATTGTTTTGTTAATTTTTGGCATAATCTTCTCTGAAACCCTTCAGGCAATGGTTTCCCAATTGTGCAGGGACACTTCTGAGGACCCTGGACCTTAATGCTCCCCTTCGGAGAAGGCAGGGCATGAATATAGCTTTTTTGTTCATGTTAGTCAGTAGGTAGAGACTGTGGTTTCCACACCATAACTCAAGAAGTTTTTGAGATAGGACTTTGATAGTGCCCAGGTATCAAGGTCAGCTGAGCACAGTGCTGTCACAGTCCTTGTTTAGCAGTAAACATGGTTGAAGTGCTCTTGATTAACATTTGACTGATGAAAAAGTCCATCTGGTCCTGGGGCATATTTGTTATAAAATTAACATTTACACATGCATGTCATGCAGATGTACATGTAAGTTTTGTATGACTTTTTTTCTTACAGGCAGTTTAGAAAAAAGCTGTTACACTGAGCTGGTAAAAATGCACAAAGATGTTGACAAACACGAGATCTGCAGGTAGCACATTCGCCATGTCCACTGTGTTTGTATATAAACCATGGAGTAAGTATGCATATGACAATAAGGCAGAGCCTGAAAGATTTATTAATTGAGGTGACTTACACAAGTTAAAAGTGTTGTGAAGTTATACATTTAACTTTAAGTTTATAAATTTACATGTTGCAAAAATATGTTTCAATTCATATTACGTGTATACTGTTCACTCTAAAATTAACACACATGCTCTTTGATCGTATTTTTGTGGAGTATGGAAAGTTGCTAATTACATCTTCAGTATGTGGTATGGGGAGGGACTGTTTTTGTTAGCTCTGTTGACTTGTCGATCAGCAGAGCTTATAGAATCTGTTTGCATCCGTTGTCCGTCCATCTGTCCTTCTATCATTATACATTTTACATTTTCGTCTTCTTCCATAATACATTTTACATTTTCGTCTTCTCTTCAAAAACCCCTGCATGGAATGTTTTGATATTGCGCATGAACGTTCCCCAGGTGGACCTCTGCTAAGTTTGCAAAGGAGATGATGATCAATGCAATATTTTTTTCTATTTTTTATGAATTTTTACATTTTAAATCTTTTTTTTTTTTTAATTAAAATTTCTTCATCTTAAGAACTACTGGGTCAGTTGCCATTGATATTGCACATAGGGTCACCTAGGGTCACTTAGTTCCTTTTTGGCCACCAAGTGGCGCTGCAACTTTTTCAAATTTTTTCCTGAATTTTTGTGTGGTAAGGTTATTTTTTAACCTTTCTCCAGAACAGCCAAACAGAATTGCTTAAAATTTTATCAGAATATAGTTGGACAATGAAAGTTTGAAAAAACAATGTGGATATATTAAGTTTTGACAAAGTTATGGGATCTTTACAAACCTAAGTGAGTGCTGCCACTGTATGAATATATATTGCAATTCAGTGCATGTATTGCACTATTGTATTTACAATTTTGACTTCTCAACTTCTGTTGCTTAAGTGCTACCACTGTGCATGTATACAGACTACAGTGCATGTATTGCAATATTGTAAAAGCAGGTTCCAGTCAGCAGAACACAGGATCATCATAATCATCTTGGTTTTTTTTTTATCCCAATACAAGTCAATGTTTATCTGGTAGCTTGTGAAGGATTAACACATTCCATACTATGGTCACAGGCCTTGGTCAGTGCTTCTGGCACTGCCTGGCAAGTCATGCTGCAGCTGCCCTTGCGGTAGCTGCAGCATGACTTGCCTGGCAGTGCCAGAACCACTGACTTAAGACTTAAGGCATGTTGGTATTTGAAAGAAAGCTCTTTTCATGAAGAATTTAAATATGCAATTGTCACCCTAAACCTTGGTAAATATACGTAAATATCAGGGACTGATATGGAATGAGTTCAAAAAAGAATCATGAAATAAACATGACAGCATTTGATGTTACAAATGACTTGACTGCGTTCTTAAAATCACATGGTTGCTAAAAGACAATGTTTTCCTGAGATTATATGTGTCTCAAAGAGTCAAATGGCCTAGCTGCATTATGTCTTTATCACTATTTACATGTACTTACAACCCATTTACAACCAAGTTCTGTACTCAGTGGTACCCTTAATGTCAATTCCTGACACTGCCTACCTCTTAAATATATAGAGGCAAAGAATCTATACAGGGCAAGAATTTCGGCAAGAATCGAGATATCATCCTTGTAAGGATTCTCCTAAACTTGTCTTTCTTTAAAAAAAAAGAAAAACTAATCGACAAAAATCCAAATAGATTTTCGCAAAATTTTGCAAAATTCTGGCCCCGCTATCTATGGTATCTTATCTATCTATCCAGGGTTCCAGCGCATCATTAAAAGTCATTAAATTTTATTGTCTATTTTTAAGGCCATTAAAAGTCATTAATTTATGATATGTGTCATTAAAAGTCATTAAATATTGATAACCGATGATCGCTGGTCAAAATCGGTGTCCAAAGTCCAAACGCAGGCTGTTGAGTGGCTTGGCCATAAAACAGGAAGCGGAAGTTGTAGGTGCGCAAAACGCAATGCGCAGAAGACCTCACCTGTCACGCTTCTGCAAATGTCTGCCTCGCCTAGGGCGGGAACCTTTGCTCACTGACCCGTTTATCAACGTGAACTTTGACATTGTAAAATTGCATTTTGTGTTATTGCGTATCAGAGAATAGGTAAATGCACCTTCAGTGACGCTTGAATAAGTGATAAAGAATATACTCTGTGGCTTGCACCTGTGGCTGGTGATAAATAGGCCTATTCCTTCGTTGCCGTATTTGCAAGAAGACTCGCGCTATAGTTGCAGCTTGAGCAATATAGGAAAGAATGCCTTGCGCACGCATGCCGAAGGCCAGGGACACCAAGAGTTAATGGAAGCTGAGAAAACTAGGAGCTTTGGGAGGAAGATTACTGCCTACACAGCTAACTAAAATGCAGAGTTGCAATCGGCCAGCAAAATGGCAACTGTGGAGGCCATGACTTTATCCAGTGTAGCAGCCAACGGGACCGATACGCTAAGAGCTGAACTCATATGGGCGATGAGAACCACATACTGTCACCACTCTTACAATTCCAAAGACAACATTGAGGATTGTTTCAAGACCATGTTTCATGATAATGCCATAGTAAAATTGTTCACATGTGGCGAGGACAAAACTGGTTACATGGTTTGTTTTGGCTTAGCACCACATTTCAAGAAAGAACTGTTGACTGAAGTTAGTGCTCAGAACTTTGTTATCACGTTCGATGAAAGTTTGAACAAAAAGAACAAGATGAAACAAATGGATGTACATATCCGTTTTTTTGACTCAGGACAGGACTTTACCAAATAATACAGAACCCAGCATGCCGACAGTCCAGTCCCACTTCCTTGAAAGTTGAAAACAACAATAAATGCATACTTTTTAAAAACAAATTGTCGTTAAAAAGTCATTAAAAACAAATACAAATGAGTCATTAAAAGTCATTGATTTTCAAGGTCTCTAGGCTGCAGGAACCCTGCTATCTGTCTGTCCATCTATCCATCCTTTCAACAGGTAATATACATGTAGGTCTGTATATGTATATCTTTTTGTGCCGATACATGTATATGTACATGTATGTTGTTTTTTTTTCCCCAAAAAATTCTTAAAGAATATAGGGATTGCTAAAAATTGCTACAATGGAAAAATTGAAGCCCAAATCTTCTATTAATATAATGGGGAGACCAAATTTAAAGCCGTGAATTATGATGTAAAACCCTATAATTTTATGGCTATGTGGCTTTGGAGAAAACCCTGATGTTAGAAACAAAATCCTTGGGAATCTGTGGGTGAACAGAGACACACAGGATTGTGTTCTGCTAAGTCAGACCATTCATTGACAAGTATAAGATATAGATTAGTTTACAGTTCTATGTTTATCTTTAGTCTGCATGCTGCACCATAAGGCAGACTGTGGCAGACTGGGACTGAGCAAGTATTGGGTCGTATTACTATATGTGTCCTTGAGATTACTCTTACAACAACACATTTGTTTGGGTGTTCTTTCCTTTTTAGGCAAAAAAAATGCAAGTATAAGTGTGTTTCCCTCAACGGACCAAAATTTTGGGGGGTTGGTAGGTAGGCATATTTTTTTTTTTTTTTTTTTAGTTTTACAATTTAGGTGGGTCAGTATGTTTTCTTTGTTAGATATTCCACAATTTTGCATGGGTAGGTGTTTTATTTTATGTTTTTGGTCAGAAGAAAGTTAACGGGGGTGGGTGGGTGGGATGTTAAAGATGAGCCAGCGGAAACAAACAATTTTTTTTTGGGGGGGGGGGTGGACCTTATCAGTATTGTGATGTATGATTACTATTACTATATGTTTTTTTTTTTTTTTTTGCAGGTACAGATATATTACAGATACATGTACTATTCCATGTGTTCCTGGCAACTGTGGCACTGGCCACCCAGACAAGCGTAGAAAAGAGTCAGGGGCCAGAAGTAAAGACTAGCCTCATGCCCTCCACACTGGCATCATCAGTGGACCATGGGCACACAAACACTGCCATTGGTAACAGTGGTCATCTTGTTATAAAAACTGATCCTGTTATGATGACGAGCTCACAAGGTCTATACCCAGACTACTCATCACTTAGTGTCTTGAAGACACAAGTTCTGCCTGTCAAAAGCTCCACCCAGCTCCAAGTAGCACAAATAAGCTCAATGGGGAACTCACATTCATATCACCCTGTGACTGCATCTATCAGCCAATCAGGACTAAGCTTACAAACATCTATCCTGGAAAACATACTTGAAAGCTACTCATCGGCAGACAACTTGGCGCCTAGCATGGAACTGATGACCCATATCACTGGGTCTGTTCCAGATAGGACTCTATCGTCACATGAGAATACTCCATCTTTACAGCCCCAGGATACCCGTGCTTCCAGTTTACTCATATCATCCTCTTCATATGTAAATACTCTCCCATACAGCTCTTTTGTACAGTCAAGTTTTACGTTACAAACTTCGTCCCATTTTGTGACAAAGAATCTCCCAGTTTCAATGAACACACCCGAGTTTAGTCAAGATATTATGAATTTATCATCCACAACTGGTGTCGTTTACAATATAACACCAACCAATGCAGCATCTGTGATCGAGCCAAGCACAGGGCTAGTTACACCCTCTGGTGAGAGACCAGGGAATGATTCAGTCATATCGTCACCTCTGCCATCTGGGACAGGCTTTCAGTTCACCATTCCAATCATTGTTGGCATGTCTCTGGGAGGTGTGGCACTGTTGGCATTGATTTGTAAGTACCTGCTGGTGAACAAAATGTAATCAGCTGATCTGCTTGGATATGTTTACCTGAGTGGAATATTGTAACGAAAACATAAGGTAGTTGTAATAAAGATAAGTGGCTGGAATTCAAACCAAGATATCTTTGTGAAGTCCAATTTCAAAATGTAAAATGTTCTCATGATTTTGGCTAACATAATCAGCATTTGGCTAATGAGCTTAATAATGTTACTTTATAGCCAAACTGGTTGAAGTTGAAAAATTTTTTGTGTCAGCCCACATACCCTCCTGTTATGAACATTGGGTATACGTAGCATATGAATGTGGCCTTGTGCTACTTTTATTGTGAAAACAATATTTAGGTTAAATATTGACACAATTACAAAGAGGTTATTTAGCCTTGTGACCCAAAGAATCTGAAAAAAAAAATGTTTGTACATGTATTTATATGTATACATATCCGATACATCCTGTTCATGCTACTGTAACCACACAGTTTCATGTTGTAGGCATCGTTGGGTTGTCCATATGTCACTGCCGAAAGTCAAAGAAGATGAAAACCAAGACAACAAAGGATGGTTACAGCAGCTATTACAATGCATTCTGGGATGACAGCATTGTGCTCAATTACATGGGCAATCACATTGAGCTGCCAAAGGTAAAGAAAGCCTCTTATTTGTTGTTTACCTTCTTATGATCAACATGCACAGTGTCTTATTGCGAGTGTTTACTCTCTCAGATTATAGATGTGGGTTTGTTTTTTTTTATAATATCGTGTGATAGTTCACATGAGGTATATAACACGGATGTCCATATCAAGGGGCAATTGTTTTGTCGTGTAAATATTCGGTAAAAAATGCTTTTTGTTGTTATTGAGGTCAACTTCATTCATGTCATAAGAAGTATTAATTCATTGGTCAACAACTTTCCTCCTAGGTGGAGTGTGCCCGAGGTGCACCAAAGACTACAAACTGTTGGTCAGTCTACAGAAAATCAATGCCAAGCTTAACCCTTTACCCCTTAAATCGGCCAAAACCGGCTGGTGGTCAAATGTCGTCTGCTTCAGCATTTTCAACTGATTTCAACAGCAATGAAAAACAATTTGACTAAGAATTGAAGATGAGACCTGTCACGACAACATGATCCAGGTCAACAGCTTTCCTCGGCATGGGTTGGGCACCCAACCCATGCCGAGAAAAGCTGTTCAGTCTTAATTCAAGGGGGAAAGGGTTAAGTCAAGCTAGCCTGGATTATTAAAAGGATCCCAGATTCGCATTCCTTGTTAAAAAACCTTTCATTCAAGAACCAGCATGCCTATAGTACCAGAGAGAATATCCCAGGTCATAGCTTTTTTCTGCGGGCATTTGGCGCATTGGGCCCAGTGCGTGCCGAGAAAAGATGTTGACTCCGTCCAAAATTTAGCACTCAAAGAGTTACAGTAGCATGAAAATGAACAAAAGGATGCATTGCTCGTCAATATGTACATTTGTCTTCTTTAGAATTTTAAGAATAGAAAAAGTTTTGAAGTTCATTTTTCCGATGTGTGGATGTTTTCCTATTGAGCAGTAAATAGCCATGCTTATTTGGCTCCTCCGACTAAAAAAAACAAAGTAAAGAGGTTTCTTGTAAATAATGAACCAAAAATATCTGCAAAACCAACTATCAATTACATTTCATAGCTTTTATATAGATAGAAATTCGTGTTTAATGTAAATATAATAACTGAGCATTCTTTATATTGTATTCATCGGCGTTTGTTTGCACTTTTTGAAAGGCATTACTTTTTTTCATGATGTCGCATTACTGATGTCATGAAAAATGCCAGTCTAAAAGTGCAAACACTTGTCGATGAATGCAATAGAAATGATCCTCAATTATTGACCTCCCAAGAAGCTTAAGTTTCCTTAGATTTTATGGTTTTGGAAGGATCACTTGAAAGCCATTCACTACAAGAATTTTTAAACTGCCTTTGAAAACTGAACTGAACAAGGCACTGTAGGTTGTATTTTGTAATCATGTGTGGTATATATTCGCATGACCTTGTTCCAGTTTTCTTGTTTATAAAAAGTTTTATGAGTCCAATGCCCAGATGATAACTGTGTACAGTTAATGTACCAGGAGATTGAACATGTACAATTTACATGTGAGAATTCAAAATAGTAGAAACCAACCAAACTAAAAGGTACACACACATTTGAAAAAACCTTGAAATCTTGGCTTTGGTAATAAATAATTTAAAGGCATAGAGTACTGTGAAAATTGTTTATTCATCGTGTACACTGTACATACATAATAGTGAAATTTGTTGTGCATGTCAGAGGCAGATGTATTGAAGAAAATCTAAAAAATAGAGACCCCATGGATCAAAGATTATCTGGCTACATGGGTCATACATGTAACTGTGGTGTTTATTGTACTGGCAACTCTTTCTAGTGTTTCTGTTAACCCCCAAATAGGGGTATATTACCCATTCAAAACATATAATACCCTCTGAGAAAATTCTAAAGGGTCACAAATCTTGTGTATTTAGGGGCTTTCCGTAATTGTCAACATTTTCATCTGTGTCCAAAATGACCATAAATTTAAATATTATGAACTTTTTCTTTGTTTTTACAGGAGACTTCAGAGGAGATGATCTCGTTGGACAATGACACATTCCTAGCCAGTCTGGAAGGCACCAGTTTCACCAACTCCTGGGCTGGCAAGAGAGCTACCAGATTTTAGCAGTACAGAATTGTTGAGTCAGAGCCGATGAGCTGGTACAGTGAAACCTGTTTTGAGAGACCACCCCAGAGCAGGCCAAATAGTGGTCATACAAGGCAGGTGGTCTCTCAATGGAGGTGCAGTAACATGGGAGAGGTAGCAAAAGGGACTTTGGAAATATGGTCTTAGAGAGGCAGGTGGTCTTTCATTACAGTGGTCTCTCAAAACAGGTTTCACTGTATTGATTATTACCTGTACACTGCTGCCACTGAGATAGAGCAGATTGATACTGCCAATGCCTATGCTTATGCAGTGTCTGTCCAAAGAGATGGTGTTGACTAAGATACATTGGTGCCTCCTTTGAAAAAACACATTAAGTGCCATCCAGGAAGTGGTCACATAAAGCAGGTGGTCTCCCGAAAGAGGTTCAACTCTTGCACTCCCTGACCAATAACTAACCCCTCCTTTGAACTTCCATCCATAATTATGTTTCAACTGTGATATTTGGAATTTATAAATTTGTTTTGGCAAAGCAATTTACCAATCCCATACAAAATATGTGGATCTTCCTTATCAAAAATGGTGAATTTCTCATTTTGAGTGGTCACTGGTCAGGTTTTGCATGTGGTCTCCGGAAAGAGGTTAATTACTATTAGAAGGCACTTTTGCACAGTGCAAAGTGGTCACAAAAGGCAGGTGGTCTCCCAAAAGAGGAGTCTTTCAGCAGAGGGGCTACTCTACTGTATCGCTCTTTTGCCCTAGGAAATGGTGACAGTCAAATTTTAGACAGACTGCAGAGATAAGATTAGGATGAGAAGCATTTTAGCAGTGCCATGCACAATCTTTCAGTAGTGACTTCAAGTAAAAGATTACAGCAAATTCCATGCATTATATTTTTATCGCAACTTGTTCATATTTCAACATAACCATCGCAAATCTATTAAAGTGGCTTCAAGTATAACTAGATTACAGCAAATTTCACACATAGTTTTTTTTTTTCATTACTACTAATTTCATATTTCAACACCACCATCCTTAATCTCCCATAGTGACTTCAAGTGTATACAGATTACAGCAAATTTCAGAGTCTTTCATTACACCATTTTTGTGTCCACATTCAAAAATGTAAAAAGCTAGCAATGAAAATTTAAATTGTGATAATTTTTGGGTGAAAAGCAACATTCAGGTTTTGTCATTACAATGAAAACAGTCCATACACTCTAATGTACATTTGTAAATAGACAGGTGCTTGAACACCTGTTGAAGAGTTCCTTCACCACAACATTAGCATTTACATGTATAGCTGCGAAATGGTGTACATTGTAGATGTAAAATATTATTTGCTATACCAATAAGCGATCGGGCATGGTAAAAATGTAGGCATGGTAAACTTCCTTAAGGGGTTATTTCAGCTTGTTAATTTAATTTTTTATGTATTTTTTACAACAATATCTAATCTGAGGTGCAAATATACAAGATTATTATATAAGTCAAGGTGATAACTTACTGTGTAAATTATATTTGTGTTTTGGCTGTGCCCCAGTCATTTTTAAGGTGGGGTCTTTAACAGTAAGACTATATACATGTACATGTACTATGCATATGGCACTATTATAAACATAAAGCTTCGCTATTTGTCCCAAGATTCACACCAGGCTATCCCATTTTTAGTTGTGTTGTAAGTATTAATGTAATGCAATGTGCTGAGATGGCAATAAAACAAAGTCATTGATATACAGTTTTATTTCCATAGTGGTGCCCTTGGGAGGGTAATTAAGTTATGTGTTCGTTTATCACATCTGCTGTTCTGTATCACATAGTATTGCATTACATTTCTAGAAAAATAGACCATTCATCTGTACATCACAGCGTAGGGTGGTTATGCTTATCTACATATATCTGGCCTTTTTTATTTTTGCCTAAAATCTATCAGTTGCCCACTTAAAGAGAATATTCGGTGGAAACATTATGAGATAAATGCAAACCATCGCGTGTGTTTCTGGTTGGGACTCCATGATTTTGCACAAGGAAACCACTTGCCGCTTGGCAGCTTGTGGTTACCTGGCCAGAATCATTTCGTCCCGATCAGAAACACCACTCTTGACAGTTTGTATAAGTTGCATACATTAGAGTGTTGTGTATGTTGTAAGTCCCTGGGGCCACAAAGCTGGGTCCCTCACATACATGTTAATCTGTGCCATAACCAAAAGCCCATTTTGCATATTGATCTGTCCTTCATATACATATACGTGCATTACAGCTACGGATGTTGTGAACATCAGTCATTCACATACAGCTATCTCTTGTGCCTTACTGTACTATAAGGACATTAACGTTTTGCTGCCTCTATGCATCAGGACAGGTTGTCATTGCAAGATGATAAGCACAAGGGGATCCCATGTAATATGCAGCATGCATGGTCATTTATAACTCTATATGCATCAGGGCAAGGTTATTAAGATATTAGGGTAAAGTCATTAACTCATTCCATATTATATATGGTCATAAGCATTGGTCAGTGGTTCTGGCACTGCCTGGCAAGTTATGTTGCAGGTGCCCTTGCGGTAGCTGCAGGATGACTTGCCAGGCAGTGCCAGAACCACTGACTTAAGACTATAGGCATGTTGGTACTTGAACGAAAGCTCTTTTCATGAAGAATTGAAATATGCAATTGTCATCTTAAATCTTGGTAAATATACGTAAATATCAGGGACTGCTATGGAATGAGTTAACATACAATTATTCCATATGTATCAAGGCAGCCCAAACAAGTCCTCAACATAAATCTGTCACATGACTATAAGGACACAGTCATCAACATAAAGCTGTCCCTGTGTATTGGGTCAGAGGTTATGAAGACTGCCTGCACAGGCTTGGTGCACCAGTCACCGTGGTAACACCAACAGGCCATGAGGTGTCGTACATGCACCTGTCATTGGTGTAACACCAGTAGGTCATGAGGTGGTGCACATGAGATGGAGGCTGTGTACATGCACCAGTCACTGGTGTAATACCACTAGGCCATGAGGTGGTCTACATGCATCAATCATTGGTGTAACACCGGTAGGTCATAAGGTGGTGTACATGCTCTAGTCACTGGTGTAACACTAGTAGGCTACTAGGCTTGCTGTACACACATCCTTTGATAGGCCCACCCTGTAGCATATCTCATCTATCTCATTTGAAACTACTAGAGATATATGTTTATCAACATTGTCAAAAGTCTGGGTATCTATCTGGGCCTTGATCAGAAATGCCAATTATCTCGGATGAAAAACTCTGATGTGAATTAATTAACTTATATGCTAATGATCGTAAAATACAATACATGTACACTTAGCTGGTATAAACTGTAACATTTTCCACCACATTACAGTATAATCTTAAATGCCAATTGCTAATTATAATGGGAGGCATAATATCTTCAGCTTGGCCATCCGTCTGTAAAACTTTTCTTACTTTGGGGTGGGGTTGGGGAGGAGGTAATGTTATTGGGATTGCACATCCATCCATACACAATCATGCAGATCTGGTATAAAGGGAAATTGTCACTAATTGTTGTCAGTCATGATGTATACACCTCAGCTACCATGAAAATTGAGTTTTTACCCTCATTTCTCTTTTCCCTACCCAAGTCCAACACTCTTTGAAGTCAGGCGCTGATCTTGCTCACACACTCTCTCGGCCTGCTTGTTTGTCACTTTCTCTTAATATCTTATTTACTAGAGCAGCTGCCTGTGTCCAGTTTCCTTTGCTTCATGGTACAAAATAGATGCATACATGTAAGTTAACTTTTTGTCAGCCCATTGTTATAATCAATGTGTCAATTCAATATAGCATTTTCTGAAAATTAACATGGTTACCACGTTTTTGTTTAAATTTGAAAAGTAAAAGTTACTGGATAAAGCTAATTAGAGCCCCTAATCTGGTGACTAAAGTGCTATCTCAGTGATTAGGTAATAGCAATCAGGTTGAGTTAATGGGTGTTGTGTGATGTCCATGTCAAGCCTGACCCCAGCAACCAAGGCTTGCAAGGAGAAATGGGGGTGAAAACCACTGTGCAAAATGGCTTTTAGCCAGGTATCTTTAGCTGAAGTGTACACAGCATGGTTACATTTCAAAGACATCAACAGACAAGTGCTGATTGTGATTTCATTTGGGTCATGGAAAACCAAGATAATTATGGAAATTTGCTTGGCAAAAATCAGGGCCTAAGTAGTCTTTGACATTTTTAAAATTTAGCTGAAACTCGTGGAAAGTTATGGGATTTTGAAGTTGTTTTTCAGTATGAAAGTGTACTGTACATACAAATAATATCATTCGTCATTGTTCATCATATTTAGAATATTTTTTGTCCGGATCCTACATGTATCCTGTTTCATTGTAAAACTGTGGAAACTCGCCAGTGAGACTCCTATTTGATGAATGAAGTTATATTCTCTGGGTCTTGTTTTTTTTTTTTTCAATGAAAGTCATGGAAAAGGGTTATCAAAAATCATGGAAAGTGACAACTGATGAATGTGAATCCTGATTAACAAAACTTGCTGACATATCACCATGCATTAGTGATGCAAGACAACTTGTGTAGTGATCATATAAACAGTGGACTATTTACAGAGTGCTAAACATGATTGCTATTAGATATTTTTATTTGGTTCTGTAAATTGAATATCTAAAATAACCTGGACAGAAATGACTCTCATTCTTCATGACAGATGACATGTTGCTTATAAATGGGAAATACATGTATTTGACTGAAATTGTACAGCTAAATTTTAGTTATAGGAGAAGAGGAAGGCGCAGTGTCCGTGTACTGTACACAGTATAGCAGATGATCTAATACTCTGCATCATTAAACAGTTTAGATTATGTATGAATATTTATGCTATGTTTCCCATATACATCATCATAGTAAAAAAAAAAAAAAAAATGCTAAATTGTTATATAACTCAAAAGCAGCAAATGCCTATTCCTGCCAAAAGTATACTTTTTTTGCAACTCTTAAGTTTTACAAAGTGCGGCTAAAACTTTCGTGATTGAGGTCACTCAAAGTATTATGTTTGTTTTAACTTTTCTGCCTGTATTTTGTTAATGTGAATAATCTAGGTTCCATAATTATGGTCTGGTATCCCAGTAACTGCCATGCAGGATAAACCCTGTAGTCAGCCACATGTGGTTAATATTAAGAAAGTGTTTTTTTTTTTTTTTTTTATAGGAAAATTAAACAGCCTGCAATTGGGTTAGACGTCATGAAGAGTGTAGCAAAGTTAGTTAATCTGTGATGATGCTAATTCCTACAGGGCTTGAACTTACCATTTTCAGAGGGTGGGAAAGGGGTTTTCTCGTACTGGCGTACTGGAAGCCCTCTTAGATCCTCTTATTTTATGTACTTCGTACTATCCCAAATTTTGAAAGATTTTTATTTTCTATACTGCGTACTCTAGAAAAATAATTACCTGTACCAGCATACTGAAATCCCCCCTTACCCCCCTTCTTTTCACTGACCAGCCAGACTGACTAAAATGCACCAAACAGCTAGATTTTTGCAAGATTTGCTTTGGGGTCAGCCATTTTTATCAACATTTTCGTATTGGTACATAGGGTCCGCAGAGGAGGAGGTCAATATCAATGTACGTTTTAGCTAGTTTTGAAAATGTTGATCAATACTTTCATGTAGCCAAAAATCAGCATTTTTAGAGTGCTCTTTGGAGGGGGGGGGGGGTTATAAGAAAGAGTACTGTGTGTACACTTTTGAAAATGTTGATAATTTTGGCTAACCCCATAGGAATCCTCAATTTGAACAGCAACAAACGGTAAAAATTCACACTGCAGGTGTAAACTTTAAGCCCAACACTCTGGTGATTATGGATTTTGTGAGGAATTTTTTAAAGGGAAGCTTCTGTGCGGATTAAATAAAAAAAAAGACCTGAAACCTGATGCCAATGAAAGACCTTCCCCTTGGGGTGATTTCATTGTAATATCTCATAACAGGTTCTCTCTCTCTCTCTTCTCTTTTTTCTGAGAATTATGAAGAAGGTGAAAAGGGATAAGCGAAAAATCCTTAAAAGGTGGTCTTTCAAGACAGGTGATCGTTCAAAATAAAGCCCTGACCTGGAGTCTGGCATTCCAAATATTTTGCAAGTAACCTAGGTGCTAATGGTAATACTGAAAAAAAAAATGATAGTAAACACAAAAGAGGAAACTGCAATAACTAATTGTGGCAGTTCCCGGGTGTTGTCAAGTTTATGTATACAGTGTGTATATTGGCTGTTTATTTTTTTGTTTTTGTTTTTGTTTTTTTTGATTTTTTCACTAATTTCACTGGTGGTGACAAACCATGAAAATATACAGCACAATCAAATATTAGCAATTTTAACATATGTCCAATGGAAACAATGTGCAAATTAAAGCCAGGCAGTAGTATATAGCCAAACAGGAACATAGTTGCACTTTCAGATTTTATTCAAATTTTTAAACATATTAAGGGAACTTGTAGGGTATCGTTTTCATTAATACTAAAATTAACGCCCCCCCCCCCCCAAAAAAAAAGTCTTCAGAGCAGATGACATTTTTAATACCTCCATACAGTTTGGGCTGGTTTAAACAGTTAAGTGAACAGAGTCTGTATTTAGCTGAAGCATGTGTAATCAGACAGCTTCAGCTTTCAGAAGGTTCATAACAGACCAATATATCCATAACAGAAGCTAAAAACTACAGGTACATGCATTGCTATATCTTCTTCTTTTTTTTTTTTAACAACAAGTTTTGGGCACCTATAATTTATAAGTGAATGATCTTTGTTGATATAACTGACACATTCCTGTGAAAACATTGCTCAATATTTTAAAGATATACATCCTATTTTTTGTTTTACACATTACATGATTGTATATTCATGATAGCATATGTACAACAAAAGCCATCCTTTAAAGATAATTATTTTCTCCAGTTTGTTTCTGATTTGTCATTAGAATAATTTATTTTATTATTTTTTTTCTAAACTGGTAGGGGCTATTCAAGGGCTAATGGTAAGCAATTTCTCGCATCAAGAAAACGCTGGAACAGCAAAATCAGTTGTTATGGGTTGCTACCAGAGGGTGCTGTGATAAAAAAAAAAAAACTACATCTAATTTATGCACATGTAGCAAGCTCCATGAATGCCGTGGGAAACCCATGGTATGGTTTTAAATCCTACATTAAACAGGACATGAGACATTTGATGAAAGGTCTTTTTACACAGAATTGAAATGTGAAATCAATGATTCTGATGAATGTAACTTTTGATGTGATTGTAAGTGCAAGCAGGGATTAATCTACCATAGTTTCAGGGGCCTTTTTATTTTTCCCAATTTGAAGAACAGGCACCAAATTTGGTCCCAATCCTCTGAAAGTATCTTAAAATCATGCATTATTTTCCAAAATTTCTTCCCAATTTTTTATTCCAAAAGGCCCCTTTCCCCAAATCCTAGATTAATCCGTGGCAAGAGTTTAATGATAAGCCTGTTTGATATTTACAAGATGAACAACAAACAAGCAGCACAGTGGAACCCTTGTATAGTAGTCTATTGTTAACTATTGAGCACTACTGCAGAACGAATCACGTTTTTTTTATGACTAAATATAACAGTATAACCTTGGCAAAACCAAAATAAACTAAGCTTGTATAATTATGAAACTAGTATATAATAAACATAATTTATTCATAGCTTAATTAGTAAGTGATAATGCTACTGTGCAATAATTCTGATAATCACAACATATCATAAAACTGCCATGTACACTGACAATTTTTTAAGAAAAACTAGGGTGCAAACTGATGGAAAAAGAAAAAGGAGGAGAAAAACTTCAACCACGGTTCTAATGATACCCAGGGCTGTCCAACTGGAGCACTGTAGCAAAATTTTGCTACAAAGCTCTTCAAAATTGTCACAGATTTTCCCCAAAATAAGTGTTTCGTCTGTAAAGAAGTGGCAAAAATGCTACAAGGAAAGAAAATTTTGCTACAGATATTTTCAGCTGGACAGCACTGGATACTTTCACTGGAAGTTATGCCTGGTAGTGAAGGTACATGTGTGATACTGTACAGTTGCATTTAGGCAAAGAAATGCACACATAAACAAAATAAATGCCAAATAGTCTCTCTTGAGGTGAAGATATGGTAAATGCTTAGACCACATGGTATTTGAATATCCTATGTTTGTGCTGTATACATATTCGTGTAAAGGTGCAACATCAGATAAAATATAATCCTCTTTTTGTACAATTTCTCAACTAGTGAATCATCCATGCAGTTACAAGCAGTTATTATCATGGTAACATATGTATGGCAGATAGTGACATACCTGTGCTTTAATTGTTTTCTGATAGTAGGCCTATGTGTGTCTTTAATGCTGGGTATACATGTATGTGCTACTTTTAGCAAGTTGTACAAATTTAACTCTTTTAAGTGCCAAATTTTGGACTGAGTCAACAGCTTTTCTCAACACGCATTGTGCCCAATGCGCCCGGAGAAAAGGCTGTACATTTGGACCTGGGATATTTTCTCGGGAACTAGAGGCATGCTGGTACTTGAATGAAAGGTCTTTTTACAAGGAATACGAGTATGAGATCTTGATGATATTCAAACTAGCTTGACTTTAGTAGATAGACTTTATTTTTTTGATTGGCACTGAAAGAGTTAAGTAGAATAATACATATGTGTATATATATAATATAGGTGCTGAAACTGACACTGGCCCCAAAGTGAGGCACATTATAGTGACTTTCCAAAAAATATATATCTTGTATGGTTACCAAATGTACACTTGTATATAGTTAGATGTAAACCTATAAATACATTATGTAGACATTTGAAGATTTACCTTGTTCAATTCTATGTGCATTCCATTTTACCCAAGAGTATATAGCTTGCAGGAAGTTATCAAGCTTGTATATAAGAACAACACAGTAAACTGTAGAACAACTATTCAGAAATCATGGAAATAGTGTACAGAACAGCACATACATGTATGACAGTCCTCTGTAGTCAGTGTCACACGGTACTGTGAATTGCTTTATTTTCAGTGTTTTTTTATTTTCTCATTTTTCATACTTGAAGGGGTAAATTTAAGAATGGAGCAATATTCTGGGACAATTTAATTTTCTACTCTTGGTTTCCCTTTGAGACACGAGTGATTTCGCTTAAAGAGAATGCATTTCAATGCGAGGGGTTTTTTCAATAGGACATATTTAAGAACATACTTGGTTATAAATCACAAGATTAAGACTCGGCAAATTTATGAAGCTTTGAAAAAGTATGGAATTTTGTACATGTATTCAAAAATAAAGCAATTTACACAATGTAATTATGCAGTGTAGAACCACTAAGAATAGTGTCAGATTATTAAGAAGTGTAGTTTCTTTCATGGCAATTGTCGGTACGTCCATCTTGTTTACAGGCAAATTGCAAGTCAACAAGCTGGAATCAAGTGCATATGATCTGGTGATTAAATTAAAATAGAGGTCAATTTTTTTCATTTACAAAAAAAAAAAAAAAATTGAATAAAATAAAACTTTTGCCAACTTCGAGGACAACTTACATTGATCCATGCAGTATGATGAACACACGCTTCTTTTTTTTTTTAGGTTGTTTACCAATCAAGCTCTTGTGTTTTGTGGAATATAAACGATGGGCATAGTAACTCAATGATTGTCGCCTGGCAACCCCAAGAGAGCCAGTGATGTAATGTGGTCACAATAATTATGGGTGTATCATACCCCTGCAAGTTGAGTGCACTTGGTTAAATGTAACTATCAAACATTAAATGTCCATTCTGCCAATTTTGATGATAATAAGGACGAGAACAAATGTCAATAGGCTGTTGTGACCAGTGCTGCCCCCTAGTATTGTAAGTCTGTATGTTCATTGCAATGGAGGTGGTTCAGAAGCTATGACATGTACCACCATCATTTGAATGTTAAAGTTTCCATATAATATGGGACTTTCATAGTAGCTGTGGTGCCATTAAACAAAAAAGAGGACTTCTGTAGGCAAATCCCTGTGTCAAACAAGGCAAAATATGTTGCACCTGCCAAACGAGCAACTTCGATGACATGGAATGTTTCAAAAGTTTTCTTCAAAACACGCACTGACCTTGTCATAAGAAACAGATATTGTCAGTGTGAAACAAGTAATCTTTATTCCCACAAATGGCAGTGACACCCTTGGTTGTCCATCAGTATTGTGCCCGTTGATTGTTACTGTGGCCTAATGACAGTCATTTGATGGGGAATTAATATGTATGTCCCATACAGTCCCACCTGTAAGACACAGATTTTCACCCCAGCATGCAGGATGCCACTTATACTAGTCAAAATTTGACAATCAGAATTGACAAGTTTCTGTTGCTCAAGTCTGGTGTGATGCTGTAGGAGGTAGGGTCGGTATTTTACTGTACATGTATGAAAATGACACTCTCTCTATGTGATGAAACTACAGGATGAGTTGTATTTCCTTTGCACTCCAGTGCCATAACAGTAAACTAGGTGACTGCAAAACAGGAAAGTAAGCAATACCACAAGTCAACCTGTTTCATTCATACATGAATGCTTTTCCATACCATCAGAGATAGTTGATTGGGTGCTTGCTGTCAAACACTTGCATTTGCTCTGATGAAAAAAAGTTTCCAAAACCACAAAAAAATATAAGCACAATGAAACCTCTCAATGAAGAGCACTTAAGGGGACTGAAAAAGTGGTCATAATAGAGGAGTGGTCTTAATAAGGGAGATAATTTTAGGATTAATGAAAATGGGACTATATTTGTGGTGTTTACATAGAAATGGCCTCTATGTGGAGGTGGTCTTGCTCATAATTTTTACTGTTTACATATTTTGTAATTAATATGAGATTTAGCAGTTGTTTTTTCTGCATGTTTTGATTTTTATGCAACAAAATTATAACTGTTACTGGAGCAGTTAATGTGTAAATTTCCTTCGAGGAACAAAGTAGTCCTGACAGAATCCTTGAGAAAAGCATCAGTTTTGGTACAGTACTTTACTTTAGTCTTTTCATACAAGGACACAAATGGGCCATCCAGAAATACAACAATGCTTCATTGTTTAAATATACAACAGTGCTTCATTGTTCAAGTGCTTTGTTTACAGGATTTGTTTTCTTTTTTTTTCTTTTTCTTTCTTTTTTTCTTATTTTTTTTTTCAAAATGGCATTTAGAATAGGGCAGTTCATGTGCTTAGAGTATGAATTCAGAGCTTCTAAATAAATGTGGGCAAGCTAGTGCAGTTGACAGATTCAGTTCCTTTGCTTTGGCTGTGTCTGCATGTATGTTCAGGGGAATCACAGTGCAGGCTTTGTCCTGGGATGCATAAAAAAATGCAAGTTTTGAATGTTGAAAATACATGTGTGGGAAGGTTGCCTCTTCATGAAATCTGTGGTTGAATGAGGCGAGTATTGACCATGACATGGCAAGGAGCTTCAAGGAGAAAGACACAGCGATGACATTCATTACAACAATTGTTCCAAACTTTGGGCATTCAATTCTTAAATGACTGTTTTTATTATGTAACATTCCAATATATATAAATCGCAAATGTATATTTAATGGAAACCAGATAAATTATTTTATAGAAACAAAATGCTTTAATGATACATATTTTCTATACAAGAGAAAAATCTGTATTGTACCATAATAATGTAAGTATATCTATGGTAGAAATAAAATTATTATCACAAAGAACCGTTTGTTTGGGTTTTTTCCCCCCCTTCATTTTGCCTGAGTACATCAACTTATACTATTTGTACATGTACATTAACAGCCTCTCGGGCCTGACTGCTTTGAGTTCTAGCCTTACAGTTGCTAACTCGAAAACCTTTTCCTCCTATATTCATAGTTTGCAATTACCTTGCATGCTCTGTGGGCTTCCTCCAGGAGTCTAAACTTTCCATTTCCTTGTGTAGAGTTAGCATTTGAAGTGAAATGGAGGACAGTTTAATAGGCGATTTCTGTGCTTGGTATTGGGGGTGGGGGGGGGGGGGGGGGGAGAGCAATGATACAAAAACTAAAAATTTTGTGTGTATCTGCACCTTGTACTTTATGGTTTCGGAGTCCTGGCTGTGGAGTTGGAAATTCTCACCTTTTGGCCCAGTAAACAGTAGGAGGACAGAGTCTGTCTATGGAAGCCACTGTTGAGGGGTCTTGTTTAACTAGACCGGTCAGATATAATAATATATTACTATTCTGCATGGTGGCAGCACTTGCTTCCTGTCTGGCATGACGTTTTTAATCCATGAAGCAGGTTTTGATTATGCCCTATGGATCTTAGGCCAGCTGTTTATAAACATTTAACCTGAACTTTTGGTTGCAAAAATGCTTGTATGGAAAAACAATTCTTCATAAAATAAGAGTATCATGACGGTCCTGTGCTCTGCTGACTGGAATCTGCTTTTACAGTATATTGCTACCCGTGCACTTCAGTGTGTACAGCTATAAACATGTACAGTGGTAGCAAACTTTGATATATCATAGAAGTCGGAAATAGCCTTAAGACATAAAATTCAAACTAGAAAATTTGATTTGCTTGTTAGCAAATCAGTCTGGATGCCTGGAGAAACTGCAATGCAATGTATGCAGCTGTCGCATAAGCTCCAAATGTGTAATGGCATGTTAACATTATGGCCAAGTTGGTGAAAAGTGTTGCAGAATTATATAGTAGACATGTCTAGCTTTGACCTTTCAAGGTCACTCTAGACCAAAAAAGACAACACCAGATGAAAGCTTATATGTCATTTCCTAGTCATGTTCAATAGTAACTATGGCCCCAAAGTGCACTGTTTTCCATACACAGAAATTCTAATGCTGTGTGGCCGTGCTTTGACCTTTCAAAGTCACTCAATGTCAAAAAAAAGACAGCACCACATGAAAGCCTATGTATCATTTCCTATTCATGTTTAATAGTAACTATGGCCCTAAAGTGCACCGTTTTCCATATACATGTACTAAGATTTTCATGGTGTGTGACCTTGATTTGACCTTTGAAGTCACTCAAGGTCAAAAAGGACAGCACCAGGTAAAAGCCCATATGCCATTTCCTATTCATGTTTAATAGTAACTGTAGCCCAAAAAATGCACAGTTACGGAGAAACAAACTTCTATCACTTATACATGCTCTCACTCATAGCCAGAAAATATGACCGATTTTGAAATGTCCAGTGTCTCAAATTTGCATAATGTTAATAGTAACAGGCTCAACAATATGTGTATGTGATAGGCCATCCTTAGAAACATATATTTGCCATGATTTGAAAACATGTCACTGTTTATAATAGTTTTGAAGATATTCAAGATTTAAGTTTTGGGTATTAACCTAATTTGCACAAATGTAAATGTTAGAACTTGAGCTCATGCTTCATTGGATGCACCTATGGGACAGTCCTATGTATTGAAGTTGGAATGGCATCTCTGTCAATAATAGTGCTGAAGATATTCAAGACTGAAATTTTGTTAATAGTTTTGAAATTATTCAAGATTGAAATTCTGTGTATTCTCCTAATTCGCATATATTTAAATGTTACAACTTTGGCTCATGGTTCATTGGATGCGCCTATAGCACAAACCTATGTATTGAAGTTGGAATGGCATCTCTATCTATAATAATTTTGAAGATATTCAAGATTTAAATTTTGTGTATTCACCTAATTTGCATAAATTCAAATCCTACAATTTTGGTTCATGGTTCATTGGATGTGCCTATAGCAGAAACCTATATGCGGAAGTTAAAATCACATCTCTATCTGTAATATTTTTGGAAGATATTCAAGATTTAAATTTTAGGTAATCATCTAATTTGCATAAATTCAATCCTACAAGTTTGGTTCATGGTTCATTGGTTGCACCTCTA